>CM056388.1:7993640-8124592 GCA_029718625.1 Synaphobranchus kaupii | reverse complement strand
GTGTAAAGATTTTTTCTATTACAATAATTGTGCCAGTTTAAACTGTTGTGGTCAATTTGACCTCAGACATAAAAGGCATCATAAAATTTCAACATAATAGGAGGGTTGCTCACAACAACATGAATCATTTCGCATGACAAACAAGCAAACTGTCAGAATTAAATAAATACTTTTTTTGTCCTGATGTCATGCTATATATCTCATCCTCTCATTGTCAATGGCTTGTGAATTTCAGTCCTATCCTCAGTAAACTACTGAAATAACTAAAACATGCAGCCTATAGGGCCTATAGCTGGGCATTCTACTTTAAAAAAAAGGATAGGGAACACATGGCGGACATTTATTCCCAGTGCAAGCACATCCACTTCTATCATTTCTTACGGTATGTAAGAATTTCTTGCATTGATTACCATGATCTAATGCAAGAAATTGAACTGAAATAACTTTAACTTTGTTTAGCTAACAAACAAAACAAACTGTCCATCATCACAACATTGACCGACTTAGATACTGTTGCTAACTTAGGTGAAGAAGTTGGCTAATGACGTTAATTAATTCATTTCAATTCAGTTTTATTTGTCTAGCACTTTTCACAAGAGACCATTCTGTCAAAGCACTGTACTGACATTCTGGAACCAGGTCCTCGTGAACAAGCCAAGGACAGTGGCCAGTGAAAACTCCCCGGGGGAAACCGGAAGAAAACTTGGGTGGATCCCACATAACTGTGGTGGATGATCCACTCCTTGCAGACACTGCAGACTAAGTAAAGCGGTGATAGAGGATGGACAGATTTGGGTTTGCAGGCAGTCCACATGGGAGTAGGGTTTGCACTCTGCATGGTCGGCCACAGCAGGTAAAGAAGTCAATCGTCAAGTCGCAGTAAATGTACTCCGTTTGGCCAGCAGTAAGGAGAGAGGGCCGCTAGAATGCGATATATTACATTCCAGGACAGTTGAGGTCGCCTTTCGTCAAATTTCGAAGAGTAGACATCTATGGTGGATATCTATGGTGCAGAACAAGATGCACTTCCTGATTTACGGGAATTTCTTCCATGACAAATTTTTCGTCTGGTTTATTTATCACTGGACATTTTAGAAAGGAAGGGAAATAAATAACACATAGACGTGTTTATAGAATTGTTTATTATTACCACCAGAGAGGCTTTGGTATGAATTAACGCTAAGAAGTTAGGCTCTGCAGCTGTCGGGCGTCTATGAAGGTCAGTTTGTGCGGACTGTACATTTCTAAAGCACAAATGAACAGGGTGGGTTATCTATCGGAATTGTTCTTTCCATGTGTTTATGGTCAGACCGCAGTTCTATTTAAAATAAATCGCACATCCTTATATGTCGTCCTGTTATGTGCTGTTGCATGTCTGCTACTTGTGTAATATAAGCTTGGTGTTTTTAACGCTAGATAAATAATGCTAAAGCGCTAGCATTAGCAAGATGCCCGTGTACTGGCTGTGTTTGTAGCATTAGCCTGCATAATCAGTCAATGCTCTTTTCCTCGCTGGATTCGTTGAGTGCCTTGTATCCATTCTCTCTTGTCGCCACAAAAATAGCTGTCAAACTAACGAAACTAGCTAATGTAAGTTAGCTAACTAAGTTACGTTACCCAGCCAATGTAATGTTAAAGATAAATCACCAGCTAAGTTAGCTTGTTTTGCAAATGCTTGCTAATTAGTAAGCAATAACCACATATAAAGACATTAACGTTAGCTATAGCTACCAATAATGGTCTTATTCAAACCATGACAACTTTAGAAGAATATAACGAATCGCAGGTTTGCTTTCTAACTCGCTCGTATTTTTTATGTGATTTAATGTTGTCTGTACCTTAACTTACCCTACCGAGCTAACGTTAGCTTTACCATGAACGTTTCGTTGCCCTGACTGCTGACTAAGGTCTGGATTTGTTACATACAAAAACATGTTGAGGGCCATACTCTACGCCAGTGGTTCTCAAATTCGGTCCTGGGGCCCCCTGTGTATGCTGGTTTTCGTTACAACCACAATTGCAGTCCGAGAATTTTAACAAGCTGTTAATTTTTCTTAATTGCACTTTTCATGTTTTGATGGATTATTTACCCTCTTAAACCAAATTATGTCAGAAAATAGCTATGCTTGCCATGTAGAATAAATGTCTCCTGCTTATTGTGCTGTATTGCAAACAACTACATAAAAAGAGTTAACAAAATGTTATAACTGATCAAATTAAAGACTGGGGTGAATCAATATGCTCCTTATTAAGTCGTTGAACATGTGTTTAAGTTATTTCATAATTTTGTTTCCTTAAACTTATTAACACAATGCAGGTTTGGCTCATTATCAATTTGCGTTGTCTTTGAATTGTTCATTATCAACCAAATGGTTAGTTTTAGTGGCCATGTGTCCACACTTTCACCAATTAGGAGCCTATTGAATCACCTCTGCCTTTCATTAGCTCAGTTTAATTAATTTGTTTGCAATATAGCAAAATAAGCAAAGTGCGAACATGGGACATTTATTCTACATGGCATGCATAGCTATATTCTGACATAATTTGGCTTAATGGGATAAATAATCCATCAAAACATGAAAAGTGCAATTAAGAAAAATTAACAGCTTGTTAAAATTCTCTGATTGCAATTGTGTTTGGAACGAAAACCAGCATACACAGGGGGGCCCCAGGACCGAGTTTGAGAACCACTGCTCGACGCAGAGCACAGCTAGCAAACAAATATACAGCTTATCGAAATGTCACATAATTTGCGTCATTCATGTGAGCAGCTATTTCCATTGGCCACAAGTTTGCTTGCGAACGCTTTGTCTGTCCTGCTCCAAACATGCATGATGACGGTGTTGCTGCGCCCGTATGCCTGACTCTGATTCCGCCTGCTTTGTGTTTCGGGCCCCGGTTAGTGGTTGAGCCGTGTCGTCGGGCTCAGCATGTGCACCTCCGCAAAGTACAGTTCGCGGGGCCCGGCTCTGATTCCTCGGATGAAGACCAAGCATCGCATCTACTACATCGCCCTCTTCTCGGTGGTCCTCCTGGGGCTCATCGCCACGGGCATGTTCCAGTTCTGGCCCCACTCTATCGAGTCGACGGCGGACTGGAGCCTGGACAAGCGCAGTGTGCACGACGCGCCCCTGGTGCGTCTGCCCTTCTCCAGCCCCATACCCGAGAGGGGGGACCTCAGCTGCCGCATGCACACCTGCTTCGACGTGTACCGCTGCGGCTACAACCCAAAGAACCGCATCAAGGTAAGGGTGGTCAGCGCAAACGCAAAATATCACTGCTCCTCGGAATCAGCGCTGAGCGGAAGAACACTGTTCCCTGCAATGCTTTCTATAAACAAAATATCAGCATTACAGCGCAATAATAGTCCCACACTGCTCCTGGAGAGAGATGAGTAGCAGGTCCACACAGTCTGTGTAACTAGGTTTGCCACCTGGACAACAGGTACTCCATATTAATATGAAAGGCAAAACTTAAATTCAGGAATGACGGCAGATATTTTCAGGTAGGTATTTGTGATGATGTCATGTGTAGTGCAGTGATGTCACTAACGCTGCTGTGTTGAGAGTTATTCAGGCAGGTATATATGATGATGTCATGTGTAGTGCAGTGATGTCACTAACCCTGCTGTGTTGTGGTTATTCAGGTAAGTATCTATGATGATGTCATGTGTAGTGCAGTGATGTCACTAACCCTGCTGTGTTGTGGTTATTCAGGTAGGTATCTATGATGATGTCATGTGTAGTGCAGTGATGTCACTAACCCTGCTGTGTTGCGGTTATTCAGGCAGGTATATATGATGGTGTCGTGTGTTTCGCGGTCATGTCACTAACGCTGTTGTGCTGTGGATGTTTCCGGCAGGTGTACATCTACCCCCTGCAGCGCTACGTGGATGAGGTGGGCGTGGCCATCAGCAGCACTGGCCTGTCACGGGAGTACAACGACCTGCTGAGCGCCATCTCCGACAGCGACTTCTACACTGATGATGTCACTCGTGCCTGCCTCTTCATCCCCTCAATCGACGTGCTCAATCAGAACTCCCTGCGTATCCGGGAGACCGCCCAGGCCTTGGCCCTGCTGCCCAGGTAACTGCCGCTCTCTGCTCCTCATTATGTGTTCTTATGTTCTTATGTTCTAGATGGGCCGAACGGCCTGTTCTCCTCATCATGTATTCTTATGTTCTTATGTTCTATATGGGCTGAATGGCCCGTTCTCCTCATTATGTATTCTTATGTTCTAAATGGGCCGAACGGCCCGTTCTCCTCATTATGTATTCTTATGTTCTAGATGGGCTGAATGGCCTGTTCTCAATATTTATTCTTATTTTCTTATGTTCTAGATGTGCTGAATGGCCTCTTCTTCTCATTATGTATTCTTATGTTCTAGATGGGCTGAATGGCCTGTTCTCAATATTTATTCTTACTTTCTTATGTTCTAGATGGGCTGAATGGCCTGTTCTTCTCATTATGTGTTCTTATGTTCGAGATGGGCTGAATGGCCTGTTCTCAATATTTATTCTTATTTTCTTATTTTCTAGATGTGCTGAATGGCCTGTTCTCCTCATTATGTATTCTTATGTTCTAGATGGGCTGAATGGCCTGTTCTCAATATTTATTCTTATTTTCTTATGTTCTAGATGGGCTGAATGGCCTGTTCTCCTCATTATGTATTCTTATGTTCTATATGGGCTGAATGACCTGTTCTCTTCATTATGTATTCTTATGTTCTAAATGTACTGAATAGCAGGTTCTCCTCATTATGTATTCTTATGTTCTATATGGGCTGAATGGCCTGTTCTCCTCATTATGTATTCTTATGTTCTAAATGTGCTGAATAGCAGGTTCTCCTCATTATGTATTCTTATGTTCTATATGGGCTGAATGGCCTGTTCTTCTCATTATGTATTCTTATGTTCTATATGAGCTGAATGGCCTGTTCTTCTCATTATGTGTTCTTATGTTCTATATGGGCTGTGTGGCCTGTTTTGTCCCTTTGTATTCTGATGTTGTTGTTGTGTTGTAGGTGGGACAGAGGGATGAACCACCTGTTGTTTAACCTGCTGCCTGGTGGCCCTCCAGACTATAACACAGCCCTGGATGTTCCAAGGGACAGGTACTCATCAACCCAAAACCCCCTGTGTAATGACATGTCTGACCACTAGAGGGAAGCCATGCGCAAATATTAGCGTTTCTGCCGAGATTGTCCCCCGATGGGCCCTTTGCTTTATTCTTAAAATGTCTTAACTTCTGTGTCGCCTGCTTCAAGCTGGTTCTTGTTTGAAGTATTGTTAATTGTTAGTAGCACTTCTCAGTCGAGTGGTTCCTTGTTTTGGTTGTTCTCTGACGTGCGTTGTTGAAGGATTAGGCTGAAATGTCCATTCGAAATAAAACAAGATGTCTGAACCAAGACCACAAATGCAGTTGGTTTGTGTTTATGTGCTGTCTCTGAGAGAGAGAGAGAGTGCAGGATTATGATCTGCAAACTTCTATAGTGCTGTGTGGTAAATATCCAGCAGTATAATGGATTGTATGTAGAAATTGTAAACAGTGTGGGGACGAGCATGTGCTAAAGGCCTGAAAGTTAAATGTAACACCTCTCTCTCCTCCTGCAGGGCTCTCCTGGCCGGAGGAGGCTTCTCCACCTGGACGTACCGGCAGGGATATGACATCAGCATCCCCGTCTACAGCCCTCTGTCTGCGGAGGTGGAGTTACCAGAGAGACAGCCAGGGTGAGCACGCCCCCTCACACACCTGGGCCAGGTACACACGGAAATGCTCCGCCCCCTCACACCTGGGCCAGGTACACACAGAAATGCTCCGCCCCCTCATACCTGGGCCAGGTACACACGGAAATGCTCCGCCCCCTCATACCTGGGCCAGGTACACGCAGAAATGCTCCGCCCCCTCACACCTGGGCCAGGTACACACGGAAATGCTCCGCCCCCTCACACCTGGGCCAGGTACACACAGAAATGCTCTGCCCCCCCACACCTGGGCCAGGTACACACAGAAATGCTCCGCCCCCTCATACCTGGGCCAGGTACACGCAGAAATGCTCCGCCCCCCACACCTGGGCCAGGTACATGCAGAAATGCTCCGCCCCCTCACACCTGGGCCAGGTACATGCAGAAATGCTCCGCCCCCCCACACCTGGATGAAAACACTACAGATCCCGGATTATGAAACTGTTACTATTTCAAAATGTATGATCATATGAATTAATACTTTAATTCAGAATATTGGTGAAAATAGATCTCTTTTATAGATCTTGTTCCCTGTACCCCTACATCCCTAAACTGCTGTACCCCCATATCCCTGTCCCGTCCCATCCCGCAGGCCGCGGCACTACTTCATCCTGTCGTCACAGACGGCCATCCACAGGGAGTACCGGGCCGAGCTGGAGCAGCTGAAGGCGGAGAACGGGGAGGCGGTGCTCCTGTTGGACAGGTGCAGCAACCTGTCGCAGGGCGTGGCCTCCGCCAGGAAGCGCTGTCACAAAGGCCAGGTGTACGACTACCCCCAGATCCTGCAGGTGAGCCAGACGGACACGCCCATTTTGTCTTGCTACGCTGCTGTCGTCCAAATGCGTAACGAGTGCTCGCTGCCTATTGGTCAGCAAGTTTGACTTGAGACAGTCTGACGGCATGTCTCAAAAGGGGGGGCTCCTTACAGATTTTGGCGGGGGGGGGGGGTTGAGATTCCTGAGCAGTACCACGGCCTGTCTTTAACCCCACCTCGTCTAGACAGGAAGTGAGTTCATCACCACCTGCGCATCTGGGACACGTTTCACTGTAAAGGAGGGGGTGGGGGGGGGGGCAGTACCCATAAAACCACCATCCTCACCTGCATCACCCAGAATCTCTCTCCCCCTCCTCTCTCTCTCTCTCTCTCCCCCCCTCCTCTCTCTCTGTCTCTCTCCCCTCTGCCCCCCCCCCCTCTCTCCCTCTTTCTCTATCTTTGTCTCTTCCCCCCTCCTCTCTCTCTCCCCCTCCTCTCTCTCTCAGGAGTCCTCGTTCTGTGTGGTATTGCGGGGGGCCAGGTTGGGGCAGGCAGCTCTCAGCGATGTCCTGCAGGCCGGCTGTGTCCCCGTCGTTGTGGCCGACTCCTACATCCTGCCCTTCTCCGAGGTCCTGGACTGGAAACGGTAGAGCGCCCCCTGCTGCACCAGCTTAACACTGCAGCACTGTCGCAGTACATTAGAGCCCTGTTCAGGATTGCACACGCTTCAAACCAACTGGTTCATACCACAAAATAAACTCGGGTTTATATTCAACAATCGCGATGCGAAGAGTCATATAAATGCGGACACAGACAAACGCACTCAGGCGGCTTTTCCTCAAAGCCTTAATTGTGAGAGATGAGCACTTGTCAACACGGTGGCAGAAGTAGTTGTGTGAAGAATGAGCAATTTGCAGACCACCTGAAACTCTGCCCTTTGCACACCTGGCCGATCGCTGCGGAAAGTGGGCGTAGACTTCGGAATGTTGGTTTCGGAAAGTTACAAAACGACTGTCCGACTGTCTTATTAGAATCATTACTTGCATTACCACAGCCTTATGTTTGTACAGGCTCTTTTTCCACAGTTTTGACCCGTGTGTGTGCGCGTGTGCTTGTGTGTTTGTGTACGTGTGTGTTTGTGTATGTGCGTGTGTGTGTTTCACAGAGCGTCAGTGGTTATCCCAGAGGATAAGCTGCCGGAGATGTACACCATACTGAAAAGTATCCCTCACAGACAGGTGGAGGAGATGCAGAGGCAGGTGAGCAGAACGCTTTCTTAGTCACAGTTGTGTCGTAACGTCAGTGGAATATATGATCACAACAGCTTTGTATTGTCTTTTATATCAAAAAATGACTTGGGGAGGGTGAAAGCTCTCTTAAACTGTCAGCCGGATTGGCAGAGACTGAAGGACCCTCTTGCTCTAAAAGGCTTGCAGTAGGACAGAGGGCCATACATGTTGTGAGGGATTCCAGAGTGGAGTCCGCTGCACTCCCAGGGATTTCCTGCAGGGGGGGCAGATGAGTATGATTGTGTAGAATAACCTGTAAGAAGCCAAAGTGCCTGTCTGCACTTGAAAAAAACCTTTTTACAGAATGTTACAGCAGTTAATCAAGATTCCATTGAAATGGGAACTCAATTTACCTGGTTTTGGGACATTATTTGGGGCTCGGCATTGGGGCTCAAACCTCTTTAACACAGGTAGTTTTTGGAGACCAGTGATTTTGAAAGGTGTGGTAAGAGCAGAGTTGAGTAACGTGTTTATATTGAGATCAGTGGTGGATGGAGTTAAAGCCTCTGATTTAATCAGGCGGAGATTAGTTTTGCCTGGACGCGGTTTATGTTGCTGTTAGAGACTCCAGCTAGCAGAGCTGTGAGACGATCACCGTTCACGAGAGACGGCAGCAGGATCACAGTGGAAATGGTCAGATTGCACCGTACTGAGCTCTGGGCTAGACTACAGCACACCCCAGCAGCCCGATCTGTGTGTGCACGTGTGTGCGTCTGCTTGCGTGTGTATGTCTGTCCGTGCGTGTGGGCATCCTTCCAGCAGCCACTTTACCCCTGCAGTTCTTCAACAGCTGCATAGTCACTCTGCAGTCCCCCAGCTGAGCTGCGCAGTCACTCTGCAGTCCCCCAGCTGAGCTGCGCAGTCACTCTTCAGTCCCCCAGCTGAGCTGCGCAGTCACTCTGCAGTCCCCCAGCTGAGCTGCGCAGTCACTCTGCAGTCCCCCAGCTGAGCTGCGCAGTCACTCTGCAGTCCCCCAGTTGACCTGCGCAGTCACTCTGCAGTCTCCCAGCCGAGCTGCGCAGTCACTCTGCAGTCCCCCAGCCGAGCTGCGCAGTCACTCCGCGGTCCCCCAGCTGAGCTGCGCAGTCACTCCGCGGTCCCCCAGCTGAGCTGCGCAGTCACTCTGCGGTCCCCCAGCTGAGCTGCACAGTCACTCTGCGGTCCCCCAGCTGAGCTGCACAGTCACTCTGCAGTCCCCCAGCTGAGCTGCGCAGTCACTCTGCAGTCTCCCAGCCGAGCTGCGCAGTCACTCTGCAGTCCCCCAGCTGAGCTGCGCAGTCACTCTGCAGTCTCCCAGCTGAGCTGCGCAGTCACTCTGTGGTCCCCCAGCTGAGCTGCGCAATCACTCTGCGGTCCCCCAGCTGAGCTGCGCAATCACTCTGCGGTCCCCCAGCTGAGCTGCGCAGTCGCTCTGCAGTCTCCCAGCCGAGCTGCGCAGTCACTCTGCAGTCCCCCAGCTGAGCTGCGCAGTGGCAGGTCCCGCTGCTGATTTAATGCAGTCACAGACTCTGTGCAGCTGCTGCTGCTGCACGTACACGCTAGCAGAACGGTAGCGCTAATGTCAGAAACTAAAATGAGTGTAACAATATAAACACAGGTTTCACTGTTTAAAGCTCACGTGGTGCACAACGTATAACTCTTCATCCCACACACAGCTGCTCAGTAATACAGCTGACCAGGTTAGAGAGAGTGTGTGTGTGTGTGTGTGTGTGTGTGTGTGTGTGTGTGTGTGTGTGTGTGTGTGTGTGTGTGTGTGTGTGTGTGTGTGTGTGTGTGTGTGTGTGTGTGTGTGTGTGTGTGTGTGTGTGTGCGCGCGCGCGCGCGCGTGTGTGTGCGCGCGCGCGCGCGTGTGTCACGGCAGTGTCTGTGTGTGTGAAGGTGTCACTAAGGATTGATGAGGTGTGGGGGACTCCATTACCCATCAGTCCTCACTCATGTACATCTGGACCCCAGAGTGCACCCCACCTTCCCTCCCTGCTACAGGACGGGACCCACAGCCAGTATCCAAAAACACTGCCCCCCCCCCCTCTCCCCTCCTCCGCTGCAGGACGGGACCCACAGCCAGTATCCAAAAACACTGCATCACACTGCCCCCCCCTCCCACTACAGTATGGGACCTAGGGGGGTACATCACTGCTGCGATACAGCTTACAGCAGGCTGACTTCCCATGTGTTTATCACGTCTACATACAGCTGCTGATGCCAGTGCATCTATGTACACATACAGGGTCTGTACCGCCCACATGGAGCGCCGTCCTCCCTCTCGTCTGAGGCCTGATCTGGGATCTGTGACGCGAAGCTTCGGGGGAGAGCACCTCCTGCTCTCCTGAATTGATTGCGGAGGTTGCGGCAGAGTGCACTCCAAAAAAACGAATGGGAATTTGAATCTGGGGAGGAAAAAGGAGGGAGCATAAAAATACATAATACAATAAAAATAAAATGGTGGATTAAGTTCACTGATCAGCAAATGTCATTTTGCTAAAATAAGCATTCCAGCCACTTTGTTTATCGTCTGTAATTTTGACAGCAGAAGCTTGAGGGCACAGGCGGGTGGGCCCTGTTCCCCTGTGTCATGCTGTACCCCCCTGTGCTGTGGGACAGGGGATGCTGTGGAGTCCTGCGCTGTGTGCTACTTTTAGAGTGCAGTAATTCTCTCTGCCCAACAGAGGGCGCGCTCAACTCGATTTCCAGTCTCCAGTGTGGGACGGATGTTCTCCCTCTGCCCTGACCTTCCTCACAGTGTCTGCTGGGGTACACAAGCTGAGTTTTGGCTTCAGCTGCGGGGTTACACAGGCTGAATGTGGGGTTCAGCATTGGCCATTGGTCCTCCAACAACCAGGACCGGACGTGTCTGAGACTGCTAGCCACCAGCTAACTCCTGACTCTTATTCCTCTGAAATCTGCCTGAATCTTTCTGCATCGGGCCTTTTAAGTTTCACATTGTTCGCTGAAGCACCAGTTTAGCGCACTAACTCTCCTGATTTTTAAGAAGCAGGTTGAGTTATGATGCAGTGCTGTGGCTAATTGCAGGATCTACAGGCTTCATTGATTTGGTTCAGGAGAAAGCGTTGCACGAAGCACTAAACGGCTGCTCCATGATAACAATGGTGAGCAGTGGCTTCTGAACCTCATCACACACGCACGCACAGACACACACACATGCCAGGCACCAGGAATAGCACACTGGCATGGTTTGTTAGAGGGGGTTTGGTGTTGGTGCATCTCAGCTACAGTCAGCACTGGTTACAGTCAAGATGCGGTTATGGACCACCGGGTACCACACAAGACCCAGTGCTTGAGCTGTAAATTAGCTAGTGCTTTAGCTGGACATGAGCTTTATAGGTATTTAGTTGGACATTAGCTTGTGGTTTGGTTGGATGTTAGCTGGTTATTTAGCTAGATGTTAGCTTGTGGTTTGGTTGGATGTTAGCTGGTTCTTTAGCTAGATGTTAGCTTGTGCTTAAGCTGGATGTTAGCTGGTTCTTTAGCTAGATGTTAGCTTGTGCTTAAGCTGATGTTAGCTGGTTCTTTAGCTAGATGTTAGCTTGTGCTTTAACTGGATTGTTAGCTGGTTCTTTAGCTAGATGTTAGCTTGTGCTTAAGCTGGATGTTAGCTGGTTCTTTAGCTAGATGTTAGCTTGTGCTTAAGCTGGATGTTAGCTGGTTCTTTAGCTAGATGTTATCTTGTGCTTTAACTGGATTGTTAGCTGGTACTTTAGCTGGTCGGTGTGCGTTAGCCTCCTCCCGGTCTGAGGGGATTATACTCATCGCTCTCAGATTTATGGGCCATCCGACTTCCTCTGAGACCTGAAAGTTGTTTTAAGTACGCTCACCCCAACCCCGTAAAAATAAAACCTGTTTTTGTGTGTGTGTGTGTGGGGGGGGGGGGGGGTTCTCCTGGTTTTGGAGGTGCAGGCCCGGTGGAGCGTGGGGTGGGGACGGCCCTCTAAAGACTGTGCAACAACAATGAATACGGCGGCCAATAAATCTGAGCGGGATGGAGGGAGGCACACCCCCACCCCTCTCTTACAGGAGCGTGGGTCACGCAGGGCCGCTAAACGGCACCCCGACCGCCAGCCGCCACCGTGTCGTCTGAGCCCTGATTTATGCACTGACCTGTTTGCTCTACTTGGCCTGCAGGTGTTGTTTTTTTTTTAACATAACTCTTTAGCATTAGAGCCGCCGTTTTCACCCGCTCAACCAAAAACAGCCGCTCATGCAAAGGGGTTTCAGTTATTTATTTCTTTCGTCTTTTAAAGGGATTGACAACTCTCCTGGAAAAAGTGTTTTTTTATTTTTTTTTATTTGACATTACTCCTCGTTATTAAAATAATCATCCACCAAGATTTCAGCCTTTAAAAACGTCTACAGCTGAAAAAAATTAAGATTGAGTAGTGTCACTTTCTGCTGACTATGCAGTTTTCAGGACTGGGTGGGCGTGAAAGCTAGTTAATATTCAGGCCACGCAAAGCGCCTTGAGGCAAGTTATGTGCAGACTCGGAAATGCAAACACCCGTTTAGCAAAACAAACTAGCTAAAAAGATAGCTAAATAGCCTAAAAAAAGAATGGCGTAGTGCAGGTTGCAACCGTACCATATGTTTGAGGCCTTGAACTAAAGAAGATCCGTTCACAAAGTAATACTAACGTTAAGCTGAGAGACCCACGTCTTTCAAATAGTAACGTTACCGGTACAGCGTAGCATATGTATTAGCTAACCTTAGCTAGCTAACTATCTGGGCTATATGCAACTAGACCCTTCTCCTTTCAGCAGTCAATCGGACTAATGCAATGACTTCCGCTTCGAAACATACCTCGCGGAAATACGCGAACGTGGACGCTTTGAGCTACGCAAGCAGCTTTTCTTTTGCCATGACATTTGTGAAAGAGAAACCAGAGGAAAGCACACATCCAACAAAAAAAGTTGTTTACTGTTGTTGCCTGCTATAGCGTCCCTCGCTGCAACGCTCTGGTCAAAGCCCATAGAGAGAGATCTCTGCTCTGGTGAAGGGGAGGGCATAAAGAATTTCTGGATAGTTAATCATTGGCTGATAGGATTTTGATGATGTCCTGAAGTCCGTTTTAATCCCGCCCGCTCAAAACCTTGCCTGATCAATTACAGGCAATGGTGGGGAAAAAAAAGGGGAAAAAGAAGGCATATCTTAATTTAGGCACATCACTTAGTACTGATATTTGGGTTATGTTTATTCCACCCCAGGATGACAAAAATGAACCATTGAAAAGCTGAATCATCAATTTGATTTGGCAGTCCCTTTAAAAGAATGTGGTGGAAGGAAAATGGGATTTGATCCCTCAACCTTATGGGTGTGTGTTTATTTGCCCTCAACAGTGTAAACCTGTGGGTTTTTTGGCTGTACCGGGGTGAGTTTGAGGCACGGTAATGTACCCCAGCCTTCACTGCCTCACTGGGGTCAAGGGCTGTGCCGTTCTGAAGGGTTATTTCACATCACACAACGTCTGTGGCCTGAAGGGATTGTTCCTCAGAGCCGGAATGGACGGTTTCTTAGAGCCGGAATGGCCGTTCTCTCAGAGCCGGAGTGGATGGTCTCATGGAGCCAGAATGGCTGGCCCCAGTGTACATGCTGCCGCAGAAATCTGCTGCTGATATCGTAATCCCATCATTTGCCACTGGAGAAGCCGTCTGGATCACAGCGGCTAATTGGTAACAGCGCTGTCCTCACAAGAAAGGGCCCCGGAGCGTAGGGCCCAGGGGCTGTAGCGGTGCAGGCAGGTAGGGGGGAGAGGGATAAGGTTAGGAATGCGCTCCAAAGCGACCCCCGACACCAGCGGCAAACAAACCCACTGTTTGGTGTCGGGGACCCCTGGCCCCACGTCTGAAACCAGGTGTCAGGCAGCGATGAAGGGTGCCTTTCAGGGAGCAGGGGAACACCCCGGCCCCCCACGGAGGCGAGGGGGGAGAGGGGAACACAAACCGTTTTCACACACACAGTGTGTGCGGCCTGCTTTCATCTGCACGCTACCTTCCACACTGCTGCTGAGAGAGAGAGAGAGAAGAGAGAGAGAGAGAGAGAGAGAGAGAGAGAGAGAGAGAGAGAGAGAGAGAGAGAGAGGAGAGAGAGAGAGAGAGAGAGAGAGAGAGAGAGAGGCAGAGAGAGAGAGAGAGAGAGAGAGAGGAGAGAGAGAGAGAGAGAAGAGGAGAGAGAGAGAGAGAGAGATGAGCTAAAGAGAGGGAAGAGTGAGAGATAGAAATGCTTTCATTGGCACAATTGAGACCTGAGAAAACGGCCAATCACATCAAAAAAGACAATACATGATGCAACAAGCAGTTATCCCTCCCCCCATCTCCAGTGTACATCTACTGAGATCGCACAGCCTGGTTTACTGCTTGGTAGAACTCCCCGCCGGTCAGCTTGCCGCTCATAGTGGCTCCATTAAGAAGAGAAGCGTGAGTTTGAATGACAACATATGTAAGTTAAGTGTTAATATTAGTGCTTCTTTAGTGTCTTAGAGTCTTTCTCTGCACGTGGGACTGAAGTTCGGGTCCTATCCTCTCAGCTCTTTCTCATAAGCCAGCAGTCCGCTTGGCGAAAGGTGTGACTTTCCGAAAGGTGAGCGTCTGCATCAAAATAAGTGAAGCTCCCGCCCTGCTGTAGGAGAGCGCAGGACAGGAGTATGAAGCTCCGCCCTGCTGTAGGAGAGCGCAGGACAGGAGCATGAAGCTCCGCCCTGATGTAGGAGATCGCAGGACAGGAGTATGAAGCTCCGCACTGCTGTAGGAGAGCGCAGGACAGGAGCATGAAGCTCCGCCCTGCTGTAGGAGAGCGCAGGACAGGAGTATGAAGCTCCGCCCCTGCTGTAGGAGAGCGCAGGGACAGGCGTATGAAGCTCCGCCCTGCTGTAGGAGAGCGCAGGACAGGAGTATGAAGCTCCGCCCTGCTGTAGGAGAGCGCGCGGACAGGAGTATGAAGCTCCACCCTGCTGTAATGAGCACGCAGAACAGGACTATGAAGCTTCGCCCTGCTGTAAGAGAGCGCAGGACAGGAGCATGAAGCTCCGCCCTGCTGTAGGAGAGCGCAGGACAGGAGCATGAAGCTCCGCCCTGATGTAGGGAGATCGCAGGACAGGAGTATGAAGCTCCGCACTGCTGTAGGACGAGCGCAGAACAGGACTATGAAGCTTCGCCCTGCTGTAAGAGAGCGCAGGACCAGAGTATGAAGCTCCGCCCTGCTGTAGGAGAGCACAGTCTAACCTCGGGGTCAGGGGTCCGTGCAGCCGGCGTCTCTGAGACTTCAGTGAAAGGGCTTTAAGAGTGATGTCCCTCCTAACTGCTCCGGCCTGCCCCTCGGCTTCGCATATGGGGAGTTTAATGGGCTTTTGAGGGGTTGCCGGGGGGAGCGGAGGGGCCGGGGGGGTCGTGGGGTCGTGGGGGGTTTAAGAGACGGGGGATGTGAGCAGGCGGCTGTGGTGCTGCAGACGCCTGGCCTCCTGGGTCCGGAAGTTTCCGCGTCTCCCCCTCGCAGATAAACGGCTTCCTTTCCTCTAGCGGGTTTGGGAACCCCGCTGCGCCCCTGTGCTGATCGACCGCCGCCGGTCGCGTGCGACCCGCGTGTGTCTACCCCCCACCCCCCACTCCCCTGCTCTGCATTTAACCCTCCTCTTATGGTTTCTGTCAATCTGACCCCATTCAGTGTTTGACATCTCTTAAAAACCAGTTAACCTTATTTTTTCATCTTGTATGACTTCCTATTTTAGAGGGATTAAGTGGAAAGCATTTAAAACAAAATTTTTTATTTTAATTTTTTATCTCTGATTTTGGTGGGTAATTTGGGCACTTACCCATATAGATTTTATACTTAAAAAAATGTTGTTTACATCCAGCTGTAAAATGAGAAGGTTATCACAGATTTTTAATATTTAGGGATAAAAGGCTTTGGGAGACATTCAGAAGCGACAAAGTGTCAAAATGATTCTATTACAATGAATTTGTGTTGGTTTAAACTGTTGGGCTTAATTTGACCCCAAACATGAAAAGACGTCATAAAAATTCAACATAATATGAGGGTTAACGCCCATGGCGGCCTCCCCAAACACCCACCCCCCTTCTGTTGTGGAGTAAAAGTGTTTAACACCGGCTGTGTTCCTCCTCAGACAGTAAATTGTGTGTGTGTGGAGTAGAGTTCTCAACGGGCCTAAAAATTCAAACCCGAACCGACCCGAGTGAGTTGAAGCCCGAGCCCGGCTCACCCGAGATCATCACATACAATACTGAGCCCGAGACCGACCAAACCCGAAAAAAATAAAATACGAGTCGGTTATTGCCAGAAAAGGCTGCGCAATTTCCGTAGGCGGCGGCTCAAATCACAGCACAACGGGGTGAGAGAGAGCGAGAGAGAGGGAGAGAAGGAGCGAGCCAGCAGGAACGCCACAAACTAGCTAGTGTTTTTAGCCTACTGTTTTTGAGTTTTAACAGATTTAGTAATTGAGAGCAGCAGAGTAAACCAATTTTGCCGAAAGCAAGCAATTAGATTTGTACTAATGTTTTAATGTTTGCCATGCTGTAATAGAATTTAGTAGTGTTTTTTCGTTAGAACGGGATTCATCTTTTTTTTATTGTTGTGTTGTTTGCATGTTCTTGCTTCATTATTATTGCCCTATTATCATTTATCACACAGCAGACGATACTTCAACTTCAACTCGAACGCCTACATTCGCCGTATAGTTACAGCAAACGGGAGATGTTGGATGAATAAAATAAATAGCTAGCCTACATTTTAACAAGTAGAGAAAGTCTTGACAATTGATTTACTCCAAAATTAGCAATCAGCACCACATGTAAAAATGCAAATTAGCCTACTGTAAATACACACACAGAGACATTCTTTTCTTCTTTTTTTTTTTTTGCGCAGCCCGAGCCCTGCCCGACCCGACCCTACCAATTAGCATAAATTGTCGGCTTGAACCCGGCCCTACCCGCTCTTTCGGGCCCCGTCGGGCTCGGGCTGAAACTGAGAACTCTAGTCTGGAGCTGCGCTGGTGGGAGTAAAAGTGTTTAACACAGGCTGTGTCCCTCCTCAGGCACACTGGTTCTGGGAAGCCTACTTCAGCTCCATGAAGGCCATCGGCATGACGACGCTGCAGATCATCAACGACCGCATCTACCCCTACGCCGCCCACACCTACGAGCAGTGGAACAACCCCCCCGTGGTGGTGAGCGCCCCCTGCCCCCCATCTCCCCCCCCCCCCCCCCCCCCCCCCCGCCGCCCCCCTGAAGGCTGATAGCTTCTCCACCCCCTGCTGTGTGACTTTAAATCTCCTCTTGCACAACTGGCCCAGCTGAATTCTGGGAAACGCGGTCTGGGCAGGGTTGTGTTGCCAGAGGGCTGGTCTCAGAGCCGCTTCTGCTGTTTCTCACCTCAGTTTGGCCCAGCTGGTTCACTGGCAGAGGTGCTGAATACTCCGATTCTCTAACAGTCACTGACTCAGGAAGTGTGTGTGCGTGTGTGTGTGTGCTGTTCTGTGTGTCTGATCACTGTCAGTCTGTGAAATGGCGTGGGAAACTGCAGTACTGCTCTAATGATAAACAGTTACTACTGACGCTCTTTTCCTCTGCTGCTATTGGGGGGTGGGGCTTAGTACTGCTCCCTTTCTTACACACAGCGCTGTTAGCGCTCCAAACGCACGCTGGCCCCAGGAGAGGCTAACGCTGCTGGGTTCCTGAACTTTGACCTCTGCAGCATGAGAGGAGGGATGAAGTGCTTTCTCAGCGTGCTCAGGATTTCACCAAAGCGCTGCATAAATCAAGAGCCAAGAGCTATTCTCTCTCTCTCTCTGTCTCTCTCTCTCTCTCTGTCTCTCCCTACCTCCCTTCCTCTCTCTCTCTCTGTCTCTCCCTACCTCCCTTCCTCTCTCTTTCTATCCCTCTCCCTACCTCTCTCTCTCTCTCTCTCTCTCTCCCTACCTCTCTCTGTCTGTCTGTCTCCCCCCCCCCCCCTCACATTCCCCCCCCCCCCCCCCCACACTCTCTCGCTCTCTCTGGAGAGGTAATTGAAAACACAAGGCAGGCCTGTGCTGGTGTACAGTGCATGTGAGAGGAGTGGATGAGTAGCATCCGAGTAGTGTGTGAGTATTGCCTGAATAGTAGACAAGTAAGGAGCAAGTAGCACTTGAGTATTGGCTGAGTTTGTCCGTGGGATGGCAACGGGCACCCCTCGAAAATGGAGGTGTGTAGCCTCACACAGGGACCCTGGCACACTGTAGGGATACAGGTAGTGCAGGTGTATACGCTCACACAGGGACCCTGGCACACTGTAGGGATACAGGTAGTGCAGGTGTATACGCTCACACAGGGACCGGTAGGCAGAGACCTTAGGGGTACAGGTAGTGCACGTGTCCCTCTCACCTGAGGCTGAGGCAGGGGTCCCCAGTCATGGTGCTGGAGAGCCGCAGCGTCTGCTGGGTTTTATACTAACCTTAAAACCCAAAAAAAGCTGCTGAGGTGTGTTGGTACATATCAGTACAAGGCCCCGGGTATCACCACAGGGGCCAGGGTATCACCACAGGGGCCCCGGGTATCACCGCAGGGGCCCAGGATATCACCACAGGGGCCCAGGATATCACCACAGGGGCCCCGGGGTATCACTGCAGGGCCCCGGGTTTCACCACAGGGGCCAGTATAGGGATCGTATAGCACACTGGGATTCTTAAACTGGACGCCAGTCATAATTATTGGATAACATGCTTAAATATAACAAGTTCTTGCTAGTTAAATAAAAACATCAAACCTTCATCAAAAAAAGGGTATATCTGTCTTCTGTATGTTGTGTGTTTGAGATTACTCATCCAATCACACGTTTCCTTTAGCCCTTTCACTGCCCTCAGATCCTCTGTATCCAGTGGTTTTGCCTTATCTATTAAAGTAATTTAATCGCTCCCCTGTTTGGGCTGGTTAACAACTTCCTGTCTGTTTGTTGTGTGTCAGTGTCGGACACCTCAAAAGAACTTTCCACTCGCTAATAAAGCTCGCCTTTTATTGGTGGGGACCGGCTGGCTTGATGTTGAACCTCAGCGACGGATGTCTCCACGGTGACAGACCGCGACGGACGCTGTGGGTCGGCTGGGGCAGAAGCACCCGGGAAGCCCTCATGTTTTAAAAGAGCTGCGATTCCTCTCCAGTCCGTTTGATAAAGGCGCAGACGGGCCGCTGTGTGGGACCACTGTAGGCCTTTTGCTCTTAATTGAGTTCCTTTATTTGCGGTAAGATAAGCCGGCATATTAAAAGTGCAAACCTACTCGTCACATAAACCCGTCTGCTGCAGTAAACACTCTCTTTACTGAAAGTGTTTGTAACTCCACAGGGAGCTGTGGGCACCAGTTAAATGTGTTTTTCTTCATATGTTGCAGTAACGCTGCGAGAGCATTTTTTTTTCCAGCTGGAGCAGTCCCAGAATCCCCTTCTCTCACCCTGCCCTAATGCCATATCCCAGAACACCCTTCCCTCACCCTGCTCCAGTGACATATCCCAGAATTCCCCACTTACCCCATTTCAGTGTGATATCCCAGATGCCCCCACTTTCCTCCTGCTCCAATGCGATATCCAAGAACCCCCCTTTTTCATGCTACCCTGATGTGATATCCCAGAATCCAGCCTGTCACTCCCTCCAGCCACTGATTTTATAGATCCTTCCATTCTCCCTTCTGAAATACAAGAGGTTCAGCTGCTGTATTACAGTACAGAACAGTCGTTGCCTCGGTGTTGTACTTAGTCATAACACTTAATGATTTTTTTTTTTTTTAAGCATTCAGTGGTAGGGAGATGGAATAGTGAAGTGGAGCTGCTCTTTCAGTGTTTAGAGCGAAGTGGAGCTGCTCTTTCAGTGTTTAGAGCGAAGTGGAGCTGCTCTTTCAGTGTTTAGAGCGAAGTGGAGCTGCTCTTTCAGTGTTTAGAGCGAAGTGGAGCTGCTCTTTCAGTGTTTAGAGCGAAGTGGAGCTGCTCTTTCAGTGTTTAGAGCGGAGTGGAGCTGCTCTTTCAGTGTTTAGAGCGAAGTGGAGCTGCTCTTTCAGTGTTTAGAACGAAGTGGAGCTGCTCTTTCAGTGTTTAGAGCGAAGTGGAGCTGCTCTTTCAGTGTTTAGAACGAAGTGGAGCTGCTCTTTCAGTGTTTAGAGCGAAGTGGAGCTGCTCTATCTGATGTTTGATGAAACGCGTACATGGTCACGTGACGCATCCCCTGGTCAGGTCTGTCTGTGTGTGCGTGCGTACGTGCGTCCGTGCGTGCGGCTTAGAAGCCTGCCTCGCTCAGATTTATTTGGTCTGACCCGGTGTGCTTTTGTTGCTCATTTACGATCCTGCCGGGATCATTCATAAAACGGACAGACACGCACGGGGATTTCCTCCGAAACGTTCGCCCACTCTGATATCGGAGATCAGAGCTTCAGCGTTTAGCAAGAGAACACCAAATTCATCTTTTCCGACCCCTTTCCCATATAAATACCTCACCCAACCCAATGGCCTTAGTGGAACGGAGCCAGAGAAGAGCGCTTTTAAAAGAAGCTCAAAGCGGTGGATTATTTCAAACGGTCACGCTGAAATAAATCTCAAAGTGTCCGTTCGTAGCGGCGTGTCCAGCAGATTTCATTCCGCAGTCTTTGCCCGTCTGCAGCACACACACGCCTGTGGCGAGGGCCTGAGTCTCTGTTATGATTGGCTACCTACGGAGGACGCCATTAATGTTTTATGGCTCGGTACTTACGGTTTACAACTTGAGGATTGTGGGTAGGGACATTGGGTCATTTGCTCCATGATGTTGTTAATCGTGGGACTCATTTGAGCTGGGAGGTACCTCGTGTCCGACCCGGCCTCCTCTCTCACCATGGCAACACCCTTGTCTGTAGCTTTAGGTGCATCAACGAAAATAAATATATATCCACTAAAATAAATATTTATGTCTAGGGTTGTTTGTTATGTGTAAATGATTTTATTTCGGGTACATTTACATTACATTTATTTAGCAGACGCTTTTATCCAAAGCGACGTACAGTAAGTGTGTACAGAGACATCATCATCATTACAGAACAGACGAGGCAAAGCACATCCTTTGCATAATGTAGCAGCTATCCCTAGCAGGTACAGAGCAAGTGGCACAAGCACTCCATCAGTTATGCAGAGTTCCACAATCTGACATCTCGATCGAAGACTCTAAGGTAAAGGCTAATAACAGCAGTCAGGAATCAGGGGAAGAGTTCATGCATTTATAGGGGGGGGGGGGGGGGGGGTACACTGAAAGGTAATGATTCGCATTGAAATAATAACAATAATAATTACCAATAATAATCATTTCTGACTTCTCCTTTGCGAGTGGCAATCTCTTTCATGGTTTCACTCATTCCTTCTCCCTCCCTTTCATGTTTCTCTCTGGTTCTCTCTCTCTTTCTCTCTCTCTCTCTCGCTTTGTCGCTTTCTCTGATTACAGGGAGGAAATTCTTCTGTTTTATCTGCGCATGCTGGGGGTTGCGAGCTGATTTATGGCTTTTTAAATGGCATCTCTGTTGGGGGGAGAGGGGTTTAGGCACATTGTTTCACAGCAGAAAGGTCACAGCGAGCTCCCCAACATTTTAATAATGAGGTCTCTCTTCCACTCTTAGTGTACGTGTGTGTGTGTGTGTGTGTGTGTGTGTGTGTGTGTGTGTGTGTGTGTGTGTGTGTGTGTGTGTGTGTGTGTGTGTGTGCGCGCGTGTGTGTGTGTGTTTCATCAAAATTTTGAGATGAAAGTCTCTTAATTATTGAAATAATCATGGATTGATATCAGGTGTGATTATTAGTCAAATGAAATGGTCACAGCACAGATGTTTCTGCCTAATGCGAACATTTCTTGGATTATATGTAAATTTTGCACGTGGTGACGGAGGCAGAGTTACACAGGCTGGTTTCTTTGTGTGTGTGGTCACGCACGATATGGTCTTTCGATGTGGAAGTGGTTGTGCGGTCTGCTGACTCCCTCTAGAAATGCTTGGCATTACATGGTCATAACATGTGGTTATATTGCTGTCTCCCATCTCTATTGTGTGGTCATATCGCATTATCCCCTTGTGTGGTCATATTATGGTGGTCTCCCTATTGCATGGTCATATTGTGGTCTCCCCTCTCTTGTATGGTCATATTGCGATCTCCTCTGTCTATTGTGTGGTCATTATGCGGTCTCTTTCCCTCCCTGCAGAAGTGGTCCAGTGTAAACAGCCCCCTGTTCCTGCCGCTCATTCCGCCACGGTCCCCAGGGTTTACCGCCGTGGTGCTGACCTACGACCGCGTGGAAAGCCTGTTCCGCGTCATCACAGAGATCTCCAAGGTGCCCAGTCTGGCCAAGCTGCTGGTGGTGTGGAACAACCAGAACAAGAGCCCGCCCGAAGGTGAGTCCCCGCCCTCTTTTTGGTGACGTCCTCCTTTGACAGGCCCCGCCCTGGGAGGGGTGGAGCCCCAGGTTTGACTGACAGCCAGTCCCGTTTCAGGTTCTCTTGGTTTAGAATGTGGAAAATTCCAAGGCTGTGATAGGTCAAAATAATAACCGTCACGCAGTTACATAAAAATATCATTTTGTTTTTGGAGAACGTGTGTGCAAGTTTTAATTTTGGATTTTTAAAAACAAATTAATTTACAATTAAGACAGTGGAGAATTTGTCCTTGAAAACCCTTGAAATAGCTTGAGAAGGTCTGCTGGAATCTCAGCTTGGGCTCATAATCCCAGTAATAAAAGAGAGAGATAAAGTCCAGCACGGCTCCAGCACTCTCAGATTTGGCTGAGAATGTAGACTGGTCAGTTAAATCCAGCATTCAGCCAGGCAGACTCTGGTTCACCCTGCTGTCACCTGAGATCGACCAATAACAGCCGTGCCCTCATTAGCCAATGAGGGCCAGGATGAATCCTGATTGGCTGCGGCGCTCAGCGTTGAGATTTACATGACCATCGTCTGTATGTGATGCCTTAAAGCGATGTAGCGTTCTTAAATCCAGTTGTAAATGTTAGCTTTGTTTCTGTCTCTGCCTGGGGTTTGATAGTGCTGGGAAGTGTGGCTGTTTTAGAGATGAATCACCAGGTCAGAGGAACCGGGGGAGACAGAAGTCTCGCTGGCTCTGATTGGTCGATGGGATAATAAAATGGCTGTTTTTCCCTGGGAGCCGGGTCTTAAGTGGCAAGAATGTCCATCATCTGCAAGTGACAGTAGCTTTGGTTTCCGATTATTAGATTAGATGCATCTTGATGGATCACTTTAAGGGTTGTTTCTCCTGACTCATTTTCCTATTGAACTCTATGGAAAAATAAGTCCGGAGAAACAATCCTTGAAGTGATCCATCCATATCTACTGCATATCTGGCAGCAGAGTGATGGCTTGAGGCCCGTTTGATACCTCAGACCCTTGATGACTTACAGCCATTTAGCCAACCATGTGTTCCATACTATTCCAAGCTTAATCCATGTGTTCCATACTATTTACAGCTTAATGTACCACTCCCCAATTCCCATAGAGATCCATTCAAATGCAGAGTGGTTATAGTATTGCTTGTTCGAGTATATGAAAATAAGATATCAAGAGTCTTTAGATGTTGTTGGGACACAAACATCAGGAAGTCATGGAATGCAAAGGATATGCAACCATATATTAGATATGGTGACTTGATTTAAGTTAGTTAATTTGTCTTTTGTTGCCCTAAAATGGGGGTGGGTGGGGGGGTATGTGTAAAAATGGCTACAATTGCTACAAGGTTCACCTGATTCCTGGTTCACCTGACACCTTTCACCTCAAAGCTGAAAGTCTGCTCTTTAATCTCATCACTGTTCCATTTCAAATCCAATGTGCTGGAGGACAGAGCCAAAACAAAAACAAAAAAATGTATCACCGTCCTAACACTTTTGGAGTGCACTGTATATCCAATTAGAGGAAGGTTATCGGTTATTCACTGCGGGGCCTGCCCTGAAGGCCCTTAACGAGGTGGTTAAGCACGTGCTCGTTGACGGGGGCCTGTGATTGACAGTGTGGCATATGGAGGCGAGGGAAGGGGTACCCTTTCCATGGAGTGATTTTAGTTGGGCAGTAATGTGAGGCAGCCCTTTGATGGGGCCTAATGGCACGACGTCGCCTTTGATTAGAGGCGTCATCGGAGCCTGGCCACCTCCCTCTGAATCATTAGAGCTAACGAGTGCTGCTCACGGGTCAGCAAGGTTTTGTGGCACACATCAGCAGGGTCCTCTTACTCACTTTCCTTCTCCTCCTCCTCCTCCTCCTCCTGCTCAGTATTAGACCTGTTTATCTCACTCATGCCCAGTTATTAAAATGCAGAAGTTTCCATCTGTATCTTCATTAGTTTATTTTCCCTCCTTGCCTTCCGGCTGGTTCCGCGCTACTGGAGGGTGATGTAGACTTGTGCAGAGTCGTATTTGGAATGGAAGCATCTTTGAAACGGGAGCAGCTTTAGAATGGAAGCATCTTTGGAATGGAAGCATCTTTGGAATGGAAGCATCTTTGGAATGGGAGCATCTTTGGAATGGGAGCAGCTTTGGAATGGGAGCAGCTTGGGGAAGGGAGCAGAATTAAGCAGGCTGTCCTGCTGAGATCTTCTCCTCCATTCCACGCCGTACCTACCAGGGGATTCCTCCCTGCCTCTACAGCCCCCCTCCCCCAGGCCCCACCTCCTCCCAGGGCTTGGAAAGGCTTGGCCTGCCCCCCCCCCCCCACCCCCCGTCCCCCCCAACACACCCTCTGTAACCCCTCACAAACCAGCCGCTGTCCTGGTGGAGTGATGTCATTGTGGAGGCATGGATTTCACTCTTAATTTCTGAGCCCCTTTTATCTGCCAACGGGGCGGGGGGTGGGGGGGGGGGGGGCATCCGGCAGCTGGGGAAAGCTTTGTCTTGTATTGTTTTGTTCTCCCCCCACCTATGTCCTTTTTCCAGGAATGGCAGGGGCTCAAGCTGAGACAGTCTCCCAGTGTAATACCCTCTCTGAGGTCATCCATTAACCGAGCCACAACGTGCTTTATCTTTTAACGCGTCAATATTTTTAATTGACTGCGCACGATTTGTTTCGCTACCGCTGATCTCTTTACATTCAGCGCGTCTCAAAAGCGTAATTGCTGCTCAGCACCCACAGCGAGCGCAAAGAACGCCGCGGTTTGATTGTATCCGTGCTGTTCTCCGTTTCGTGCGGAATCATCTGGAAGATCTCAGCCGCCCTGAGGAAAGCTGTCAGGTCCCCACAGAGGGTTTATTGGGTGACAAGCGCTCGGCCATCTGTCTTTTCCGTGCCGTGGACGACTCCCAAACCGTTTCACAACCTGAGAACGGGGAGGCTTGTTTCCCTACCCTGGGGGGAATGTTGGAGCGAGCCGGGGGCTCGCTCCGTGCTCAGAACGGACTGTTCGGTTGGAATCACGGTCTGCATTTACTGACGCCTTTGCTTCGTTGGGAAGGACCGCGGCCGAGGCCCCGACCCAAATGTCTCCAGGGGCCAAGCCCAGGGAACGGGTGGCTGAATGAACCCCCTGCTATTCGCTGCTTTAACACTGGCTACACCTTGCCTTCCCTTCCATTGCTCCATCTCTCAATCGCTTTCTCACTCTCTCTCTCACAAATACATTTTTTATTTACAAATTGAAAATGCTTTTTTGGCATGAAATACACTTGTAAACATTGCCAAAGCGTACATGCAGAAATGCACTACACTCCCTCTCTTTCTCTCTCTGTCTCTCTCTCTCTCACTCTCACTCGTTTTGTCTCTGAGTTATATATGTCTCCACTTCTCAGCTTAAACGATACGCAGATGTAAAGAGTGAACACAAGGGCATTTACAAAACCAAAGAAGATCAAGTTAAGCAGCTTTGATGAGATGGTATAAGATCGAGTTAAGCAGCTTTGATGAGATGGTATAAGATCGAGTTAAGCAGCTTTGATGAGATGGTATAAGGTAGAGTTAAGCGGCTTTGATGAGATGGTTTAAGGTAGAGTTAAGCAGCTTTGATGAGATGATATAAGATAGAGTTAAGCGGCTTTGATGAGATGGTATAAGGTAGAGTTAAGCAGCTTTGATGAGATGGTATAAGATCGAGTTAAGCAGCTTTGATGAGATGGTATAAGATCGAGTTAAGCAGCTTTGATGAGATGGTATAAGGTAGAGTTAAGCGGCTTTGATGAGATGGTTTAAGGTAGAGTTAAGCAGCTCTGATGAGATGATATAAGATAGAGTTAAGCGGCTTTGATGAGATGGTATAAGGTAGAGTTAAGCAGCTTTGATGAGATGGTATAAGGTAGACTTAAGCGGCTTTGATGAGATGGTATAAGGTAGAGTTAAGCGGCTTTGATGAGATGGTATAAGATCGAGTTAAGCGGCTTTGATGAGATGGTATAAGGTAGAGTTAAGCGGCTTTGATGAGATGGTATAAGGTAGAGTTAAGCAGCTTTGATGAGATGGTATAAGGTAGAGTTAAGCGGCTTTGATGAGATGGTATAAGGTAGAGTTAAGCGGCTTTGATGAGATGGTATAAGATCGAGTTAAGCGGCTTTGATGAGATGGTATAAGGTAGAGTTAAGCGGCTTTGATGAGATGGTATAAGGTAGAGTTAAGCGGCTTTGATGAGATGGTTTAAGGTAGAGTTAAGCAGCTTTGATGAGATGGTATAAGGTAGAGTTAAGCAGCTTTGATGAGATGGTATAAGGTAGAGTTAAGCGGCTTTGATGAGATGATATAAGATAGAGTTAAGCGGCTTTGATGAGATGGTATAAGGTAGGGTTAAGCAGCTTTGATGAGATGGTATAAGGTAGAGTTAAGCAGCTTTGATGAGATGGTATAAGGTAGAGTTAAGCAGCTTTGATGAGATGGTATAAGATAGAGTTAAGCAGCTTTGATGAGATTGTATAAGATAGAGTTAAGCAGCTTTGATGAGATTGTATAAGATAGAGTTAAGCAGCTTTGATGAGATGGTATAAGGTAGAGTTAAGTAGCTTTGATGAGATTGTATAAGATAGAGTTAAGCAGCTTTGATGAGATGGTATAAGGTAGAGTTAAGTAGCTTTGATGAGATGGTGTAAGGTAGACTTAAGCAGCTTTGATGAGATGGTATAAGATAGTTAAGCAGCTTTGATGAGATGGTATAAGGTAGAGTTAAGCAGCTTTGATGAGATGGTACAAGATAGAGTTAAGCAGCTTTGATGAGATGGTATAAGATAGAGTTAAGCAGCTTTGCTGAGATGGTGTAAGGTAGACTTAAGCAGCTTTGATGAGATGGTATAAGATAGTTAAGCAGCTTTGATGAGATGGTATAAGATAGAGTTAAGCAGCTTTGATGAGATGGTTTAAGGTAGAGTTAAGCAGCTTTGATGAGATGGTATAAGGTAGACTTAAGCGGCTTTGATGAGATGGTATAAGATCGAGTTAAGCAGCTTTGATGAGATGGTATAAGGTAGAGTTAAGCGGCTTTGATGAGATGGTATAAGATCGAGTTAAGCGGCTTTGATGAGATGGTATAAGGTAGAGTTAAGCGGCTTTGATGAGATGATATAAGGTAGAGTTAAGCGGCTTTGATGAGATGGTTTAAGGTAGAGTTAAGCAGCTTTGATGAGATGGTATAAGGTAGAGTTAAGCAGCTTTGATGAGATGGTTTAAGGTAGAGTTAAGCAGCTTTGATGAGATGGTATAAGATCGAGTTAAGCAGCTTTGATGAGATGGTATAAGGCGTGCAGGAGGATTGAGTTCGCTGTACCATGATGAGGTGATGGCCACTGGGGTGTCATTTATTTATTTATTTTTATGTAAAACTTTGCTTTTATGTACTTGGGTCAGGAAAGTGATGATTGCATGTGTGTAGTATAGCATTGCGTGTGCTCGTGTTTTATTTTAGGGTATGATTGGCTGTTTCTCAGCTTTGAATTGTGCCAATAAAGCTGTTTTAAAAATCTCATGTTCGTTTGTCTCTCTCCTCCCTGTTTAGAGTCGCTGTGGCCGAAGATCGCCGTGCCGCTCCGGGTCGTGAGGACCAAGGAGAACAAGCTCAGCAACCGCTTCTTCCCCTACGACCAGATTGAGACCGAGGCCGTGCTGGCCATCGATGATGACATCATAATGCTCACCTCCGACGAACTGCAGTTCGGCTACGAGGTGAGCGGCGCGTCGCTGAGATAAGACTGGCGATAAAGGGAATGTGATCTTAAGAAGAAAGGGCTCTGATGGGAACCGTCTGCTGCGTCCCGTTTCATCCGGGCCAGCTGCAGCGCTTTACAGCCCCGCCGTTTTGATTGGTGTCGTCGTTCGGTGATGTCATGGGCTCGTCCGGGTGACCTCATAGTTCCGAATGTTTCCCCCCTCTGCCCGGTAACAGTAACATTATCTAGTGCGCTTACTCGAGCAAATTTGATTGGTTTAAACTTGATGGATTGGCGCAACTCCAAAGGATTTGGGATGAAACGAGAGGCAGGTGATGTGAACACGGGGGTGGGACAAGGAGCAGGTCAAAGACCCGTCTTCCTAAAACCTGGTTCTCCTGGGAAGTATCACAGACCTGTCCGTTTCACCTGTGGGATTCTGCGTGGGCATTAGGGTCTATTACAGCATCTGCGTGGATTTATTCCACCTAACGGGGTCCTGACTGGAGCTCTCTGAAGAGCCCAGGAAACAGCACACAGACTGGATTCCCCAGGTTTCTGGGTAATAGCCGTTGTATGTAGCTGTTAGCACTACATCCAGCGTTTAGTTCATCCTCACTGTTCTCTTTACAGCAGAACAGAATTCAGTATGCACGCAATATTCATCAATAAATGTATTCATCATTAAATATGAATAAACCGAGCAGATAAGACTGGAGCTTTGTTTTTCTTCTAAATGTGACGACACACAGAACTCCCTCATAAGGCTTGAGCCGGTTTATTAATTCGCCTCACGGTTTTGGTGTTGTAGAATCCGTGGGCTCCCCTGACGACGTGCTCGTGCTGTGCTGAGTTGGTCCGTCCGTTGGTCTGTCCGTTCGCAGGTGTGGCGGGAGTTTCCGGACAGGCTGGTGGGATACCCGGGCCGGCTGCACCTGTGGGACCACGAGATGGGCAAGTGGAAGTACGAGTCAGAGTGGACCAATGAGGTTTCCATGGTGCTGACCGGAGCAGCCTTCTACCACAAGGTACAAAGCCCCGCCCTCTAGTGAGCCCTGCCCCCTACAGAGATCAGCCCTCTGTCATAAGGTACAGAGCCCCGCCCTCTATCATAAGGTACAGAGCCCCGCCTTCTATCATAAGGTACAGAGCCCCGCCCTCTATCATAAGGTACAGAGCCCCGCCTTCTATCATAAGGTACAGAGCCCCGCCCTCTGTCATAAGTACATAGCCCCACCCCCTACAGAGCCACGCCCTCTATCATAAGTACAGAGCCCTGCCCTCTGTCATAAGTACAGAGCCCCGCCTACTACCACAAGGTGTAGAGTCCCGCCCTCTACAGAGCCCTGCCCTCTGTCATAAGTACAAAGCCCCGCCTTCTACCACAAGGTACAGAGCCACGCCCTCTACCGAGCCCTGCCCTCTGTCATAAGTACAGAGCCCCGCCCTCCATCGTAAGTACAGAGCCCCGTCCCCAGCTCCTCCCCCACATTTCTGTCTGAGCTGAGCAGTGTGAGGTCAGCGGTTGGGTTAGGTTATCTAACTGGAACCAAACCCACAACCCCCCCCTCCCCCTTTCGCCCAACCAAAAAAACCACAAGGAGCAACCATTCAAAGTCATCTGGTCCCAAACGGCAGCCAAAAGGACATTTTAATCATCTTAGATATTTTCATGGTTTGGAAATTAATTCCGCCTTTATAAGGCCACTATCACTATGTGGAACTGCTTGCCAGGTCATGTAAAAGAGGCAGAGGACTTTTGGATAATCAAGTCCTGGCTTGATGCAGTGCTGGATACTAGACTGAATATAAATGGTGAATGTATATGGGCTGAATGGCCTGTTCTCATCATTGTGTGTTATCTTGTGTTTATGAATTATATCAAGGTCTTGGTTTGAATAGTCTTTGAATTTTCTCTATGAAGCCTTGGATGTCCATTGGTTATTATACAGACTCTGGATCTCTGACTATTGGACTGACAGCCTGCTCCTCCTTTCTCTCTTTCTCTCTCTCTCTCTTCAGTACTTTAATTATCTGTACACCTACAAGATGCCTGGAGATATCAAGAACTGGGTGGACAATCACATGAACTGTGAGGACATAGCCATGAACTTCCTGGTTGCCAACATCACTGGCAAGGCCCCCATCAAGGTAGGACCTGCAGAGGGAACGTATCCAGAGTGTGTGTGCTGCAGGGAGTGTCCAGAGTGTGTGTGCTGCAGGGAATGTCCAGAGTGTGTGTGCTGCAGGGAGTGTCCAGAGTGTGTGTGCTGCAGGGAGTGTCCAGAGTGTGTGTGCTGCAGGGAATGTCCAGAGTGTGTGTGCTGCAGGGAGTGTCCAGAGTGTGTGTGCTGCAGGGAGTGTCCAGAGTGTGTGCTGCAGGGAGTGTCCAGAGTGTGTGTGCTGCAGGGAGTGTCCAGAGTGTGTGTGCTGCAGGGAGTGTCCAGAGTGTGTGTGCTCCAGGGAGTGTCCAGAGTGTGTGTGCTGCAGGGAGTGTCCAGAGTGTGTGTGCTGCAGGGAGTGTCCAGAGTGTGTGTGCTGCAGGGAGTGTCCAGAGTGTGTGTGCTGCAGCGAGTGTCCAGAGTGTGTGTGCTGCAGGGAGTGTCCAGAGTGTGTGCTGCAGGGAGTGTCCAGAGTGTGTGTGCTGCAGTGAGTGTCCAGAGTGTGTGTGCTGCAGGGAATGTCCAGAGTGTGTGTGCTGCAGGGAATGTCCAGAGTGTGTGTGCTGCAGGGAATGTCCAGAGTGTGTGTGCTGCAGGGAATGTCCAGAGTGTGTGTGCTGCAGGGAGTGTCCAGAGTGTGTGTGCTGCAGGGAGTGTCCAGAGTGTGTGTGCTGTAAGGAGTGTCTTTTTTAAAAGTATTTGTTTGATCCAGGTCTGCAACAAACCAGCGTAATGCATTGTGGGATACATGTCCGTGGGCTTGGAGGGCGTTCCTGTGCTGAGACAGAATGCAGACTGCGCCCCCCCCACCCCACCCCCCCACACACCGCCCCCTCAGGGCCACAGACACTCAGATATCCCGGGGTTACCTGGCTTATCTGTGTTTGAGTGATGTCCCGACTCCATAAACCGCGTTCCCCTAACCCCGCGGGGCACCCTCCCCTCCCCCGCCCTCCACCCCTTCCTCCTCTCTGATCCTCCAATCCACAGCTCCCGTTCTGGGGGTGATGGGGTGGGGGAGGGCCAAGCCAGACCATTGCTCATTGCCACAGTGACCGTGCCAAGGGAGGGGTGTTCTTATAAGGCTCACACACACGCACACACACGCACACGCACACACACACACACACACACACACACACACACACACACACACACACACACACACACACACTGCTCTGGTTACAGCTGAGGTGCAGGGCCTGTCACTCAAACGCAAGGCGATCTCGGCCACCCTTATCTCATTAATGAAGGCCTGTCAGCCGCTCTGATTATTTATGACGTGACTACAGAATAAGTGTTGAGAAGAAGAGCTGCTGGGGGAGGGAGGAGTGGGAGTTGTATGACATCATGAATGGTTTTGGGCACTGAGTTTGGATGCTGCTGTACTCAGCAGAAGTGATTGTTTTTGTGAAAGGTAAAAGTGCTGTCCCGGCTGTTTTTAGGTGACCCCTCGGAAGAAGTTCAAGTGTCCCGAATGCACGGCCATCGACGGGCTCTCCCTGGACCAGACACACATGGTGGAGAGGTATGTGCTCCGGTCTGAGCATGCTCAGTAGCCTCAGTGGTGGAGAGGTATGTGCTTTGTTCTGAGCATGCTCAGTAGCCTCAGTGGTGGAGAGGTATGTGCTCTGTTCTGAGCATGCTCAGTAGCCTCTGTGGTGGAGAAGTATGTGCTCCAGTCTGAGCATGCTCAGTTGCCTCTGGTGGACAGGTATGTGCTCTGGTCTGAGCATGCTCAGTAGCATCAGTGGTGGAGAGGAATGTGCTCTGTTCTGAGCATGCTCAGTAGCCTCAGTGGTGGAGAGGTATGTGCTCTGTTCTGAGCATGCTCAGTAGCCTCTGTGGTGGAGAAGTATGTGCTCCAGTCTGAGCATGCTCAGTAGCCTCTGGTGGACAGGTATGTGCTCCGGTCTGAGCATGCTCAGTAACCTCAGTGATGGAGAGGTATGTGCTCCAGTCTGAGCATGCTCAGTAGCCTCAGTGGTGGAGAGGTATGTGTTCTGTTCTGAGCATGCTTAGTAGCCTCTGTGGTGGAGAGGTATGTGCTCTGTTCTGAGCATGCTCAGTAGCATCAGTGGTGGAGAGGTATGTGCTCCAGTCTGAGCATGCTCAGTAGCCTCAGTGGTGGAGAGGTACAGTCAAGCCGGAAAGTCTGAACACTCCTTTCACCTATCCACGTTTTATTACGTTACAGACATATTCTACAATAGATTGAGTTCATTTTTTGGCTCAAACATCTACACACAATAGCCAATAATGACGAAGTGAAAACAGGTTTTTAGAAAATACGCAATTTTATTTTACTGACAAAAATAGGTTATTTAGGGGTTACATATCTGTACACACCCTTAGCCTAATACTTGGTTGCTGCACCTTTGGCAGCGATTACAGCTTCAAGGCGTCTTGGGAAAGAAGCTACGAGCTTGGCACACTTGTTTCTGGACATTTTTGCCCATTCTTCTTGGCATATCCTTGCAAGCTGCGTCAGGTTGGATGGGGAGCATCGGTACACAGCCATTTTCAGCTCTTTCCACAGATGTTCAATTGGATTCAGGTCTGGGCTCTAGCTGGGCCACTCAAGGACATGCACAGACTTTCTCCGAAGCCACTCCTTTGTTCTCTTGGCTGCGTGCTTCGGGTCGTTGTCATGTTGGAAGGTAAACCTTCGCCCCAGTCTGAGGTCCTGAGCGCTCTGGAGCAGGTTTTCTTCAAGGATCTCGGTGTACTTAGCTGCATTCATCTTTCCCTCTATCAGGACTAGTCGCCCCGTTCACGCTGCTGAAAAACATCCCCACATCATGATGCTGCCACCGCCATGCTTCACTGTAGGGATGGTATTAGCCAGGTGATGAGCGGTATTCAGGCCAAAAAGTTCAATTTTGGTTTCATCAGACCAGAGAATCTTGATTCTCATGGTTTGAGAGTCCTCTAGGTGCCTTTTGGCAAACTCCAAGCGGGCTGTGATGTGCCTTTTACTAAGGAGGGGCTTCTGTCTGGCCACTCTACCATAAAGGCCTGATTGGGGGAGTGCTGCCTGCATGGTTGATCTTCTGAAAGGTTCTCCCATCTCCACAAGGATACGCTGGAGCTCTGTCAGAGTGACCCTCGGGTTCCTGCTCACCTCCCTGGCCAAGGCCCGTCTTCCCCGATTGCTCAGTTTGGCCGGGCGGCCAGGTCAATGAAGATTCTTGGTGGTTCCAAACTTCTTCCATTTGCGAATGATGGTGGCCACTGTGCTCTTTGTGACCTGAAAAGCTGCAGAGATTTTTCCGTACCCTTCTCCAGATCTATGCCTTGACACAATCCTGTTTCTGAGGTCTGCAGATAATTCCTTTGACCCCATGGCTTGGAGTTTGCTCTGACATGCACTGTCAACTGTGGGACCTTATATAGGCAGGTGTTGGCAATCCTCAATCATGTCCAATCAATTGAATTTATCACAGGTGGACTCCAATTAAGTTGTAGTAACATCTCAAGCAGTATCAGTGGAAACAAAATGCACCTCAGCTCACTTTTGGGTGTCATATCAAAGGGTGTGCACACTTGTGTACATATGATATTTTACTATTTTGATTTTTAATAAATTAGCACAAATGTCTAAAAACCTTCATTATGGGCTACTTTGTGTAGAATTTTGAGACAGAAAATGAACTCAATCTATTGTAGAATATGTCTGTAACGTAATAAAACGTGGATAGGTGAAAGGAGTGTTCAGACTTTCCGGCTTGACTGTATGTGCTCTGTTCTGAGCATGCTCAGTAGCATCAGTGGTGGAGAGGTATGTGCTCCAGTCTGAGCATGCTCAATAGCATAAATATATTTCAGTCAACCGAAAAAATCAAAAACAAAATGTATTAGGTACAGCACATTTTCATAATTTCATAAGTATTTCACACAAAAAAATTTCAAGAGGAAGTAAAGCAGGTGAAAAGGTGAAAGAATCGTCTCCTGGAAAGAAGTTTGTAGGAAAGAGAAGAAGAGAATCCAGGCAAAATGAGAGAATCCTGTGGATTTGATTGGATCCCAGACCATGGGGGCGGGATCTAATCATCACACAGGCCAATCAGTCATTCACCTTTCCCTGCCTATTCAGCTTTCTCAACTCTTGCTGTCACCTAAGCATTTCTTTGGCTGGAAATGGTGACATGAACCAGGTACTTTACCTGAATCGCTTCAGTATATATCCAGCTTCAGAAAAGGCGTGGTGTTCAAATGTGAAATAAAATAAACATGTCGGCTGTGAGAAAGCTCTTGAGTTGCAGCAGAGATGGCTGAATATGTGGTTGTACTTTAGCAGTTGAGCGGAGTGAGCCAGGCGAGCTTGTTTTAATCCAGCCGGTAATGAGTTCTCAAAGCTCAGCTCAGTTCAGTACCTCCCGGCTACAGACAGGGATGCACAGTCTCCCCAGTATAAAAGATGACAGGACGTGGTAAACGCAAGCAGACCGCACGGCACGGTGTGTGCGCTCACTCCTCGGAGCCATCGCGGTCCGAGCCAAACTGAAATTCGGCAGGCGCCATTGGTTCATTAATCCAGGGTGATGTTATTTTTCTCAGGGCTGTTTGCTGTGATATATCATGCTGTACTTTTATTCATAATATATTTTAGAACAATAAGTCAATATATTTATTGTGTAATGCAGGTATAGGTGCGCATAAGTTTGTGCCCGTGTATGGTCTATGTGAGTGTGAGTGTGTGTGTGTGTGTGAGTCTGTCTGTGTGTGTGTCTGTCTATGTATGTGTGTGAGTGTGAGTCTATGCATGTATGCGTGTATGTGTGTGTGTGTGTCTATGCGTGTGTATGTGAGTGTGAGTCTATGTGTGTGAGTCTGTCTGTGTGTGTCTGTCTATGTATGTGTGTGAGTGTGAGTCTATGCGTGTATGTGTATGTATGTGTGTGTGTGTCTATGCGCGCGTGTATGTGAGTGTGAGTCTATGTGTCTGTGTGTATGTCTGTCTATGTATGTGTGTGTGTGTCACAGTCCTCTCTCTCTCTCTCTCTCTCTCCAGGTCGGAGTGCATTAATAAGTTCGCCTCTGTTTTTGGGACCATGCCCCTGAAGGTGGTGGAGCACCGGGCCGACCCCGTCCTGTACAAGGACGACTTCCCCGAAAAACTCAAGAGCTTCCCCAACATTGGGAGCCTGTGATAGGGCGTCCCCCAAAAAATGTCCCAGACTTGTATTTCAGATCCCCTGCAATTCCACAAATTCACCCTTTAATTTCCTTTAGATCAGCACTCTTTCAGAGGGGGAGAGAGAGGGGGAGCATGAGGGAGGGTGGGAGGGAGAAGGGTAGAGAAGGAGAGAGGGAGAGCATGAGGGAGGGAGGAGGAGAAAGGGAGGGGGAGGGATAGAGAAGAGGAGAGAAGGAGGTGGGGTGTAAGTATTACTTGACTTTGTTGGACTCCGGAGGACACTGGACTGGGAATCAGATGTGGGGGTGCTGGTCTATTGTCATAACTGACCCCTGTCTGCACCCAGTGAGGATGAAACAATGTGGTTTTAATGAAGACACCCAGCGCCCCGGGACCGGGGGGGGGGGGGGGTTCCCCTTACCGCCAAATCAGAGCCACTGACGCCCACCACGACAGCTGCACTGGGGTCAGCGTTTCCCACCTGTCCATCGAAACGCAGAGCGGACTGCAGTGGACACATCCGGGCCTGCCAGCTCTCTGCATAACCACGTTTCCACCCCCCCTCACCCCCCGCCGAAGAATTTGGGTCCCGTCAACAAAAACCTGCTGTGTGATTTGGTCAATTCTGTATTTAATTCACATATAAGTAACAAGCTCTAGAGCTAGAGGTTGGCGAATTGACGTGAAGGACAATGCCGTTTAAGCCCGTCTCTGTCACATTGCTGCATACACTTGTTGCTTCACTTAGACAATAGGAATAATTCTTCGGCTTGTTCAGAGCCTATAACCATTGGACAGGTTCGTTCTGACATGGTCTACTTGGACATTTCCTGTGAGACATTTCTGCAGCCTCACTAATATTAACTAACTCTTATCCTGGTGCGATTTAGGTCGCTTGTCCCCTGAAACGCTGCTCATCTGCAGGCCAGTTGGAGGGAAAATCAAAGGAAGTAAACGGTCCTGTGGCAAAAGTGCAATTTATCCTGCCAATCAGCTTAGAGAAAGAGAGGTCAAAGGGCATACAAGAACGAATGAGGAAATCAAGGCACGGCTTCTAAATGAACCCCCATAACTCTACACAGGTGGTAAGGTGGAAATTTGATGAGTAAATTCATCACAGCCTGGTCAAAATTGCGTTGTTTAATGCCACCCGTTTTGTTGGAACAGGAGAGTTGAGGGAATTGAAACATGGCCTCATTGAAACAGGAAGTTGCCTGAGCTTTCTCCTGTTGTCACCTTGGAACCCGGTAAATGGTCGTATTCCTGTCCTGTGTGGGTTCTATGCAAGAACGCAACCGTGAGTTACTGAACCGTCAGGTGTTGGAAGATTTGTTGTGAAACGCAGCCAATCACAAAATGGTCATGTCCGTATTGATCTGGGTCTTCCAAGCAGATCATCACAGAGTTTCAAACAGACACTGCAAATGTATTAAAGTTAGTTTTATTTAATGTTATTTTAACACCAGTTTTTTTTTTCTATTATCAACTGTATTGCTGTTAATTAAATATGTGTGTCAAAAGGTTTCCTGTTGAATAAGTGTTGCTTGACTTTTGTGAATAGAAAGTAATTCACTATGAACAATAGCTATCATTTATTCACAAGCATTTGCCCTCTAGTCACCTAGAAAGTGATGCATGATGACTGTTAAGCTGATGTCGGCACACCGGCGGCCATTATTCAGATAGGAGAGGCCTGGAGACAGGCTGAAAAATGCAGTATTTCTCTTGTGACCGTGCCCTTCTCCCCCTAAGGAAAATAAAAGGGCAGTCAGGAGGTGTCAGCAACAGGTTGAATATTGGAAATGCCAGAGAATGACCAATGGCATTGTGGGATTGCAGCCGATCCTGTGTAGCTTGTCTGCTGAAGAAATGCCTCTAAGAGGGAGATGCGGCCTGTGTGTGTGTGTGTGTGTGTGTGCAAGAGTGTGGGTGGGTGGGTGGGTGACTGGGTGTGTAAGAGACGACGTGCGTGCGTGCGTGGGTGGGGTGGTGGGTGAGAGACAGCATGTGGGTGTGTGTGCACGGTCTTATAAACCTCGTCATTGTGTTCAAACCAGTTCCAGATCTGAGACTTGGGGCAAGTGCTGGTGCTGGGTCAGTGCTCGCGCAGTGCTGGGTTAGGCTCAGGGATTCTGGACAGGAGCAATGCTGTGCAGTCGCATTTGGGGCTTCAAGAAAGGTGCTGCAAGGCCTCTGGCTCCGCCCTACGGCCACGCCCTTCTTGGCCATTTGGAGCTGTGCTGCTCAACATTGGCTGTCACCTGTTGTTAATATTGGCTCTGTAATCTACCCTGTTCAATGTCAGCAGCTCAAAAGGGCGCTGTTAGTATTTTTGTCGACTTCAATTAGTGTGACATTCTCAGAGGCTTTCCAAGCCCCCCCACTCCCCCCTCCCCCAGGGAGGAACGGGCCTGAAATGAGATGGGAAAGGTTTTGTGGGATTGGGTGGGGGAAGAAAATGGAATCGGGCACAATCATTTTTGCCTTTTTTTTTTTTTTAAGATTTCACAAATTTTATTGATGACCGGGACATTTAAAAAATGCTTGCAAAGAAAAACATCAAATAGAATAAACGTCAGTACAAACAAAACAACCCCCCCCCCCCCCCTCCACAGCCCCAGAAAGAGAGAGAGAGAGAGAGAGAGAGAGAGAGAGAGAGTGACGGGACAGGGGGTTAAGAGAGAGTCTAAAAAACTGATAAGATCAGATCTTTGAAACGGGCTGAGCCCTGAGACTTGGAGGCCAAAGACACACTGATGTGGGGCATTATGGGAGTTTTGTTTGTCACAGTTGTGGAGGGATTATTGGAGTTTTGTTTGTCACACTGTTGTGGGGGATTGTGGGAGTTTTGCAACTGTAAAGGCGACACAATGTTGTCCTCCGCTGCTCCAATGTACGTTTCGCAAAAAAAAAAAAAACTTATATTCTTAAAAATAGGCCCGTACACAATCAGTGGGAACTAACCTCAGAGAAATGTCACTCCCCCGCAGAAAATCAGTGGGAATTGCAAACCCGCTGTGGGATCACCTTATGTAAATACTCCCATTCCCCTTTTTCAGCTGTGGAATGAGAAGCGGAGTTTGGTAAAGCTTCTTCCCCAGAGTCCGGAGAAGAAGAAAACAGCCCTGTGATTTCACTCGCCGATTATGCGCTTTTTTTTCTGTTTTTATTTTATTTTTTTTATTTTTTTGCCATTTACGCAACATCTCTGTCTTACATGCCAACCTGGAGGGACTGAGGCTCTCAGTCCAACTGCGGCCCGACACACAAAATCAGCATTCCATCACTGCACAAGTCCAGGCTCACCCTTATCAGCATAAACGGTCACACTAAGTTTCTGATTAATACCTGGTGGAAAATAACTGATGAGTCGTCCGTTTCTGACAAAGATCTGTTCCAAACTCAAAGTAAAACTGACAAGTTTTTAAAACATTTTTGTAAGTGCAATAACTTATTGCTCACACACAAAATAAAATACTGGAACACAACAAGGTTAAAAGTATAACAATATTTTAAAAGCAGTACAATATAGCTTAAAGCCACAAAAAAATTATTTTAATGTTCATGTACACATTTTTTAAAAACAAAAATGTTTTTAAGCCATTTAAGCCTGGGTAAAAATCCAAATGTAACAACACACAAAATAACTTCCTTACAAGGATATAGTAATACTGTACAACACATTAGTTACATTTTCAAGGGTCTTCATTTAACACTGAAAATCAATACATTTACAGGACACAAAAACCCACGCGCACACAAACACAATCAAAAGCATTATATTACTAATGACCTTCCTTAACTCTGCTTCAGTAGTATTAGAACTGGGGAGAGGGGGACAGCAGAGAAGGTATTTACTGGGAGACCAGAGACCAGATCTACATCCCAGCTATTAACATTTTGAAGTCCGTTGTCGGATGTTGCGGACTACATTTACACTAGTTTTGGACTTCATTTCCCATGAGCACCTGCCTGTTGAGCGGACCTCAGTGTAGGGGGGGACATTATGATTGATGTGCTCCTCGCTGAGGCACAACTCACCTGGAGAGAAAGAGGACGCTACCCCCCCCCCCCCCCCCGCCCCCCCCAATTTTAATCATATTAATAAATAGTTTGGCTTGGCTTTGGAGTTAGCTTAGTAGGGGAGGGGAGATGTACACTTCCTAAATTTGAAAGCTGGTATTGTGCCAATATGATGCAGTGTATAATTCAGCCGAAAATGCGTGTGTGTATGTATTTACATAAATTATCACTGAGTTATTGTTCAGACCCATATATGGAATGAGAGATTGAGTGCTTAAACCTGATGCCCCAACCCTTTTTAAACGTTTGAATAATTCTCACTTTCCATCCTTTTCTTCTGAATAGAAACCAGTGGGATTCACCTCGTCGAGAATGTGCCAAATGAGAAACAGGCACAGATATAAATGGGTAAATAAGTGTACAAAGCAAAATCAAAGGGAATGGAAATGGTGAACAGATTTATTGTGGCTGGGCCTGAGTCTTAGTGAGAGTGGTGTTCAGCTCTAACGGTCTGCTTGGAGCCCTTCGGCTGTACATACCCTACGCCCTTTCTGCTGGACGCTCCCTACGCCCTTTCTGCTGGACACACCCTACACCCTTTCTGCTGGATGCTCCCTACGCCCTTTCTGCTGGACACACCCTACGCCCTTTCTGCTGGACGCTCCCTACGCCCTTTCTGCTGGACACACCCTACGCCCTTTCTGCTGGATGCACCCTACACCCTTTCTGCTGGACACACCCTATGCCCTTTCTGCAGGACGCTCCCTACACCCTTTCTGCTGGATGCACCCTACACCCTTTCTGCTGGACACACCCTACGCCCTTTCTGCTGGACGCTCCCTACACCCTTTCTGCTGGACACACCCTACGCCCTTTCTGCTGGACGCACCCTATGCCCTTTCTGCTGGACGCACCCTACGCCCTTTCTGCTGGACGCACCCTATGCCCTTCCTGCTGTACGCTCCCTACACCCATTCTGCTGGATGCTCCCTACGCCCTTTCTGCTGGACGCTCCCTACGCCCTTTCTGCTGGCTGCACCCTACGCCCTTTCTGCTGGACGCTCCCTACGCCTTTCTGCTAGATGAACCCTACGCCCTTTCTGCTTGATGCACCCTACACCCTTTCTGCTGGATGCACCCTACGCCCTTTCTGCTGTACGCACCCTACGCCCTTTCTGCTGGATGCACCCTACGCCCTTTCTGCTGGACGCTCCCTTTGCCCTTTCGGCACTGCCCTTAAATCCCGTTCCACAGATAGCCACGGCGTTAATTAAAAATTCTGCCTGAACACGGGATATGGGGGAGGGGCCAGAGATTCGATCTGGATGGCGGTGGTGTTGTCTCGTGTCTACGCCCCGGAGCATTGTGGGGGCTTTGAAAGAGGAGCCGTGACAGCTGCGAGGAAGCGTGCCCGAGGCCTGTTTGTTTTGCATTTACGCGACGCACAGCTGCAGGGCCTGCCCTTATACTGCCAGAGAGAGAGAGAGAACATTCTGGAAAAAAAAAAATATATATATATATGATTTCCTTGTCCGTTTAGATTTAGTATTCGTGGAGAAATTAATAGAAATTGACTTATGATTTGATGTCAACAGTATAAGTGTCTTCATGGTTCTTTGTGTGCTACACTGAGGATTTGGAGCCATCGATGCGCGGAGGAGCTTTTTGCTAAAGGGAGAAGTGCAAAGGGAGGAATAAGCGTACATTTGTTATTGCTCCTTTTGGAGTTCTGTAGATTACATAAATGACAGTTAAATAGAGGAAAATTCCGAGCGGGGTTACGACGGGGAATAGAATAGCTGAGGTGGACGCTGGGTAATTTTCGGCTGATGGGCTGAGTAGCAGGAAGTGGCGGCGAGCCTGAAGTGCTCTCTTAACTTCTTTAACTGTTGTTTTCTTTTCGTTCTCCTGTGTTTGTGAAGCAATTTACACTCAGCCATTTCCTCCTCCTCGGCCTCCAGAGTGGAGAGGGAGTTTCGAGCTTCAATGTCAGCCCGACAGGCACAAGGCCGATAAAAAGCCAATTCTCTTCGGTGTTCATCGGTTTCTCTCAGACGTTTGATTTGACGTTGTTTTGTTTTAAATTGCGGGATTTTCCAGCAGAGAGGGAGGGAATGTGATTTGCGTTTGAAAGTTTGGAGCAGCTCGGCTTGCACAGTTTTTATGAAAACCTGACTCCAGAAGCAAAAACTTGTTAAAACCAGAGAAAGCCTCAAAGCTTTATGTTGGAGAGCGATTTAAATGTTTTCATTTTTTGTCGGGGGTGCATCATCAGTGCGTTTGAGAGAGACAAAGCGGTTTGTGATGTTCCCTACCCGACACGCATTTCCTGTTTCCTGTTTCCTGTAACCCAAGGACCAGTGGTGGGCCCCTGCTGCATTTCGGGGGGGTGGGGGTACCTTTCGATACACCATCGGAAGAAAAGGCATGTCTACTTTAGATCAATGCCAATCCCTACCAGACCCCCCCACCCCGCTGCTAAACAGTGCTATGCCTGTCTGGTGTACCCTTCCCCCCACACCCCAAAGACACCCTAGCACACACACGCCCTCACACACACACACACACACACACATACACACACACACAGATACAGATACCAAGAGACAGAAGTCTCTGCCCTGTCTGAACCATTTGTGAGCTGGTAAAATTCTGGTTAAATGTGCTGGCCTTCTCCTGAAGCTTAATGGTTCCCGGTAAAAGTCAGGATTTTTCGCAGAGGGGGTGTGTCTGAACCCTGAACCCCCATTTCCGGGAGCGACACAGACTGCATCAGGGGGGGGTTCCGCTAGTTTTCCAGGACAGGTACAGGGGCGGAGTAAGCACCACATGCTCAACTCTGTGTTCTGAACCATAGATATCTGTGTTCTTAACATTAAAAGGTCGGTCTTCCTGCTTCTGAAATTGATTACATTTGCTGCATCTTCTGAAAACGGCGGTGGACAACCTGCACCGTAATATAGTGCCTGCAGTGCCTGTTAGGAACGGCTTGTGTCTAGTGTGGAAGCAGAGAGGATAGGAGAAGCTGAGGAAAGGGAATGGCCCAATCATGGTTTATGCTCCAGGGCATACTCTGCATTGCATCGCCCAGTCTGATTGGCCAGTCATTTACAGGCATATGCTGCATTGCGTAGCCCAGTGTGATTGGCCAGTTGTTTACAAGCATAAGCGGCATTGTGTTGTCCAGGCTGATTGGCCAGTTATTTACAGGGCGTACGCTGCATTGTGTAGCCCAGTCTGATTGGCCACTTGTTTACAGGCATATGCTGCATTACGTGGCCCAAGCTGATTGACCAGTTTTTTTACAGGCGTACACTGCATTGTGTAGCCCAGTTTGATTGGCCAGTTGTTTAGAGGCGTACACTGTGTTGTGTAGCCCAAGCTGATTGGCCAGTTTTTTACAGGCGTACACTGCATTGTGTAGCCCAGTTTGATTGGCCAGTTTTTTACAGGCGTACACTGCATTGTGTAGCCCAAGCTGATTGGCCAGTTTTTTTACAGGCGTACGTTGCATTGTGTAGCCCAGTTTGATTGGCCAGTTGTTTAGAGGCGTACACTGCGTTGTGTAGCCCAAGCTGATTGGCTAGTTGTTCGGATTGAGTAATACTTACTGGGGGAGAAGGGCGATGGTGGTTAAGAATTCTGTAGGCTCAAGATGAGAACAAATGACAAAATGATGACAATGAAAATACTGTTGAACAGGAAATCAAAATTACCTTTTTGAAAGAGATTATTTGCAGTTTTTTAGCACAGAGTTCAGTCCAAACGACAGTTTCTCTGGAGTGAACGACTGCAGGGGTTTTTTTTTCCGGTTTTTTTGTGCTCGTATCTAATGTTACTAAATTGATCATCCTTTAAGAGCTGCAATGTTGGGTGCTTCAAGCAAGATTAATAAAACAGGGGGCCTGGGAAACAAGTCCAAGGTGCAGATTTTGCTCAGTCGAAAAAAGAAGCATTTAAAAATTCACGCAACACTCGTCTTTCTCTCATCTCAGTATTTCTGTTCTGTAAGTTTGTCTGTGCTTCTTGGCGGGATTCTTTGGTGATTTGTCACGATTACAGCCGTCGTCTTTGTCTGACTTTCCTCCTCGCAGGGTTTGGCTTGGGCTCTGATTGGACGGGAGGGGTGGAGTTGGGGGCGGAGCTGAGTGGAGCTGGGGCAGAGGTGGGCGGAGCTGAGGGGAGCCGGGGCAGAGGTGGGCGGAGCCGGGGCATCATGTTGCCCAGGAGATGGCAGCACTGTGCTCCTTTGCCTTCATGCGAAGGGCGGCGATGCTGGAGGACTTGCGGTCGGGGTCCATGTTGAGGTCGTAGCCGTTGATGCCGGCCCCCATTCCCGGGCTCCCGAAGAGGCCGCCCATGTGCCCCTCGGGGCCGGCCACGCCCAGGTAGTCAGACACCCCGCCGGTGGCGTGGGGGTGCGGGGTCATGCAGGAGGGGACGGTGTCGCACGGCACCACGTATCCGGGCACGGGGGATGCCCCGTTACTGCTCCCGATCCAAGAGGGGTTCTGGATCTGGCACACACAGAGAGAGAGAGAGAGAGAGAGAGAGACACTGAGGACCAGTGAAACATAGCAGCACATACATAACACCCCCGATACTGCAGCTGTGTGTCTGTCTTCGTACTCACTCATTAATGACCTTTTACTAAGACTGGTTCTAATTACACGATCGCAGTAATGAAATGCACTCATTTACATTTTTGCAGTACGCACATACGTATAAAAGGTACAAACCCCAATTCCACAAAAAGTTGGGACAGTATGTAAAATGCACATAAAAGCAGAAAGCAGTGATTTGTAAATTCTCTTTCACATATATGTAATTGAAAACGGTACAAAGAAAATATATTTAACCCTTTAATGGCCAGCTCAGCCGTTTGGTAGAGCACATTTTGAGTCTTGATATCTTCTTGAAAAATATGTTGGACTTAACTCCACCGGATGGATCTCTACCATTTGGTTTACGTGGCAGAGATGGCTCAATCAGGTGGAGTTAAGTCCAACATATTTTTGTGTTTTACCTTATCAACTTTATTGATTTTTGTAAATATACGCTTATTCTGAATTTGATGCCTGCAACACATTCTAAAAAAGTTGGGACAGGGGCACCTGTTTGGAACATACCACAGGTAAATAGGTGATGCTATCATGACTGGGTATAAAAGGATACCAAAAGACTCTTGATATTATTTTCAGGTACTCTTACAAGCGATACTATAACCTCTGCATTTGAATGGTTCTCTATGGGAATTGGGGGTTTGATTAGATTAAGCTGTAAATTACACGGCAATAGTATGGAAACCATGGTTAGCTAAATGGCTGTAAGTCATCAAGGGTCATGTCAGGTCCCTATGCCGCCTCATGAGTGCGCCCCTTTAAATCTTTTATATGCTAACGAGTTTCCTTCGACTCACCTGAGTCTTGATTGGAAATTGCCGACACCTGTTGTGGATTTCCCTGAGAGCATCTGTATTCGCAGTGTTCTCTAGCTGTTGACTGATTTTCCCTTTGATTAACAGCATGTACACAGCCGTGCTTGAATGTATTTTAAAGTAGCATTGTGGCGCTTGTTTCACGTTGTAGCCTATGCAGCGCTTACTATAGTTTGTCGTAGTTGCCTGTTGTAGGGGTGCCCGTTTTGCTGGTTGTTTTTCTGCGTGATTCACCGTTTTTAAGGCCGTTTTAACTTCGCTTTGTGCGAGCATATTTGTCAATTATATGCCGTTTTTGTTTATGCAAAGTGTTTGAAAAAACTACTTGTTTCCAAGAAGGAACATTTCGGTAGTAAGCTGCTTGTTTGGTTTGTGGCTACTTTGTTGTGTCGTAGGCTAGTCTGTCCCTCGTGTAATCTAGCTACTTGTTTTTTTGTGGAGTAGCCTAAGCTGCTTTTGTTTGATGTACTCGTGTGGTATCTGGAAGTCGTGTAAACACGGAGACTCGCGAGACAACTGAGGAGGTCCAGAGTAAAGGACCATGGAGGCACATTTTAACCGGGGTTTTGTTTTGCAGGATTTTGCGTCGTTCTCGTGTGGAGAACTTTATTGTATTCTCCTTTTGGGGAGGTTGGATACAGGGTTTTGAAACCGCCAGCTGTTGTCTCACCGTCCGAGTTCTTTGGATTCCCCATCTTGTGTTTGTCTTGTTTGCCATACTAGAACCCTTTTCACTTGTTGTTCCATGTCTATTGTGATAATTTAATATAATTTTGTAACCGTTCCTTTGTGTTTCAAATCTTTTATGTTGCGGCCCTTTGAGCCGGGGTTGTGGTATCAAACGAGCCTCAAACCATCACTCTACTGCCAGATATACAGTAGATATGGATGGATCACTTTAAGGGTTGTTTCTCCCGACTCATTTTCGTACTGAACTCTATGGAAAAATAAGTCAGCAGAAACCATATCTACTGCATATCTGGCAGCAGAGTGATGATTTGAGGCTCGTTTGATACCGCAGACCCTTGATGACTTGCAGCCATTTAGCCAACCATGGGGTTCCATACTAATCCTGTGTAATTTACAGCTTAAAGCAAAATTGAACTTTGGTAGAACTTTTGGTTGTGTAGTTACCTGGCCATGATAAGAGTCCAAATGGTGGTGAAATATGTTCATTAGTTGCTCTGTGCTCTCCTGGGGTGAATAGGGTATTTGTCGCTCTCCATTCACTTCTATAGCGCAGCTAAAACGGTCTCAAAATGACACTTCTAGCATGTATAGGAACACGAATGAAGCAGATTCTGTCAATACAAACAATACAGTCCTCGTACATATTTTCTTTCGTGAAATTAAAAGAATTTATAAAGGTACTATTTTCTTCAATGTTGTTAACAAGCTACCAGAAAAGACTAGCAAAATGTCGGCAGGTCAGTTTGTTTACCATAGATACAGTATATGCCACCAGGAATGCTTGCTTCCGTGGAAATTTGGACCAATGAGTAGTTTCTGATGCATCGGCGCATTAACGTTGTTTCTGATGCAAGAATTACGGATCTACGTTCCAAATAAAATACGAAAAAGCCGGGAAAGGGCCATTTAATTTTCTGAACAAAATACGGAAGAGGACTGGTTATTGTTTGTATTAACAGAATCCACTTCGTTCACGTTCCTATACGTGCTAGAAGTAACTACATACTGTCATCCAAATTTCTTGTGCTTTAATCTACTCCCACCCTCCAATTCCCATAGAGATCCATTCAAATGCAGAGATGTTATAGTATCGCTTGTTAGAGTAACTGAAAATAAGATATCAAGAGTCTTTTGATATCCCTTTATACCCAGTCATGATAGCATCACCTGTTTACCTGTGGAATGTTCCAAACGGGTGTTTTTTGAACTTCCCAGTCTTTTTTTTTTTTTTTTTGCCCCCAAACTTTTTGGAACGTGTTGCAGGCATCAAATTCGGAATTAGTGTATATTTACAAAAATCAATAAAATTGATATGGTCAAACATTAAATATCTTTTCTTTGTTCTGTTTTCAATTAAATATAAGTAAAAGAGAATTGACAAATTACTGCTTTCTGCTTTTATGAGCATTTTACATACTGTGGAATTAGGGTTTACAATACTTTTTTGGAATTAGGGTTTGTTGTACAATATGGCAACATGGCGCACTTACACGTCCACATTACAATGCACCACGGAATGGATACCGAGCAACCAGGCACAAGTATTGTTGAAATCACAAGGAAAGGGTAAACTTCACAGATCAGGAAGTAGAGGCCATGGTCAATGAGGTTGAGCATCGCAGCGGCGTATTACAGTGTAGGAATACACCAACAGACCAGAGAAATTTGGTCTGATGTCACAAATGAAATGAATTAATTTGGCATAAAAAAATCAACAGGAGATGGTGTAAGAAAAGATGGCATGATGTTGGGCTCCATGTGCATCTGTCTTGTTGTGGGGGTTTGCGGAGGAAGGAACGTGTGTCTGTGGGGGGGTGGTGCAGAGACGGAGATGAAAGAGTGCTCAGGGAGACTCCCCAGATGTGCACCGAGCTGCATTCTGCATTCCGCAGCTGTGGCTCTGTCTCCCTGTGACCTTTGACCTTTCTCTCCCCGCCTCCCAGCAGATTAATAATAAATCTGGGGATTGGCCCTGCGTCTTGTGAGGGTGTGTCTCTCCTGCAGGAGCCCTGTCCTAGACTGCACCTCCAGCCTGGGGATGCGGGGCGGGGCGGGTGGGGGGGTTCAGTGATGTCCTTGGGTCACAGAGAGAGCAGCTTCACACCTGGACCTCCAATCAGAACTCTTTCTCCCTCTCTCTGTCTCCCTTGCGCTTTCTGTCTGTTGCTCTCTCTCCCACGCTCTCTTTCTCTCTCCCGTTTACATTCCAATTTAAATATGACTATAGATGAATAATTACAGGTATATAGTAACAACGAAAAAGAAAAATAATTGTGATCATTGATGTATTATGGGTTTTCTCTCTCTCTGAATCTTCAGTCTGAGGTACTGTCCACAGAGCAGGGGATCCTCGAGTCTTTCAGCTTTTGTTTTTTCACACAGCGAGTGCATTTCTGTTCCGCACTCTCCACCGGCAGCTTTAAAGCTGAATTCAGTGAGCTGGTCTCCATTAGACCTGCCCACGGCTGGCTGTATATGACGTGTTTGGTAATGCTGTTGTGTTCAAGGCCTGAATTTGCAGCTGATAATAATGCACTATTGCTGATTTATCCCAGGCTTGTCTGGCTCAGTCACCATCTGCCTCCCCTGCACTAGTCACTCAAGTTTGACCCTTGACCCCTGAGGGGTACGTACCTGTGCGTAGTTCTCGGGCCGAGACAGGAGAGGCAGCTCGTACGCGGAGGAGAAGTGTGTGCGGACCTGCTGCATCTGCCCGAAACGCTCCCTCTTCCTCCATTTGGCCCGTCGGTTCTGGAACCAAACCTGGAGGAGGAGAAGGACAGGAGAGCTTGAACCCGAGCCACCTGCCGTAGATCCAGGGAGCGAGGTACATCCCAAACCGCGCAAGGCTTTCCTGAGAATAAACATGGTTCTGAGCACTTCTGTCTAAATGTCACAGTGAAACAGGCTTTGCTTAACATTCCTTTATAAAGCCTTAAGCTCCTGGGGGGGGGGTTTTGTGAGGTTTTTTGGAAAACTTTGCATCCAACCTTTTCTAAATTCCAGCTCGTGATGCAGATGTTGCACCTGCTGCAGCGAGGTGCTGAACTGTGCCGGCAGTAAATTCATTCAGACGGACAGACAGACGGACCCGCGTTTTAATCCGAACCAGCGCCGCAGCCAGCCAGCCGACTGACGGACGGACGGACGGAGGGGAGGGAAGGGTCCATAAATCAGGCAGAACATGAAAGGCTCACCACAGGTTCTGGCTGTCAGGTGTTTAATGTGCTGTCCGTGGTGAGCTATTTATAAAAGCAGGCCGACTTCGCTCTGCCTCCGCACGTTCAAAGTGAGCTCTTTGATACTTTTTTTTTTTCTTTCTTTCATACACAATATGATTTTCCTCCATACGTTCAGAATCGGAGCAAAGTAATCAACATTTTGAGCTGCTTGTAAATTTTGCCCGGTTTCTAAAAAAAAACCCTCTTGGACTTTCAGTAAGGTCAGATTCACAAGGCCTATACAGAAAACCCAACATCATTAGAATGAAAAATGCAACTGAGAATTCAGCTGGTTGTGTACCCCTATGGAAAAAACATATACTGCAGTATATTGTAAATATATCGAAATTATCTTCACAATATATTTAGAATATACTGCAGTGTATTACATTTCCATAAGGGTATGAATGCTCATTATAAAACATTGTCGAAAGTTATTTATTCTGGCAGATAAAAACCCCCTTTGTGAGTGCTTTGAATGTGTTTATGAATTCACTTAATAAGCTTGCTGAAACATGTTAAAAATTAAGAATTCTATTGTGCTTTCTCTGATTGGCAACAGAATGTCTGGTGTTATTTCACAGGACAGGAGATCCATTGCTACAGTATTGTCATTGGTCACATCCCTTAATGGTTTCAGATGATGCATTAAATAAGTAAAACAATTCAGAGGCTCAGTAGCTCTCTGCTTAACAAAAAAGTAAGCAAGTTGAGTATCGTGTGTGTGTAGAGGCTACTGAGATCCATGTGCTCTGTACTGTAAGGATAAGCAGAGTTAATTATCTGGTGTCTGCGTATAGAGTCTGTGTTGAGGTCCATGTGCTCGTAATGTAGGGATGAGCAGAGTTGAGTATCTGGCATGTGTATAGAGTCTGTGGTACTGTAAGGGTTGTGTAAGCAGAGTTGAGTATCTGGGTATCTGGCATGTGTATAGAGTCTGTGGTACTGTAAGGGTTGTGTAAGCAGAGTTGAGTATCTGGCGTGTGTATAGAGTCTGGTACTGTAGGGGTAAGCAGAGTTGAGTATCTGGTGTGTGTATAGAGTCTGTGATACTGTAGGTGTAAGCAGAGTTGAGTATCTGGCATGTGTATAGAGTCTGTGGTACTGTAAGGGTTGTGTAAGCAGAGTTGAGTATCTGGTGTGTGTGTGTGTGTATAGAGTCTGTGGTACTGTAAGGGTTGTGTAAGCAGAGTTGAGTATCTGGCATGTGTATAGAATCTGTGGTACTGTAGGGATAAGTAGAGTTGAGTATCTGGCGTGTGTATAGAGTCTGTGGCACTGTAGGGATAAGTAGAGTTGAGTATCTGGCGTGTGTATAGAATCTGTGGCACTGTAGGAATAAGTAGAGTTGAGTATCTGGCGTGTGTATAGAATCTGTGGTACTGTAGGGATAAGTAGAGTTGAGTATCTGGCGTGTGTATAGAGTCTGTGGTACTGTAGGGGTAAGCAGAGTTGAGTATCTGGTGTGTGTATAGAGTCTGTGGTACTGTAGGGATAAGTAGAGTTGAGTATCTGGCATGTGTATGGAGTCTATGGTACTGTAAGGGCTGTGTAAGCAGATTTGAGTATCTGGTGTGTGTATAGAGCCTGTGGTACTGTAAGGGTTGTGTAAGCAGAGTTGAGTATCTGGTGTGTGTATAGGGTCTGTGGTACTGTAGGGGTAAGCAGAGTTGAGTATCTGGTGTGTGTATAGAGCCTGTGGTACTGTAAGGGTTGTGTAAGCAGAGTTGAGTATCTGGTGTGTGTATAGAGTCTGTGGTACTGTAGGGGTAAGCAGAGTTGAGTATCTGGCATGTGTATAGAGTCTGTGGTACTGTAAAGGTTGTGTAACAGGGCTGTCAGCAGCAGGTTTATGAGTCAGCAGGGGATCGCAGATGAACTGTGTGCAGACGGAGCCTGCAGATCACTGCGCCAGCACTCAGACTCCAGGCCGCCCCCCCCGGGGGTAAAAGCATAGTATCCCGGGGTTGGGGGGGAGTGGGGGGCAGATTCGGGTCGGGTCGTCATGCATGTGAGCCGTTAGGGACTGGTGTGGGTGGGTGTGTATGTGTGTGTGGTGCGGGGGCTTTGGGAAGCGTTTTGTGCATTGTGCTGAAACCTGTCTGTCTTTGAAGTGCAGGGAGCTGACAGAACCTATAAACCCCCCCCCCCCCCCCCCCCCCCGCACGTAAAAATCAGCTTAAATTCTCCCTCAGTGTGTTCAGGGCCGACATCAGCACAGGAGCAGATCGGAGAAGCCCCAGAGTTCAGACTCATTGCGCTTGATTGTGTGAATTTACCCACCATGAACGAGGCTCTAAGTAGCTAATTTGATGTTCAAATTTAGGGAGGGAATTGATCATGCCCAATTTATATTAACAAATAATAACAAAACTGTTTCTGACATTTGCCTTTGGATTAAAGCAGTTTCACATTCAAATAAACAGTGGGAAGTTCTGCATGTGATTTCTTCCTCGCATATAAAAATTGAATGGTTGAACAAAAGTTTGATCGCTTGTGTCGGAGAGGCACCTCAATGCTGCTTACGGCCCGATTTACACCAGGAGTAGTGGACACTGCTTCCTTTTTAAACTTCACAACGAAACTATACTATGGCTGTGTCTCAAACAGCAAAAATTCTGCCTTAGAAGGCAGCATTTGAAGGTAGCATCTCATGTATCCGTGTATGATCTCCCATAAGTCTGCGATTACCTCAGGGTTCTCACTTCTGTTAAATTAATGGCGGCCGAAAACAACAAATCGGTCGTTGCGTCGGGAACCAGAGGAGCTTTTTTACAGTGTGAATATACAGTAAACACCATAATTTGTTGTAGTTACTGTATATCTAAAAATGCATTGTAATCATTTAATACACTGGAATAGTGTATCTGATGTTTTTAAGCCTCTGTGAGCTTTCCATCAACTAGTCAGCTAACTTGCTAGCAAGCTAACTTAGCGTAACGAACAACCGTAAACACTGATCTCACGTGACATCATCCTGCCTTCGAAGTGCGTCCCAAATTCGTTGCCTTTTGAGGTACCTTCAGAGGGAGCGAGGCAGCGAGGCAGCTGCCTTCCGTTTGAGACACAGCCGACATCTCCACGGCGGACACAAAAGCGGATGGAAGCGGTCACAGCGTAGCGTCCGCTCCAGTCCTCGTGTAATTCTGACCTTAACGATCCTGTGTTTGACCGCCTCCTCTTCTGTAGACCTATCCAGCCCGCTGCTGTGCCGGTGCTCGAGAAAGCGGGCTCTCCGCACGTCACGGACAGGAGACTGTCCCCCTGGTGTTTATGGGAACATGTGTCTATCCACACTGGGAACAGCTGCAGCCCAGTCTCCAAGCTTTCTCCCGCTTGAAACGCACCACATTTAGTTCCTTTTTGTTCGTTTATGAGGTTGAACCAAAGGTGACGGGGGGTGTTTACGGCCTGGTGTAGCGGCTGGGATGGTTTACTTACAAACGGACGCAGGCCTGAGCGAGAAAGATCATCAACGTGTTAATGAACGTCGGGGGGAAAGCAATCCCATCTTTCTGTGAACGTTGTTTTATGTATTTTTTCCATTTCATCCTCAGAGTGCTTTGGGTAAACCTCTGTGTCATTCCTTAGTTTTTATACACAGTATATATGAACTTCCCGCCTGTAATGACAGCAACATATTAGAGGTGCAGTGTTGAAAGGGTTAGGAGAACGTTTGCTGAGACGTTGTAAATGTGTTGGGGTGGGAACTGCCCGGAACATTAACACACTTTTCCCGGAAATTCTGCTCCCTAACGCTTGGGGTTGGCGGAGGGGGGAGGGTTGGCATTAACACACTTTTCCCGGAAATGCTGCTCCCCTAACGCTTGTGGTCCGCGTTGGGCCGGTGCTGGTTCTTCAGAACAGTGCTTGGCTTGTCACAGAACCTTGAACTGGAATCTAGGGATGAGTCTCTGTACAATCAGTTCTGCGGTTTTGTGTGTGCGTGCGTGCGTGCGTGCGTGCGTGCGTGCGTGTGTGCGTGTGTGTGTGTCCTCCCTCTCCCATATGTGTTTTTCATGGTTTAATTAAAAAGAAAGTTGAGTATTGACGCCACATTGAGCAGGCTGGGAACACAAATGGGCTAGGGGCTGGGGGCTGCTTCTTTAATACAGACAATGTGGACGAGTGTCTGCTCCAGCTTTCTTCAAATAAGCCGTTAACAGATCCAGAGAGCTGGCATGCACCTCACACACTCTCTGGCAGAAATAAAGCCATTTTGGCCTGATAAAAGTGTCTGGTGATTACTCTGGACATGCAGGCTTAAAAAAATGGTTTCTAAATGTTTATTGCGTGTATTATCAAGCTTAAGTTTCTTGTGGGAAACCTTTAGAAAGTGATGCTAACGGAGGTTTGGCCTCACCGCGCTGATGAGGGCGGTCGCCCAGGGTGCAGAGCACTTCTACACGCAAGCCGCCAGACACTCGCTCGGCTGCGATTGTGCATCACGCCATAAAACGCTGTCCCTCAACGTCACATCTCGTTTGGAAAGCTTAACCACCTCTTTCTCATACAGCGAACGGTTTCGCAGCGTAGATATTGTTCATTGCTGTCTAAGTCCCACTAATTTGGATCAAGGAAACTGACTTTCAATACACACAGTATAACTGACATTTGCAATGCATAAAATAAAGAACCAGTTTGGCTGTCATGCCATGTCAATTCTGTATTTGAAGAGGGCAGACATCAAAACGTTGTGAATGAAATTTTTTGAATCAAGGTTTTGTCAGTGTTCAGTCTTGAAGTTTGATTTCTCAGATTAGAACATTTATCCCGCTCCTGTCAGGCAACCCTCAATGGTCACGTTTCATTTCATGGGAGATCGAGGCAAGACCCCCATGTCTGAGACCGGACCGATGGGCCGTGTCTCTATGAATCTGGCCATTGTTTCCCTTTGTGAGTTCTTTGATAATGTTCAATACGGGAACTGGAGGGGTTTCTTTTTGGGGCGCACGCCAGTGGATGTGGCCCCAGCAGAACTATGGGAATGGGGTGCCTTTAATAATCTCTGACCGCTGAACAGGGCAAGTACAAAGTGGTCACCCCGTTTGTCAAATGTGGAACAGAGTCTGGATTCAGGGGGTGAAATACTTTTTCCTTATTTCTCTCTGTCTCTCTCGCTCTATCACTCCCTCGCTCTCTCTCTCCCTTCTCTCTGTCTCTCTCACTCTATCACTCCCTCTGTCCCTCTTGTTATATCGCTCTCTCACTTTATCTCTCTCGTTCTCTCTTCTCTTTCTCTCTTTTCTCTCTCTCACTCTCACTCTCTCTTGCGCTATCTCTCTCTCTCTCTTTCTCTCTCCCCCTCTCCCTCTCCAGGGAGGTTTGTAAAGTGAGATGGGGGGAATGTTAAAATCGGAGCTTGTTTTCATTTCATGTTTAATTTCCTGACGCCAAAGCCCCCCGGCTTTCCGCCGCAGGCCCCTCCGGCCCCAGGGAGACGAGCCGACGAGAGCGGTGACAGCCACACTTCCCCTCTCCGCCCCTCCTCTCTGCCCTTTACTCCTCCTCCTCCTCCTCCTCCTGTCATCCCTTCCTTTCTTCCCCTCTCCTCTCCTCATCCCCAGAAGAACGTACAGCTCAAACGGGGAAGTGTAGCTGTATTCAGACCTCACTTGATTGGTTCCTACGCCCAGCCGACAGTGAGGTTCAACTGAGGTTCAAAGGCTGAGGCTTTTGCTTTAGCAGTTTGATTGAAATTACCCCATCTCTCGTGAAGTAGGAACTCTACACTCAGTCGGGTCAATCCTGTGAACACTTCCATTGGCAACATAAATCAGTTTCCCTTTCAGACCATCATGTAGAGGAAATATTAGTCATTGCCACACACTGATATGAGTTCTGTATTAATTTCATATTACTGACGTGGAGAGGGGGTGCATCCTGAATAAATGGTTATTTTACGAGTCTTTCGAGGTGAAAGTGTCTTTCTTAACGTCTCATAGTGACGTTGCCTGGAGGCTGGCAGGATGTTTTGCGCTGCCCTTGACCTTTGACCTCTCTTCCTCCCTCTGAGACCAGTTCACTGAGCGCTGGAGAACAGTACCCCGGCTGTCTGAAGCTTGGAGCGAGTTAGCAGCCTTACAGGCAGGTAACATTCCCCCATGATTTCAAGGGAATTCTTACATACTGTACATGCATATGTACATGCCATAACTGATCTACCCATAATGCACTTTACATCTGCAAACACGGTCTGTAGAATCTATACATGCTATTTTTAGCTTGTATTTGTGTGGATCAGTATCGGCCAATGAAGGAAGGACCTCAGAATGATGGTAAACTGCAGACTTGGACTAAAATAGCTTTTATGAGCCGCAGAGCGGTGAGTCTGAACTCTTAAATCGTGTGCAGAGACCTGTGGGAGTGTTCAGGCAGTTTAGGAGAGCGATGGCGTAACCTCTCAGAGCAGAGAGCACGCTGGGGCCCTGCGGACTGACGTATAACCGCCGGCTCGAGGGACTTCCTGCGTTTCATCACACCACTCGTTGCCTTTGTGCCTGTGACGATCCCCTCAGCCAACAGCCTCTCTTATTGCCCCCCTGAGAGTACACCTTTGAGAGTTCCCATGGCGACTGTTATATTGATGTCAGGTTTGTCATAGATGTGTTAGAAACAGAATAAAGGATTTAATGGATGATGCCGCACGTGCTTGGACATTTGTCTGGGTTTTTTTGCGTGTTTGTCTCCACTCCCCCCCCCCCTCCAAAAAAAATGGTACAAGCTGGCCAATGGGGTCTGTCATCTGCCCTTGAAGCCCATTGTGTGGGGGGGCAGGCAGGCACATTCTTGCCCTGTGAGCTGTGTGGGGGAGGGGGCTTGGGGCATTAATGAAAGACAAACAGCTGAAATCCAGGGGGTTCCCTGGGGATGGGGTTGGGGGGGGTCGGGCGGGGGGGGTCACAGGCCTGCCAATCAACGCTGGAATGTGTCATCAGTGACAGACGGATGTACTTCAAAACTGGAGTCGGGGGCTGGTGGGGGGTGGGGGGGGGGAGGGTTGCTTGCGGCTTTTTCAAACCCGGGTTTAGGGGTTCAGGGGTTCAGGCACGCTGCAGACAGCCCTCGCTGAAACCCTACTCTGCGGCTGCGAGTGACCTCTGCCCGTGCTCATCTCCAATTCCCTGTGCAGTATTAACATATAACCCTCTCCTGCACTGGGCAGACAACACAGAGACACAGGCTCTGATACGACACAGGCTGAGATGCAGCACAGGCTTTCATAAGGCACAGACTCAGATAAGGCACAGCCTCGGATACAACACAGCCATGGATACAGCACCGACTGAGATACGGCACAGGCTGAGATACGGCACAGGCTGAGATACGGCACAGGGTTAGATACGGCACAGGCTGAGATATGGCACAGGGTTGGATACGGCACAGGGTTAGATACGGCACAGGCTGAGATACGGCACAGGGTTAAATACGGCACAGGCTGAGATACGGCACAGGATTAGATACGGCACAGGCTGAGATATGGCACAGGGTTAGATACGGCACAGGCTGAGATACGGCACAGGGTTAGATACGGCACAGGCTGAGATACGGCACAGGCTGAGATATGGCACTGGGTTAGATACGGCACAGGCTGAGATACGGCACAGGGTTAGATACGGCACAGGCTGAGATACGGCACAGGGTTAGATACGGCACAGGTTAATTGCGTCATATCCACCGGTTCCACCATGCGGCTCAAACGGAAAAGAACCTGAAATGCATATTAACTGGATGATATAAAGTGTCGTAACGTAACCAGGGCCTAATTCAGGGTTGATCATCCATATAAGCAGGGCAGTTCAGCTCATTAAAGTGAGCTGTTGCTGTGAGCATGGGTGGGATAAGATAGTGCTATTAAGCGATGCATCATCAGAGACGTGAGTTCTATCATCATAATGGAATCCTTGCGCAGGGACGGCGGGTTTTACCCATTGTGTTATTACATTGTTATTTACCAATGCGTTGCCACCACAGTCTGGTGCAGTCTTAGTAAACCTGCTATAAAGGTGTTATAAATGTGAGGTGGGAATTTTCGATGAAGATCATTGCTTACCAGCAGTGAAATCTTATGAGAAGTGGTGCAGTGTTGCAAGACACAGGTGACGGTGTTTTACAGATAGCTAGTGGGTGGTGTGTTACAAACAGGTGGCAGATGGTGTGCTAGGTGGAGCAGGATGTGTTAGACAGGTGGAGCAGGATGTGTTAGACAGGTGGCAGGTGATGTGTTAGACAGGTGGCACGGGATGTGTTAGACAGGTAGAGGGGGATGTGTTAGACAGGTGGCACGTGATGTGTTAGACAGGTGGAGCGGGCTGTGTTAGACAGGTGGAGGGGGTGTGTTAGACAGGTAGAGGGGGATGTGTTAGACAGGTGGAGCGGGCTGTGTTAGACAGGTGGTGCGGGATGTGTTAGACAGGTGGAGCGGGTGGTGTGTTAGACAGGTGGCGCACGGTGCAGTCAGTACCCACCTGTACGCGGGCCTCTGTGAGGTCAGTCCGCAGGGCCAGCTGCTCGCGGGCGTAGACGTCGGGGTAGTGCGTCTTCTGGAACACCTTCTCCAGCTCCTCCAGCTGGTAGCTGGTGAAGGTGGTGCGGTTCCGCCGTTTCTTGCCCTTGTTGCTCTCGACCTCGCTCTTGTCCAGCAGGCCCCCGGTCAGCTCGGACCCCGGCCTGTCCTGTGGGCCCTTCACCCCCCCGCTCTCCTTCACACTGAGGTAGGTCCCGTCCATCCCTGTGGGGTCTGCGGTGGGGGGCAGCTCAGAATCCGTCAGCCCAGGGCTGTCCTTGGCTGAGGAGAGAAGGAGAGAGGGAGAGAGAAGAAGGGAGACGGGAGGGGAAAGGAGAGAGAGGTGGAGAAGATGAAAGGAGAGGGGATGGAAGTGCGAGGAGAGATGAGAGAGGCCTGTTCACACCATTATGTATTATGTACATAATCAGTCAGTCCTGGGTTTTTTTTGTATTGTCATTTACAAACCAGCTGTCACAAAGCGCTTTGCGGTTGGCATGGTGACTGCAGTGAGTTTTAGGCCTCAGAATTACACGACTCGGCGATAAATTAGGATCATCTGAGACAGGTGCTGAATTAGAGGCTTTATAGATTGCTTCGGAGTTTGGATTTAAAGACCCAGGCAGTTTGCGCTTCCTGTACACTCATTCCAAAGCTTGGAATTAAAATTTTCCTTGAGTAAATGGACTGTAGCGTTTTCAGCAGTTGGTCTGTACATATTTCCGCAGTGTTTCGAACAAATATGAAACAAGAAAACATTCTGGATATTACTAGGCGGAATTTTTTAGAAACAAGAAAACATTCTGGATATTACTAGGTGGAGTTTTTTAGAAACAAGAAAACATTCTGGATATTATTAGGTGGAGTGTTTTAGAAACAAGAAAACATTCTGGATATAACTAGGTGGAGTTTTTTAAGTTAAGTAGATTTTGAATGATGAAGCTGAAGAGACTCCTTGTTGGGTAATGAGTGTGCCCTTATTTTACACTGCAGAGTGTTATTTTTCCACTTAGCAGATGCATCATTTCAGAGCAAATATGTTTACTTTATATTAATATAAAAATATTATTTGTTTGCACAGGTGAATAGCCACCGAAGGGTTAAACAGAAGTGCCATCCTGAGAATGAGACCGTTAATTTGATATTGAGGAGGTCACATTATTTCAGAGATTAAAATAAAAGCAAACATTATATTTCCTTCCTGGATTTAAACATAAGCCAAGATAAGCTGCTTTAAACTGTGAAATATCTCACTGTTGGGAGTTGACTGGAGTACGTCGTGGATGTTGGTGGTGTTCAGCATTGAGGACCGTTTTGGAGCGGCACCCAGGGCCCTGAAGGGGGCACTACAGCCTGCAGATGTGCAGTAAACCTCCAGTGTTGTTTATAGTAGAGGAAGGATAAATAGAATAAGACCTTCATTCTGAAGTCTGAATGTGGATATTGGCAAGAGTGACCAACGCAGTGATTTATGGTCTAATCTGGCTCTGCCGACATCTCTATTGGGATTTGTGTCTCTTGCAGATTTATGATCATCAATTTAAAGTCCTTTAAACTGTGTCTTTACTCTTACAGAATTGTAATTCTGCACTGTAATGTAGATATGCAGACTTTTGGAAGCACAGATATACGTGTATATTCCACAGCAATGTATTTGTAACTATGTTGCAGTACCTGAAATTGGCATCAATTTGTATATTTTCTGGTATATTTTATATATGTTATATTTGTTGATATTTGGGGGGGGTAGAGGGTGGAATTACCCATGAGACAGTTTTGCATTTTGCAGTGAGGTCCATCCCACCAGAGGAAACCCCACTCATATTCTGGGTGTCGCCTGTGCTGTCTCTCACATGCGTGTCTCTGGTATCGGCCTTAGCGAACACGCGTGTCCATGCTGGCGCCTGTAGTGAACACGTGTGTCTCCAGTATTGCCCGTAGCAAATACGTGTGTCTCTGGTATCACCCGTAGTGAACACGTGTGTCTCCGGTATTGCCCGTAGCAAACGTGTGTGTCTTCGGCATCACCCATAGTGAACATGTGTGTCTCTGGTATCGCCGGTAGCAAACGTGTGTCTCTAGTATCGCCCGTAGCAAACACACGTGTGTCCCATATCGGCCGTAGCGAACACACGTGTCTCCCATATCGGCCGTAGTGAACACACGTGTCTCCGGTGTTCTGCATGGGAGTGCGGAATCTGAAACGCACAGCTGGTCACAGGCAAACCCCGGAGACGAGCTTGAGAGTGGTCACTCATGGTCACCTTTGGGGTCGGAGCCACACTTCTGACACCCAGAATTTCAGCTGTGAAGCCTCAGAAACTCTTTGCTCACTTAAACAGGGGTTCACAAATTCATAGAGACACTTTCTGTCGTCGTCATGGTGACATGGCAGAATTTCATATCAGAAAGTACACACATATGACATTTATTCATTTATTTTTAAATAAGTAAATATTTCTTGCATTTGTGTCACTTCTGATCTGATAATCTGCCATGTCTATAATAGCTCTGTCTGCTGTGTGCGGGAGGGGGTATATGCAGTTAAACTCTCACAGAGCTCCCAGTTAAAGCCCTAATCCTTTGGGCGGGGCAGTGTCTGAAGACAGGGGTCCTGAATCCAGTCTGGAAAGGGGGGGGGGGGGGGGGGGTGGTAACCTTTGCCTCAGTCTGGCCAATCGTGTCTGACACCCTGTTACGTCCCTGTCCCATCCCAGCAGGTCTGCCTGTACCTATGACCGGAGAAGTTTACGTTTCATGCCATGCAGAGTTGCAGAGTAAAAATTTTAGTTACCTCCATGAAAAATGCATTTAAACAATCAAATCATGCTTCTGTCTTGCAGAGGAAGGGAGTTCCTGAAACAGACGCTTAACACCTTCACATTTTATTTTATTTTATTTTTCCACTTTTTTTCAAAGCCAATCTACTTCATCACAAGCATCTTTCTGTTTGAAGTTCGATGGGGTTTTTTTTTGTTGTTTTTTTGATTTATATATTGAATATGAGGGATGCAGAGGTTTCCTGTTCTGTACAGAAACAGCCTTATAAATGCATGTGCCTGCGGGCCCGGTTCTGAGCCTTGCGGAACACCGGGCTCAGTGAGGTCTGTGCGGGCCGTCTGCAGGGCCCCGCCCTCTCGCCTACGGAGAATGATCGGGGCCGGGGGCCGAGTGGAGGAGGCATCGGCCAGGGGCCCAAGGATATAATGGCTCCCACATTGCCTCTCGCCCGATCCTGACACATCCTGTTAAGTGTGAGGGAATGAGCGTATTTACCCAGACCTAAATATTTTGAAGGCTGGCCCTCCAGATGCCGTGCACCCCTCCCTCCGTCGTGATGGCGATGAAAATCTGTCAGTGCTGTTTGAAATCAGGGGTCCGGGCCATCAAAGCACAGCGTGTATATGTGGAGTGGCTGATTGTTTTAAGCAGGGGGGAGGGTGTTGTGACAGTGCACCCTCCCCCACTCTCCCGTGATCTTGGCACTGCTAAAGCTGAATGTCGACAGGATGCCGGGGTTTCTATAGTGCCGTTTCTCTGGGTGTGAGGTGGCTCTCTCGCTCTTCTTATGAATTTTCCTGGTAAATTAGTGAAAATCTGGGTCAGTTGTCCAACCCGCAGGCTGTTTTGTTCCTGCGGGTCGGACCGAACGGCATTTCTTTTGTAAAACTTACTCTTTATTGGAGCCCCCCCCAATTTGGAGCTTTTTATCACTTTTTATTTTCCCATTTCTTTTTTTATTTTTACACTCCTCTGTGAAGTGTAGTTCCAGAGCTGCTCTTCAGTCCGATTCTATAGGAGTCTCGCGGTAACCATTTGTTGCTCATTGGCCTGAATTTGTTCTTGTTCTGTGATCATGTATTGAAACAAAACCATTCTTTTTTTTTTAAGAACATTTTGCAGCCAACATTCCGCAGCAGTTTTCAGTTCCCGCACCATCTGAAAAAAAAAGGCTTGTCTGGAGACAATAGTGTGCCTTCGCCCTCTGCAAAAAAAAAAACCCTGAGCCATGTACTCTGCTGAGGAAAGATGAGGTTGCACAGAGAAGCTGAGTGGCAGTTTAACCCTGGTGCATTCACACGTCCCTGCAAAGCGAGAGTGGGCCTCGTAAACAGTTTTAACCGTGTCCAGGTTCCCTCCTACTACACTGACAGACATATTTCTCCTCAGTCAGTGGGCACGTTTTAGCGGCTCAGTGTGAAAACGTCGCATCTCACGCCGTTCGTATCCCACAAGGGCAGGCCTTCATCAGGCACCTCTACTTTACGTTTGTGTAGTATCTCAGCCTAGACTTCAGATTTCTTGATCTTTGACGTATTGATTTATTGGGGTTCACGGCAATGCGCTAGAAAACTGCAGGTATTTACGTAACACATGCTTCAGAAAGAGATGTACTGGCTGAAAAACCTTTACAAAGTTTAACCAGTTTTATTCATCAGATATATTTTTATTTAATACATTGCACTGGTATGTTGCTAGGTATTTGTCTCTATATAGCCCAGTATGAAAATTTGTGTCTTTTTTTTATTTTATTTTAGTTTTTTTTTTTTTAAGAAAAAGATGCATTTCACAAAAGTGTTTCGCTTCATTTTGGTGCTCTACATATTATTGTTGTTGTTGTTGTTGTTGTACTTATTATTATTAATAATAAGTAGATAAATGTGAGTGAAGTGGGAAGAGTGATAAAGTTGCCCCCCCCCCCCCATTGAGGCCGGTGACGCAGAGAGAGGGGCGGCTCTAGGCCTGTCTGTGACACAGAGAGAGGGGGCAGCTCTAGGCCTGTCTGTGACACAGAGAGAGGGGCGGCTCTAGGCCTGTCTGTGACACAGAGAGGGGGGCGGCTCTAGGCCTGTCTGTGATACAGAGAGAGGGGCGGCTCTAGGCCTGTCTGTGACGCAGAGAGAGGGGGCGGCTCTAGGCCTGTCTGTGACACAGAGAGAGGGGCGGCTCTAGGCCTGTCTGTGACACAGAGAGGGGGGCAGCTCTAGGCCTGTCTGTGACACAGAGAGGGGGGCGGCTCTAGGCCTGTCTGTGACACAGAGAGAGGGGGCGGCTCTAGGCCTGTCTGTGATGCAGAGAGAGAGGGGCGGCTCTAGGCCTGTCTGTGACACAGAGAGGGGGGCGGCTCTAGGCCTGTCTGTGACGCAGAGAGGGGCGCGGCTCTAGGCCTGTCTGTGACACAGAGAGAGGGGCGGCTCTAGGCCTGTCTGTGACGCAGAGAGAGGGGCGGCTCTAGGCCTGTCTGTGACACAGAGAGAGGGGGCGGCTCTAGGCCTGTCTGTGACACAGAGAGAGGGGCGGCTCTAGGCCTGTCTGTGACACAGAGAGGGGGGGCAGCTCTAGGCCTGTCTGTGACACAGAGAGAGGGGGCGGCTCTAGGCCTGTCTGTGACACAGAGAGGGGGGGCAGCTCTAGGCCTGTCTGTGACACAGAGAGAGGGGGCGGCTCTAGGCCTGTCTGTGACACAGAGAGAGGGGCGGCTCTAGGCCTGTCTGTGATGCAGAGAGAGGGGCGGCTCTAGGCCTGTCTGTGATACAGAGAGAGAGGGGCGGCTCTAGGCCTGTCTGTGATGCAGAGAGAGGGGCGGCTCTAGGCCTGTCTGTGACACAGAGAGGGGGGGGCAGCTCTAGGCCTGTCTGTGACACAGAGAGAGGGGGCGGCTCTAGGCCTGTCTGTGACACAGAGAGAGGGGCGGCTCTAGGCCTGTCTGTGATGCAGAGAGAGGGGCGGCTCTAGGCCTGTCTGTGACGCAGAGAGAGGGGCGGCTCTAGGCCTGTCTGTGATACAGAGAGAGGGGGCGGCTCTAGGCCTGTCTGCGACACAGAGAGAGGGGGGCGGCTCTCGGCCTGTCTGTGACACAGAGAGGGGGCGCGGCTCTAGGCCTGTCTGTGACACAGAGAGAGGGGGGCGGCTCTAGGCCTGTCTGTGATACAGAGAGAGGGGCGGCTCTAGGCCTGTCTGTGACGCAGAGAGAGGGGCGCGGCTCTAGGCCTGTCTGTGACGCAGAGAGAGGGGGCAGCTCCAGGCCTGTCTGTGACACAGAGAGAGGGGCGGCTCTAGGCCTGTCTGTGACACAGAGAGAGGGGGGCGGCTCTAGGCCTGTCTGTGATACAGAGAGAGGGGCGCGGCTCTAGGCCTGTCTGTGACACAGAGAGAGGGGGCAGCTCTAGGCCTGTCTGTGACACAGAGAGAGGGGCGGCTCTAGGCCTGTCTGTGACACAGAGAGAGGGGCGGCTCTAGGCCTGTCTGTGACGCAGAGAGAGGGGGCGGCTCTAGGCCTGTCTGTGACGCAGAGAGAGGGGGCAGCTCTAGGCCTATACGGCGCTGTAAGATGCCCCCTGCATTAACCAGGGTCAGAGCTTTACAAGGGGCAGCCATTCCGTCGCTGCTGAAGACCAGGAAGAACATCAAAGTGTAATTTAACTGGCTGTTAAGTGCCGGGGTCCCCTTCTGCCTCCTTTCGGAATGCCGTGACCAGGGTCAGCAAACGGCTCGGAGAAGCAACACTATAAATTAGGCGCCCCCGAGATTCCCAAAAAAAAAAAGGGTTAATCACCAAGTGTCCCAATAGAAAATAACAGGAAGGGTCATTAAAAATATATAAACAGGAGATTGTTTGCCTGTTATTCTGTGCGCGTTCGATCCTGAACTTGTCTGGACGGACGGAACGAAAAGAAATGCCGCTCTTTATTTTTCTTCATGAAGATCTGACGAAGGCAGTTTGCTTTGCTAAGTGGTTATTTACAGCTTTAATGGGTTTGTTTTCTGTTCCTAAATTTCAGATGAAAGTTGTAATTGGACGCTTGGCCTTCAGGAGGCCAGCCTGCGATCGGATGTTTCCGGATTGTGACAGAGGTCGCCGAGCCTTCTGACACTCAGACAGAGACGCCCAGACACGGGAATTGGTCGGAGATTGCGATTGGTCGGCTGAGACACAGGGCCTGTTGTGACTCGTCACAATAAAGAAATGGCAGCGTGGGTCTGTTTTACTGCAGGCTCGAGCTACAACGTCTTCGTGACGAGAGAGAACTCCGTGCCAGTGCCACATTAAGAAATCCCCGAGCCCCGGTCACTGGCCTTTCAAAAAAAAAAAAAACAGAGCAAATGGCCTGGAGAAGAAAATCCGGCCTTTCGCCCTCAGCCTCGCAATGTGTGTGTGCTAAACCACAGATTCTTTACACTCGCCAGATCTTCAGCTCCTGCTTCTTAACTACAGGAAGTCCCAGTGTGTGTCAGGAGTTACTGGTGCCGTATTATGGCACAGAACATCCATTGCCATGACCCCTCCACAAATTTTTGGAAGATGCATCAACGTGGCATTCAGCTTCACTGGTAGTAAGGTGGAGCTTTCAGCACTCAGAGTGAAGTTGAGTATCTGGCGCGTGGAGAGAGTCTGTGAGCCACCACAGGTTCGGAAACCACTCTGCTTTTACACATCGCTGCCAACATTGTGGTACCTATTCCCATACACATCACACTGTTATAGCAGTCTTAAGTATTAAGCCATTCCCATAGATGTCACAATGTTATAGCGGCCTTAAATATTAAGTCATTCCCATAGACGGCACTCTTTTATAGCCGTCTTAATTATTAAGCCATTCCCATAGATGTCACAATGTTATAGCGGCCTTAAATATTAAGTAATTCCCATAAATGGTGAACTGTTTAGCGATCTTCTTATGATTAACTCATAGGCGATGCACTGTTAGCAGTCTTCAAAGTTTTAAATAATTCCCAGCTGACATTCTGGTGCTTCTCACAGGCCTCAGAACCTGGGACGTTTTCCCACCGATCTGAGAGTAGCAGTGCAGATCTAGGATCAGGTCTACTTATCCATGTCCTCATCTTATCTGCTATGAGCTAAGAAACAAAAATGATCCTAGAACAGCACTGGTTTTTCCCAAAGCATCTCAGTCTGATATTGAATCAGCTTTCACCTGTCTGTATCCGAATCATCATGAAAAAATAACCTCGTCCTAAAAACAACTGCAAATCTGATCCCAGATCAGCGCTTCTATTCTCAGACTCTGTAAATATGGGCCCGAGTAGGTTCATGGTCTTTCAAGGGTGCATCTGTGCCTACGTATACAACAGCAACACTTGGAGTTTTTAAAACCTGGACTGCCTTTCGCCTCTCCTTACAAACGGAAATGAAAGAGTGTAAAGTGATTGTTACTGAAAGGAATGCTCTGTCTGTCTTGCTGAAACTTTGCGGTGACTTTCTGTGTTTTTGTCCTGTTGTGTTGGTGGTGTGCATGGGTGTGTGTCTCAGTGTGTCTCAGTGTGCTGTGGTATGTGTATCAGTGTGCTGTGGTGTGTGTCTCGGTGTGTATCAGTGTGCTGTGGTGTGTGTCTCAATGTGTATCAGTGTGCTGTGGTGTGTGTCTCGGTGTGTATCAGTGTGCTGTGGTGTGTGTCTTAGTGTGTCTTCAGCCGTGTAGTAAATGTGTCACCATCTCCGCCAAATGCCACTCAGACCGGACAGTCTGCGGCTTTGATTTGCGTCTCCATGACTGCGTCTCCAGCGACGGAAGCCACCGCAAAGTATAAAATGAGTAAAAGGTCAGAGGTTAACCACGCTGCCTGTGCAGCCATATTGCGTCCTCTTAAATCTTTCATCCATATTGAACAGTTCCTCATTCTGCAGTTTGGATTTAGGAAAAGAAAAGCCTTTTTGTTTTTGTTTGTTTTAGCAGCTAAGGCCGTTTTTCATCCCCAGGCAGAAGTCCTGCGTCGCCAGGGCAGGCTTTGGGACCGCAGTGGAGCGCTGGCGTAGTTTACGAGCGCCACAGAAAGTCGTAATAAGAGGCGCTGCGGCATCTGCTGTCAGTCTCTGTCTTGCTTTAGGGGCTGATTTACGCTGCTCGTAAAGTCTAATGTCGCAGGATCCTGGGTGAAATCAAACGTGGCATCGTTGAATATGAACGATAGCTTGCACTTCGGGCCACGTTTACAACCCCCAGGACAGTAGATGGCGCAATGCACAGATCAGCCATTATAACGGTGTGCAAGAGAGGACGTAAAGTACAGAGAAGTCCCTTTCTGCCTACGCCAGTAGATATAGCGACTGAATCAATTCTCCCACAACTGCTCTCGACTAATCACTCTCCCACAAATACATTTAACCAATTGGCACCTCACGAGCACTTTGCGCAAAAGCTTTACCTCGTTTTTACATTGTTTTATTGGCTAAGACCATGCAAACTTGGTCTGCTTATAGAGTATAGATTCATTGTCAGGATTCTGTGAGGCAGCCCTGATTGGGCTTGGATTCTAACCCCTCCCCTTCCCTGTCCTGCAGAGAGAGCTGTAAGTGCTTGGAGTTAGGTGGCGGACGAGACGGTTGGTTGGGTGATCCCTAGTGCTGCGGCAGCTCCCGTCAGGCAGATTGAGTCTGATGTAAATCACTGCACCAGGGGAAAAAGTTGAGCTGCCGCTAACCGTGTAAAAGGATCCTTGGCCCTTGTCGCCTCCCCTCACGTCAGTAACCTGCTGAAACACCCCCCTCAGCCTCTCTGCCCTTTGCCACTTCCCATTAAATTCTCTTCAGATTCCAACTACTGAAATTGCTCAAAGAAGGGGGGGTGGGTGCTGAAATAGTGTTGGGTTAAAGCTAAGAAAGTCTGAAAAGTGAAAATGCTGTACAACGAGAGAGAGAGAGAGAGAGGCAGAGTGAGTGAGAGCGAAACCTGACTCCCTCATGTCAGGGGAACAGCGGGCACACCACGAATCCCTGCTACCCAGTGTGAGAGAAGAGTCACTTACAAACAGCCCTCAGAGTACACACTCTGAGATGTCCTCCTCATGCACGGCCTCAGAACAAGCACTATAAGTAGAGTTTCGGTGAAATAGGGATTGGAGGACATCCGCAGTAGGATTATTTTGGATTACATTACTCTTTTTTCCTACAAAATGTGTTTTATGTGTTTTAACCAAAGTGAACTACAAAAGAGCAAAAACAGACAAACACAGGCATTCTTTCTGTTTAAGATTGCGTGAATGCATGTTTTTTTATTTTTTTTGTTGCAGACTGAAGGTTGGATTTTGGAATGGCTCCATGCAGGACCCCGCCTGTGTCTCACTGAAGGGCTGTGTGTGGGTTCTGTGCCCACAGCTCTACCTATCAGAACCAGGAGGATCAATGCTGGGATCTGCTGCTTGCTTCCCAACATCTCCCCTGTGGAAAGCACCGGTAGACCCCCTCCCCCCTCCTTTCATAACTAAATTACCCACAATCCTCTGCTTTCTGCCTCTGTTCTCCATTTGAACGTGTCCCTCTTATTAAAATACAAACTTTACTGTGATCCTGCGCTTGTACCACTGCTGCCTCTATAAGTTTTCTATGTTCTAGAGAGGTTCGTGTTTGGATGGGGGGAGGGGGTGGAGGAGATAGGGTGGGGGAATGCCTTATTTTAAAAAATAAATAAATAAATAAAAAAAGTAGGCCTTGTGCTCTTCACAAGCTCTTGGGATATGGTGAAAAACTTTTAGAAAAAGATTCAAGCATTAGCTGCTCGGTTGGTTTTCATTTTAGAATCGATTCTGTTTTTTGCCTTAATGCTCAGTGGGGGGACGTCTGCACTTGAAAGGACATGACAGGAAACGGGGGGGTCAAAGGTCATTCTCTCACCGGTCCTCGGAGAGCGCTGGCAAGGGGGGAAAAAAGCATGAGCGTGAGAAGAGGAAAAAAAAGGCATTGTTCTCTGGGAGAAGCAAGGGATTTAAAACAATTTTTTTTTTAAAGAAGTAGTGTGATGACGGGAGGTTGGGAGGCCTTATTTTGTTGTTGTTTTTGTTTCCTAAGGATCCCAGAATGCACTGTCGCTTGGTTCAGTACCCATGGAGACCGTGGTTCCGGCGCTGTGGCCTGATAGCGTGCTGCGATCACGGTCTCTTAACCTCTGCAGCCCTCGCCGTGTATGTCCGTGACACGTGACCGCTTGCACGCTCCCCGTTAAGCGTTTCCACAATGTGCTGGACATCGGGTGCATTCAGAAAGCGTGACATCACCTCCCCCGATCCTTTAACACATATCATACTCACAGTATGACTTTTGACTTTTTTGTTCAACATCTTTAAATCTCTGCCAAGTATTTCAATCCTTTGTTCTGAAGTTCTCACTGAAATTCTGTTTGGGAAAACATTTTGGTCTGTTTTGTTATACTTTACCCTGCCTTCTTTTAATGGGGGGATTTGAAGCATGGAAAAATAGACGCTGATTTCCAGAAATACCAAAAAACAAAATATTAAAAAAATAATAATAATAATCTGATTCATAGGAATCCAAGGAGCACCCCATTCATTTCACAACAGCTAAACGGAAATCAAAAGCTCAGTCGTAAAACCATTCCTTTTCAAATTGGCTTTTGTAATCCTTGCTCCTTTTGAATAGTTTTGAACTGCCTCCTCAAAATGGTCAAGGGGCCAAGGCTGAAATCCAAGCCTCCTTGGAGGTGAGGTTTCTACCTTGGCCAGCAGTACCACTGTGTCCCCAGGCTTCAGGGCTTTGAGTAGGCCGCTCCATGGGGCAGCTGCCGGTAGGCGATGAAGGGGATGACCCCTGTCCCCGTGGGGAGGGCGGGGTGAAAGGTCAACACCACGCCTTGCCTGAGCTCCACGGCTCTGCTCTACAGCCCAAATGCGCCCCACAACTCCCCAGCACACCGGCGAGAGCCGTTCATGAGCCAGAGACCAGCGATGTTTCCCAGAGCTTCCTGGAGTCTGCCCAGCTGGGATGTCAGGTGAGCCGTCCGCCACGCTTCACCTCGACAGAGCGATCTGCGTCTTACACCTGTACAGGGCCCCCCGAGTTCACCACTCTTCAGAGGATCCCAGAGATTTAAGTCCCTGCTATCACAAACCATGTAAAAATCTTCCTGAAATGGGCCATTATCATGGACCACCATCTTGTCCGATTGACTGGATCGGAACACCTCAGATATACTGAAATCTGAATGATTCCCTGAAAGCTGCCCCCGCTATGCCAAAACTCTCCCCGAAAAAAGCACCTGTCTCCCTGGAAACGGTTCTCAGCAGATTGGGCTACCTGCTGTACTCACACCTCACATCCATGCCAAGTGCGCAAAATGATCCTGGGTGCAGTGTCAAGGGTGAGTCTTTAACAAAGCGCATAGCCATACGCCATCGCTAGCCTTCCTCAACGCTTCTGAGAAATGTCTCGTATCCAGCGTTTGTTTCCTGACAGGATGCTGTGCCTGTCGGAGGTGTGAGGCTTTTGTTTCAGCGGTGCCCCCGCTGAAATTCACTGCCCTGCGTTTACGATTACATAATTACAGCACTTTAGGGAGGCCGGTCTCATAAGGAGAGATTTCTGTAAACACTCACACGAGCAAAAACATTTGTAGCTTGTGCACTTCGTGTGAGCGTCCACAAAAGCGCACGCAGACCTCCTGAGTCACTCCAAACCCTGCCTCCGCCAGTTGCCCTGCTCCTGACATGTAGTTTATTTGCGTCCCCACTTTTGTATAATGTGATTACGTAAAAACCAGTCACCTCGTCTCATTCTTGTGATTCCCTACAGTTTTGTGGGTTGTTTTTGAAAATATGGGGGGTGGGGGGGGGGGGGCTAAGGAGAGTCATCTTGAGTTAATTGGTAATGGTGGGAGGAGCCTGTTGTCATAGCGACATATTAATGGCATCTCATTTCATCGTTCTGTGCAGTTTGAGGTCATCCTCACCACTGCTGTTGGGTAAAAGTTGGCTGCTGACCACTTTTTGGTCTGTATATAGTTTTTGCAATAAGCTTGGTGGTCTGTCTTTTCGAAACCAGCTCGCAAAAGTAACAGCTGCCTAGTTACTGTGTCTGTCTAAAGTGAAGCCCATTTCAATGCTGCCTTATTATTATTATTATTATTATTATTATTATTATTATTATTATTATTATTATTATTATATTATTATCATTATCATTCTTCTTCTTGAAAAAATGTTGTCTCAAAACACCACACAAGACTTTTGATAAACAAAGTAACAAAAATATATATTAGTCCATGAGCCGGGGGGTGGTAATGCCCACTTGTAGCGACCATATCTCAGTGATTTTTTTGGAAGGTCTATGTCTCTAGTATGAGTAAATGTATGATTGCATTGCGGCAATGGTTGCTTTCTACATAGCATCACTTGTCTCTGTTATTCCTCAGTTCGGTCCAAGTCTTTAAGGAATAAAGTCGGCTGGCCGTTATCTTGCTGGTATCAGCAGAGGCCGCTTTGTTGAGCTTTAGTTCAGTCTGAGGTGTGGGCTCACGTGAGGGCTCATCTCAGCAGCAGGAAAAACAAACTGTCTTCAAAGGGCCCTGCGTGTTAGCGGGAAATAAACCGACGGCGACATGACTCCAGGAATGTGAGCCATACCTGCTGAAGTTTGATTGAAGTAATAACTCAAAATGTGCCGACAGGATTTTCTCCCGAGGACTACTGAAGACCATCCGAGAAGTAAATAACACGATGGCCTTTGAGAAACACAAAACCATCGGAGTGGTTTATCTAGCTACGGTCAGCCACCAAACCTCCATGACGTGAGCTAGCTTTAGCGCCCTTCTGCATGCCAGATTCTATCTAACCTCAGTGCGCTGTTTGTCCTTTTGAACGCCATTACGTTTGAATGCGTTGTGTTGTATCGTTTTACAGGAAATGTGGCTTTAGTCGCAGGAGAATAGCTTTGAGATCACATGCAAGCCAAAACATCCAACTGATCAGCAGTAGAGGCTCAGGTGACACGTTCGGCATTCACTGAAAATATCTGCAGATCCTGTAGATATTGCAGCCTGTAGCCTGTAATACGAAATGTCAAATTGAAACTGAAAGATTGTTTTAAAAAAACTTTGATTATTGGAAAAAGAAGATTACTGGAAAATACTTAGAAAAGTAATTGAGGAAATAATTACGATGTATATTCTGAGGAAAATAAATTGTCATGAAGTATGATTTTCTAAAAGAATTTTAATTTTAGATAACGTTTAAAGTCATTACTAAAATACAGTAGTTGACTGCATAATTAGGATACTTAAATATATAATTTTCTCCAAAAACGAGAAAAGTACTTAAGTGAATTTTTATGTTCCTCTGCCATTTTGTGTAAAATTAAGTAACCATTGAACTGAACATAACAAAGTTAAAATCCTCGTAAGTTGTGGTTCGATTGAATTACATTACATTTCATCACAGTAATTTAGCAAATGCTCTTATCCACAATAAGAGAACGTAAGTGCATCCACCAGTGTCATATGAGCAACAGCTAACAGTATTCCCACACCGGTGAGTGTAAATTCAACATATACCAACAGAAAGCACTGACTAAAAGTTAACCTATGCCAGCCTAGTGGAACCATAAAAGAAATCGTAGATTCATACAGCTAATATCTAGATACAACCATGAGCCATGTTACATCAATCCGAGAGTAAATCCAAGATGAACGCCTGGACTTCCACGGTGCGGTCTAAAGATGCTTCACGTGGAGCTTCACGGGGCCTTCCTCGATGGACTCCCACAGATCGATTCCCCTTGTTTAAATCCGCCTGGGTTTGTTGGATTGAATCGGGGGGCAGTTCAGTTCTGGGTCATGTATCGGAGCCTGATTCTCATCGTCTACACTCATACAGTGAAGATTTATGCTTTTTCCTCCTATGGCCAGCGTGTCCTCCCTGAACACTGAAATTACTATGCTTATCACATTGACACAATTAAAAGTTAGTCCTACTGCGCTGGCTGTAATCTGAGTGCAGCCAAATGTTAGAAATGCATGTTTCCGTTTTGCGGAAGCTTCGGTGAGCCCTTTTTCCCTGCTGTAAGCCTTCGAGCGAGGAGCCAACCCAACAGCCTCTCCACGGCTCCAGAGTAACATATTTCACTTTTGTGGAAAGTGTGAAACAGGGCCCGCATCGTTTCGTATCTTATTGGTTTTTCATAAAAAGGTGGAAATGTGCTTTCAATTTGCACCAGATTCCTGTAGATTGCCCCTTCCAGTTCAATTAAACTGAAGGTTTGTTCCTTGGGCCTGTTTCTTAGAAACATTCTTTTGAAAGCCTGTCCTCTCATATTTGCAGCGTGCATGACGTTTGGTGCACCAGTGCGCTGCATAAATACACTGCCGGTGACGCATTGTGCAGGTAGGCCTGTGTATGACACACAAGTATGAAATGTATGGAGCCTCTTATTGCCGCTAGATAGAAACACGTGTGTTGTTTTTCAGCACCTCTCCCGTGTTTACCTTACGGTGGAGTTTAAACATGTAAAATTAGTAAAATCACAGAACTGCTGCCAGCAAAGGGAAGGGTTTCTAATAAAACTGGGTTGATGCTGCTGGTGGTGGTGGTGGGGGTCCATCGCATTGTACTTCATTTCTCCCTTCTCACCATGTCCTCTTTTGCTGACGCTAAAACAGATTAGGCTACAGCCATGTCGCTCTGCTGGGGAGGGGAAATGTTTATTATTTTATTATTGCGGTAAATGGTCTCTGAGGTGTAGGCCTACACAGCGCATTCTGTCCAAAGGGACGGTCTCTCTGAATTTCCCTCGTCTTTTGCGTGGGAATAATCGGAGATGGTGACATTGATTGAATAATCGGAGATGGTGACATTGATCTTTATGGGGAGGCCGCGCAATTTCTAGCTATTGTCCAATCAAAAGTGTAATACTCACTCAAACCTCATCACTCTCCAGTTTATAATTGGAGGTTTTCGATGTTAATGTGACGTTATTTGCCAATAATTCAAGTAAATATAGCGTTGTATTATTCGCAGAAAATAATCTAGGGCCTAATTTTACTCTACGGAGTCGTTTACCAGTAACAATTGGATTCACCTCCTATCAGTATGTTGACACCCGGCAGCAGAAGCTGACCACCGTCATGTCCTTGGTAAGCGGCGCGTGATATAGTGTATGTTGTCGTAGGCTATACTACACAAATACAGTGTGAGCGTCATATTATCCCAGGGTGCAAGATCACGTGACGTCATTTTCACAATGAAAAATAGACTGTATTTTTTTATACTGTAAATCGAACCCTCGATAGCGACAAATGTGCACAAATGGAGAATGAAATGTGCGTTTGTGTTGATCCTTGTATTGAGCCTGCGTGTTTACGCGGGTTGACCCCAAATGTTGGGCAGGACAATGTTCATGTGATCCAATTAGAAGCGACCCACGTATGAAATGGGGGTTGATATTGGACTGCACATATTTTCAGGTCACGGTGTTTTGCAGGTAGGCTAAATGTTGCTTTAAGAAGCGATCAGCAGTAGACAACTGCTGCTTAATATTCCTGCGTCATATAAATTCGTCACCTAAATTGAGCAGTTTTTGGCCCCGGAAGCAGCCATTACGTTTTATGCCAAATGAAACTATCTGGTACAATGAAGTACAGTGTTGTTTGCATTTGCGTCTCCGAATGTAACGCAAGGCGGGTACCCCATGCATAAACTGTACGTTTTAATTGATGATGAGGTGTTTCCTGCTGTAGGCCTAGTTTAATTTCAGGTTACAGGTAACGCAGTGAATGAGGAAAGTAGCCAAATCTCACGGTCGCTCGGCCTAAGGCCCAGGTCACATTTCTATGCGTTATTTGGCCCAAGACTTACTTTACTCCAATGTAAAACGTGTCATTTCAATGTTCTTGTACTTGTATCTATTCGTAGTTCACTAAACTGTACCATCACGAATAGAATAGTTTCTCAAGGAACACAGTAGCCTGTGTTACAATTTTATTGGCTGGCATGCATGATTTAAATGGCGACCATAATTCCCTTTTGGGAGATCTTTTGATACATTGGTCGAATTAAATATAGTATGATGAACTGTATGTCGCTAATCTAGGGATATACGCATTCCCAAATATCCGCAAAGCAGTTTCGGCTATGTACTGTAAATCTAGGCTAATTTTAAAAAGGATATTGCTGTGTAGGCTATGTGCGACTGACTTTCGGTCCGTCAGTGGAAGTCAACTAACAAGCATCCCTAAAAATACAAGTTTTCTTTGCTGAATTAACTAAGATTTATGTTCCTTATGAACTTCATACAATCAAACGCATTTTATTATTATTATTATTATTATTATTATTATTATTATTATTATTATTATTATTATTATTATTGTTGTTGTTGTTGTTGTTTATGCCTAATCGTTACATATGCCAATGGCACTCGTTATATGGAATCTGGCATTAAAAGTCTGTGTGTCATTTCCTTGCTGTGAATAAGCGCACCGTCCTTGGTCTGCTCATCCAATCAAAGCTCTGTTTTTCTTCCTTGTGAACGAGGTCTGGTTCTTGTAAAGATTAGTACATTTTCGTCAAAAGGCTGTGAGTTAGTTGAGTAAAACCGAATGTATTCGGTAACATCTGTATCACAGCCCGCCGTTAAACCGCATTTCAGTTGGAGGGAGGGCTTGGCTGATTTGGTTTATTGCTTTATACTTTAATTAAAGTTTAAAGTAATCTCACGATCGTTCTGTTAAACTTGCAGTTGTGCGTAGTAAATCGTCCCAAACCGCCCAAATAGGTGCTAATACAAATACACTATATTTCCTTTATTTTAATGTTGTGAATTACTCGCATACCGATATCGTATTTGCATAGTCATTTTTATAAATGTATTTATGTTTTTAACTTTCTAACTTAGTTTTATTGGGCTTTATATCTGGCTTCATATCATATGTTGCCATGACTGTTAGACATGTTAACGTTTTCAACGTCTTTGATCACTAGCAACATTACCTTTGATATCGTTTATTAATCATTTCATGTATTTTACGACTAGGCTACTGCTAGGATAATACCAGTACTACTCCGTCTCGATTTTATGAAGAATAATTTTGTACTTGCCTCATCTACGAAGAATCCAAAATAATTGATCAGTGTCAGTGTCTGTGACAGCACACGGTTTATCGCACGCGCCCCTGTGTGGACATTTCTGTTGGAGAGGAGTGAACTGCTTTGGCTCGTCGGTATGACCACGAGGGAAGAGCACCATTAGAATGCATTTTCATTATCTAGTTCTTTGAAGATGTAGTCCCATGTATTGTAATTAGAAGAGCATAATAATAATAATATTAATAATAATAATAATAGCAAACGTATTCGATTACTATAAAAGGTTAAATAACGCTTTTTGTGCAATGCGAGTCACAATTTTTTAAGATTTAATCAATCGTAGGGTATTTTAACTGGCTACATTCGTTAATCTTTCTTGTTTTAACTTATGATGATCCCTTTACTGTTCCCCCCTTGACCGCATCGATGTCTTTCCCTTTATGTCTTTTGTGTGACTAAAATCAGTGTCACCAGACGTGCGTTTTGTCTAAGTAGAATAAGCATAAATTGCCCAACGGCAGGAAGCTTTAACATTTTTATTTATGATTATTTCTATCAAGGATAGAAGCAGACACTGCTGCGTTTTATTGTTGGAGAAGCGGTTTAAAAAGTTATTGGAGGCAAGGTTATTATATTTGGGTATCCCGGCTCCGAGCACACATGGAAGATGTTATTTCAAAGCCAGATGTTTCGGGGCTTAAACTTTCTTTTCAGAATTCTGCTGCACACGTGGATGGCAAATGTCAAAAACATTTTTGCAAGGTAAAGCATCATGCGACTCCGTGCTTCATTGCTAAGTTGCAAGCTGCCTTTTTAGTATACTAGGACACTGGAAAATTCGAACTAAAATTCCTGCGGGTAAATAAGGTGTGTAGTGTTACGACAGAAACTTGAATTTTCTTTGTGTGACAGGAATATGTATGTACACAAGCCGACTAAATGTCATAGAGGTTGGCGGGTACGTGTTGGCAAACGTTACTTTTATGCCTGAAGATGCTGAAATCCTCGTGACTGGCAGACATGAGTTCAGTTCTTTGAACCCGAGCAAAAATTGATTATATTGACACAAAAAAGATTATTTAGATTGTATTGACACAAAACATCTTCAAGTGATGGTATGAGAGATCGTCAATTTTAGGGATCGTTCTGGTGAGATTTAACGTTAAACATTGTTAGCCTATTTCTCCTGTAGGCTACTACAAAAAACAAACCCACACAGTACAATCACAACTGGGCAATGTAAACTATGTGAGAGTTTCATTACTGTACACCTCGTTTAAAGCGTTTTAATTAATTATTCACTGTGAATATGTAGCTGGCGAGACACCGGGAAAACCTGGATAGATTGGTTTGTTTTGGTGTTTTTGGTGTATTTTTTTGTCTTTCGCTGGCCTGTGGTGGAATGAAATCTTAAAGGCAATTATTGTCACCTGTGTGTTCCTATGTCCTTAAAGCTAATATTTCTCGAGTTACTCTGGGACGTCCCGTGTATATTCCTCTATAAAAAATGGATCATATATTACTAGGACAGTAAATAAATTATTTTTTTTTTGTGGCGCGTGTTCAGCTGAATAAACCGAAAATGTTTAGGACTACAGCAGTGTTTACCTTGCGCTGTTCCAATTTGCATTAGTTAAGAAAGCAAACGTTTTGTGCAAAGATTTATGGAAGCTTTGAAACATTCGACCAAAATTAATTTGTCCAAAAAAAAGACCCCTATGGGTTATTTACATATAGTTTACAACAGTCTTTCTTTTATTGATATGCTATTGACTTTTGCTGTTGAGATTTATTTATTTTTATTATTATTTTACTATATTTATTTTGGCCAATACAGCATTTTTATTGTGATTATACATTTGCAATTGTAGTGTGCAAACGATTGCGATTTTAGTAATGTCTGTATCTTCGTTACTTTTTGTTCATGCACTTCCAAATTTAAAGGCAAGAAGGTAGCCTAATCTTTGGACGATAGTAGGCTATAAATAATAATTATAACAGCGATAAACGTGCCCCAGTCACTGCTGCTAAGAAAACATGGTTATACATGTTATGTTTAATTGTTTGTTTTTGTATGACTGCCCTGCATCTGAATAAACATTTTCTGTCCCCTTTGTCTGTTGTGGTCTGGCCACCAACGTCTTCGCTCACGCTGCAAAGCTTTGGATTTCGCGGCAGTTGTGTTAACATTTTAACTGCACAAATTAATTTCCCAGCCTTAGAGCTGTAGTTCCACTAAAGAGGAGGACTGAAAACGAACAATAGGCTAAATAACCGACATGCTGTTATCGTGTCTAACTAATGGAAACCATAAAAGTAGTAGATTTTTACGCGCGGCGGATTAACTGTTCTTTATGGTTTATGTTTTATGAACGTAGCAATTTATTACTTTTTGGAAACTGTGCAATTATATATTTTTATTAGGGTGCCACAAAAACCTCTGATCGATTTAAAAAATGATAATAATGTAGCCAATATTTGAGGAATCCTGAGCATTTTCGTTCGTCCTTTTTTTTAAACCAGTTAAGTATGCACATTGACATTTTACAATGAGGATTCAAAAGAATTCTGTATGCAAAAGAAAAATATTCCCAGCATGTGTTGTACATTATGTAGGCCTACCGTATCCACTTTCAGTAGAGTAGGCCTAACATCAAACCTACTCTATCATTGCAAGTAAACTATTGACCAGTGATGTAAGTTATTAATGTATTTTTTAAGCTTCGGTAGCTGAGAATGTGTGACGGATCCATGTTAACACTGTTAGGTTTGTATGTATCCTACAATATGGAATATCCATACAATATGGAATTTCAGTGTTAGCTACATGTTTCAGCACGATGGAAATTACTGTATGAGTGTTTATGTGCAACTTTTCGAATCGTTTATGTAGTCTACTCTTGATGAACTTGATGGAAAGGTTTCTGCTTGTACTTTGATGGGCTGAATGACTGTAGTCTACCATTCAACTAAATGAACCATTTCCCTGTACGTGACCCACTTCGCGTTTTGTTGAGAAAATTCAAATATGTCTAAAAATGTCTTGGGCCATAACGGTAATAACGGTCCCCGTTGGAGATGCGCCTCTCTGTTCTGTCAAGTCTGTGGATGTAGGAAAGAATGGTGATCAACGGCTTGTTTTGAAATCAGAAGCTGTGCTTAGTCTCAGGAGGAGAAGCCTATACAGCCGAGTAGCGTCAACCTTGGTGAAATTAAGTAAAATTGTGTACAAATAGGCCTATTGTAAATGTATATAAAACGATTCTGCGACCTGTTGGAATATAGTTTTTTTTTTTTTTTTGCTTGGTTATTTTCTAATAACCGTCCCAGGGTTGCTTATGTAGCCTAATTGCGACGCTCAGTATTCATTGTCTCTATCTGAAAACGTGTTAATTCAATTGTCCGATTCAGCTCCAATATTAACGATTGTAACGTAGATTATCGCATTAAACATAATTTAATTCATTCGTTAGAGGGAAAATTTAATAGTCGGTAATGTTATGCCTCTTCGTAATTATGTTATTATCATAGTTGTGGTAGTAAGTTGTGAAGTACCGTGCATTTGTTTAGAAAGTAATCATTTCGTGTCAGATGCTTTGATGCAGTTGTTAGCACTCCTAATAACTGGGTCACTGATAGCGACAGGGGCATTGTACTTGCAGTTTCCTTCCAATCCGTAATTGTGATTTTGAAATAATTCAGTTGTGCTTGGTGACATCTAACGCCTCATTAAATATAATAGCCGAACGTTTGTCTAAAATTAATACCAGCGATGTCATAGAATGCCCCTTTGCTCTCTAGATCAGCCCCTCCAAGAAACGTCCCCCAAAGGTAAAAAATGCGAGTTCTCTTGTCGCTGATAAGGAAACTCTGCGCACTGGGCTACTTTGCCTGACATATGCGCCTTTTGGTGACCCGGGATTCACTTTTTTTCGATTACAGCGTGTTTGCAAGCGTACATGTTGTATTGGCGTGTACTGTTGAAATGGGTTCAAGCAACGATTAGGGATGCAGATCCCTGCACATACGCACTTAGCGGGGGACACGGTGTATATACGCGCGTAATTTCGTGGGTACTTACCGTAGCAAGAGATGAGCGTTCCGTTGTGTCCGCTTTCCTGGTGGAGTTTGCTTCCTTCGGGGGGAGTTTTACAGGAAGATCTTTGCACGAAGAGGTGGTATTTGTTAAAGGTGCCTTCCGCCAATGTGGCATCCAATGACTGGCAATCCTGCTGGAACGGGCTCCGCGACTTTTCCCCATAAGCCTGTCCTTTGTTGGTTAGGAAAGTGGGGCTGTATTTGGTGTCACTCGCTTGGAATGTCCTAAACGGGTTCGCCTGGTGATCCCTACCTTGCGGCGCAGACGGGCTATAATATGAATCCATGGATGTCATGTCGCAGTATGAAACGCACGTCTCGGCGTTCATTCCTAAAAAAATGAGGCAAAAAAGATGTCCAGTTTTTTTCTTCCTTTCCTTTCTGGAGAGCGGGGCAAACAGATACTCTCTTCCCTCTCTCTCTCTCTTCCTCACGGAAAAACAGACACACGCACAGACACACACGCACAGACACACACAGACACACACACACACACACACAGGCGCAGCAGCTGGGCTTGGTTATAAAATGATTCAGATGTTTTCCAGAAACTTCAAGCTGACCAAAAGCTAGAAAGCCCCCTTAAGGTTTAGAGAAGAAACAAAAATGCCTCTTTCTACCGACGACGCTGCCCAGAACTCCAGGGTTTAAAGTATAAACTGACGACCTGGCCCCAGTTATTATGTAGATGCGATGAGTGAGTCAGGTCAGATCTTTACTTAGTGGGGAAAAATCAGTTTTGTTGTAAATACGTATGTGGGGGAGGGGTACACAACACATGACATTAATATAATTAGGATATGAATATATAACTGATTAGATGTGAAGGCCAACACAGAAAGAGCAATTTAATGGTTGTGACAGTGGTTTCTCAAATGGGGACTGAGAAACAGCATATTCCTTTGAACTGAGCTACATTTCATGCAAATGTCTGTATATGTGCTGCTTGGACACTTTTAAGATTAGATTTCCACTCCTCTCTTTTTGTGCGAAATAGATTTTTTTTTAAGGTGGGGGTCTAAATATATAAAATAATCTTCCCGGGGAGCGACTCAAGTGTCCTGCGTTGTTTATTCACGCCTTAGAAGCTCGACGGGAAGACAAACGCCAGGTTTATGAGAATATACGCGCGCGTATGGATTTCAAAGGCTCGTGGAAATAATGGTCCCTTGAGTGATACCGTGGCTCGAGACGCCAAGAGAGTTACATTTGTTATTTTGTAGAAGTAAAAAAAAAAAAAAAAGCAGCGCTTTAAACTTGTCCACGAGGATCAAATATATTTGTTTGAGAATTTCAAATCAGAACTTTCCAGGAAATTATTTCTGGCACTTAATTCCCATCAGAGGAAAAGTTTGTCGTCCCCTGCATGCCGCTGTTTTAATAATACCACACTTTCTGCACCCGCATGAATATAACTCATATCATAAAAAAGCATCTCAGCTTTTGTTGCTGCATTATAATTACGAGCATGTAAGTGGTATAATTTTATGAGTAGTAGTAGTATTATTACAACCCTTTGAAGCCAATATGTGATCTTTTCCTCCGCCCCCGGTGTGTCTGTCAATGCCTTCCTAATTTTATGCACATGCTTAAACGTTGCATTTATTTACAAGTTAGTTTTAGAATGTATCCAGCTCTGTGCCCCCGTTCGTAGAACTGCGTATATATCAACTTGAGGTAAACCCACGCGCTGCCCCTTGCGTGCCAGAAACCCGAAACCCTTGTGCACGAGAGGCCAAGTGGTGCCGCTTAAACCGGGGAGGAAATCCAACAACAAAGGTGAACTCAATTCTCACCACTGACATTAATGGCGCACGTCAGTTATGCGTGAGTACCGTTATTTATTCTGGGTCCCTCCCTCTGCCGCCTCGTTGCTCAATCCTGTCAGAATCTTTTTTTGAACTAATGAATGAAATGCAAAATATGGGTTTTCAGCGAACCCACTAAATTATTTTACTAGCACGCTTGTTTGTATGGATGGATGTACGTGTATTCAATTTCAATTAAAAAAACAAAACATTTCGGAAATCAACTGGAAATTCCAAATATTAATATTTTTTTGTTCATTTCCTGAGTTGAATGAATTGAAAATGAATTGATGAATTGATCCCAACCCTATTTATTTATGTACACACGTACATAATATTCTTTATATTTTGGTTTTGTGGAGTCAATGTATAGGGGTGTGTGCCTGCTTCTCTGTCAGTATTTCATACCCTGCACACGCGTCATATAATTCTGAAGCTCTCCCAGTGATCTCATACAGAAATGGACATGGTTTTACCTTTACTGCCCTCTGCCATATTCTGCCCATACTGTGCTGTGGGCAACTCAGTCACAGCAAAACCGTAACACAATACAACACATAGACATTTAAAATGTTACAAACATACAGCGCATCTACATTTACAATTTTACAAACATATACAACACATACACATTTAAATACTACAAACATATACAGCACATACACATTTAAATATTATAAACATATACAGCACATCAACATTAAAACTTTACAAACATATACAGCACATCAACATTTAAAATATTGCAAGCATATACAGAACATCATTTAAAATATTTAAAACATATACAGCACATCAACATTTTAAATATTTATTTTACAAAAAGATAGTTATATTGGTAAAATTATAGTGCATTATAGTAAAATCTGCCATGATATATTTCACTTTATCTGTTGTCTCGACACATGAACCAGAACGCTGCCAACATTGAGGTTTTAAATCTAAAAATTTTAAATGGGAAGGTGTTCATTTAATATATTCTTTAATGCTTTGTGGTACACCCAGGGAAACGTGCAAGTTAGTTAAGCAGAAAAGTGAAATTTCACTTGTTGAAATTATTCTTGAAATTGAAGTTGACATTGGCATTTGAAGTATAAATCGTTTTAAAATTATTCAGGTTATTCCTGAAGTGAATTTTATTATAATTTTTTTTTTCTTAGTGACTTTTTACATCCATGTTGTGTTTTGTTTTCTGTGCTAGTCTACCTCAGATACAGGCAGTGGTATGGTCTTATTCGGGAACATTATGGACGTTAACGGTGATTACGCACATGGAGTAATCTCGCCTGACGGTCACGTTTATGTGGTGGTGGTGATGACAACACCTAATAACCATAATGTAGCATGTTAGTTGTTAACGTTTGTAAAAAGACTCCCCTCCCGAATGCGAAACAAATGTTGACTCTTTTCAGGACGCGTTTTAAAATAATTGTCATAAAATGCTTCCATCCACGCCTCAGATTATTTTCTCAACAGCGTCGGGGTAGGCTGTGCGCACATCAGATATGCATATCCAAGGAATTCCGACCTCTCCCGACAGGTGGCCGTTGGCACTGCATGAACACAGTACTCCAATAAGCGCGAGCTGCTAGCTTCTTTTCTTCCGTCATAAAAACTAGACCACCATACACCAGTTTTGTTTAAACCAGTCGATGGATATTAAAACTACATTTTATACATTTTTATGCACCATAATAGCATTGCACCCTTCTGCAATTATACCGATTTTGAACTAAAACTTTGTAATAATCAAGGACTCTATCTGATATTATTAAAATTACGGCCTATTATTTATAATGAAAAAACTTTGTAAAAGTTTGAAACCGCGACGTGTTGATTGCATTGTAATTTGTTAATTTGTGCGAATTAACTGCGAAATATAGACCTGGTTCTGTTCTCGGTGCTGTTTCAGACCCATTCACTGTATTAAAAATCAGTGTTATCATTATTTTTATTTGAACAAAATGATGTGAATTAATAACCTGCGACTTTTCATCCTATAGGTTAGCCTATAGGATATGATGATCATATTGCATTCCTGGCATGTACCTTAACGGTCACAGGAAGAAGTTCATTATATTTCAAAATCATAATTTCTACAAGGATACAATTTGAAAAAAAAATGAAAAAAAGTTGGGATTCATTTGGTTTATTTGATTCGATTTACTTACAGTTGTAAAGATTACCATAATGAGAATTAAATTAATTTCTATGTGAAAATTATGTCTAGGTTTAAATGACTGCGTAAAAATGACTTCACTATATGGAAACAACAAGTCCATTGTGAATTAATTGGAGGCGATCCATTTTCGTATTGTTTTCTGACTCTGTAGATTACTCTCATCTGAAACTACAGAAATGATTATGTATGAACTTTGACCCTTGGTATTTTTTTAATCTATACCGTAGGTTACAGTGCAAAGCTACTGTAGGCCTATATGTGGTGTTTAGCTATTGTTTTTAATATAGACTCGAAACTAGCGTAGCTTTTATAGGATTTCTTTCAGTTTCCATAAAACGTTTTTATCGGCTACCTGACAATTGTCTTAATCCACTTTTTCTTCTAAACAGGATGTTCATGCGCGCTGTTGTCTTCCGAAAACTGAAGGAAAACATTTGGCGTAGGTCTATAGGCTAAATGAAAAATGGCATAAAGCAAGATATCCACAATCGCGTTCCTTATAAATTTAAATAGAGCCCGTATCCGAGCAGCTGCTTGTAGCAGAGCTTCCTTCATTGGGTATCAGTGATTGCCAATCTTATTTCAAACACAGTTGAGATCTCATTAAAAATGTAAAATTGAGGTAGACCAACAATAAAATAGACTGTATTACCGGTAATTCTCAAATTCATTCGCCATTGCCACCCTTTCCATCATAAATCACCGTCATTCTTGTTAACTACCGACGCCAGTGGACGCGCCTCTGAAGTTCGTGCTTCATTATAGCCTACTTTGAGCGGTACCATTTCAAAAAAATAAATAAATAATAAGAGGCTAATTGGATCACAAATTCTCCTCTCCGCAAGATAAACAGTACTGAAATGGCGAGGGAGAATATGATTCAATCATTTTGATGTAATTTTTTATGTTATGATTTTATACGTGAATCGCACTTTAAAATATATATTTTTAAAATATGATTGCAGTAGATTTAATTAAGGTGTTGGTTATTTAAAGAGAACTTGGCTTTACGTTTTTAAAAGCCGCAAATATTTATTTTGCACCTGCCAGTATCGTTGTTGGTTGTTTAAATGTAGCCTACTTTTTTCTGTGAGCCGGGCTCTATTAAAAAGTCTTTCCTCCTAATAAGGCTTAATATTTGGCGTTTTCTTAAATTCTGACGCCTTACATCAGAGAAGCCTATTGTGTGATTAACCTAGTATGTTTAAAAATTCAGTCTGTTATAATACAACAATTAGCCTACTATATTGTGTTCACATGGGTTACAATATTTTTTTATATTTAAAAACTATAATTATTAATAATAATAATAATAATAATAATAATAGTGGGAGTTTTCGTAGCATTGGGCTTACTACAACTGTAGTACAACTGTAACTGAAATAACAATTGTAGAATCATGATCTACGTATTTTTCATTTCACTCGGTCCAATAATTTAGCAAAAACTGTATCATGATAGTCAACATTTTGAGGACGTGTGATATGATGACTACAGGATGTGGTTAATGTGTGGTTAATGTTTTCAAATTAAACCAAAAATGAAATCAGCTTACACAGATGTAACCTTTTCAAATTTAATTATGATTTCATTGTTTTAAGTAGGGCATAGACCTGATTATTAAATAGTGTGCAATTTCTTACTATTCTTCATTTATTTGACACACTAATGTTTGCGTTTATATGTATGGTATTTAGTCTTAAAATGACAAGCAAAATTTATTAAAACTTCACGTGAAATCTGTTGTAATACGTTGCCACAGCAAAACCAATTTAAAGTTTTTCAATGAATGACGCAATGTTGCAATTGTCCTGAGAATGTTCTTAAACTTAGCTTATTATGGTTGAATTATTTTTGAGGGATAATGCTTGTTTAATGTGTAATAGGTCAGGGGTCATGTAAAAGACAGCAGTGGGTGGTGTTCTGTTAGTTCAGCATTTCATTTTACTTAATTGCTTGTATTTTCACAGATGCAAAAGTGTCTGTTGGCTAAACAGCAACCTATTTATGTGTGAGGTTCTCTCAAGCAGAACATCAGTGTGAATACGTTTGCAGTGTTTTCAACAAAGTTAAATTAATAACATGGCTTACATTTTCATCAGGCAATCCTTCTTTTATATGAAAGTGTTATAGCCGAAATGTGTTTCCCAGACAAAAGACTGACCTTTTCCCAAGCAAATGCATATGTCTTTATCTCCTCTGAACAGCCCACTCAACAAAGATGTTTTGCGTAGCCAAATGCAACTTGTGTTCTGTTTTCAAAATGCTTTGATGGAATTTCTCCTCCAAATCCTCCACAGATTTCATTAGAAGAGAAGCCTGGAAACTCTCATTGTGTAATTTTACGCTGTCCACTTATTTCCATTAACGTGAACGGGGCAAAGTTGTTGTTTCAAATTATTAAATGTTCACTTTCACTTTGTCCAATAGAACTAACGTCCGCAACATTGTTAAACATGCAGAAAGTTTGAATATTGCAATGCTGAAAGGCTATAAAAACCTCCCTGGTTCTGTTAGTAAAATATTTTCCCCCCAAATTGCTCAAAGCTGTGCATCAGTCTAAGATAACCAAGGATCAACTGTAATTTACCCTGTAACTTTGAATTAAGATGGACATTTTGCTATATTTTACCATGTGACTACTTCTGCCCCCCCCCAGCCAATCGGTAAGACCAAATATAATCCTGATAAGTGTAATTGCTGCACTGTGGGGTAATTTGAAAGAGTCATATTTTATTTATGCAGGTTTTCCCCCGTTTCATTGATTATCTTCCCTGTTATGCTTATACTGGACGCCTGTACTTTGTGCTCAGTTGAAAAGCCAGCAAACGGTAGGCTTGTCTACATCAGCTGTCTACAACAAGTGTCTATTTAATGCCCTCTGTCTAAATTGTGGTGCGACACTGATTCACTTCCCCGGAGCACTTCCTGTCATTTTTACTCATTGGACAGTTTGGTCCTGCTAGCATGAATACTGAGAGCTGAATTAACCGGCCTGCCTGGTAAATCACAATCAGGCAATAACAGACAACACATTCACCAAGCTTGAGGATGTTTGTCTTTGGAAAGGTCCGTGGTCAAGTCTGCGGATGCCACGGAAGGAATTTTAAAAAAGGAAAGCTTGAGCAAAAGAAAGGAAATGGTGGACTTTGTGCGGCCCTGTGATGCACGCTAAAATGGGGCACCATGACATGGCTTTAATAATGACACTTTTCACACTCATATTTAAATAATCAGCCAGCTCAACACTGCTTTTGTGAGTCTAGGGTTGGATCAGTTACGGCCGACTCAGGATCAAGAAGGGAGGAATTTAATATTTTAAAAAATCAAACCACATATAGACGGGAAATCTAAATATAGACAGCAAAAATAGAGGCACAGTGGTGTCATGCTGTTTTGGGACCAGAGGCCCCCAAACACCCCCCCCCCCCCCCCCCCCCCCCCCCCCCCGCCATTCCCTGTAGACGCAGCTGCCAGTCTGTGCAGATGTAATGTTTGTGTTTTTGCATCGCAGCCAGAGACAGGTTGATTACATTTGCTCCGGTTTGGTCCTCGGTGCTGTATTAAACAGTCAATTTTATATGGGGGTATTATCGTCTGAAAAATAAATAAATAAATGTAACTGATACACAAATAAATGATACTGATCCACAAATAAATGATACTGATCCACAAATAAATGATACTGATCCACAAATAAATGTAACCGATCCACAAATAAATGCAACCGATCCACTAATAAATGTAACCGATCCACAAATAAATGTAACCGGTCCACAAATAAATGTAACCGACCCACAAATAAATGCAACCAATCCACAAATAAATGTAACCGACCCACAATGCACAGTCCACAAACAAATGTCTCCTGAACTAATAGCTGTGCACTTACGCAACACTTGGTGCAACACTGAACACGCAACACTCGTGCGTTTATTTGTGGATTTTTGTGACAATCCTCATAGCAAGATGTGCGAAGAAATCCACGAATATGTGCTCTTTTTTTTAACTGAGTCTACTCCAGCCAGTCAGATTTTAAGACATCCTTTCGCTAAAGCCCACATTACTCCAACGAATCACAGCAGCAATTTCAGGCCAGGGTTCTGTGAACTTCTGTAGTAGCAAGCTTAGGCTGTGTCCAAACCAGAGCCGTATCTACTGCGTCCTGTGTACTGTTTACTGCATTACGTTTAGTGACATGTAGTATGCAAAAAATATCCCCCATACTATTATCAGTGAAAATCCGGAAATAAGCATATCATTTGGGGATTTTAAGTACACTACATTTAGAGAACATTTCACCTAAGTAACAAAGTTCTCATCCTGCATACTCAACTAGCATACTCAAGAAGAAGGCCGTTGATTTGGACACAGACATAGACTGTAGCAAGCGACAAGATAGCCACTCGATTGGAAAGATGGCTGTAGGCCCTGCACAAACACTCATTTTGAAACATACATATAGATGGGGCTAGTGTCATTATAGTACTGAAGACAACGATATATTTGAACCACAGCTTGACACGCAATAACATGCTGGCTAAGTAACTGTCAGAAAGATGTTAGTTGTGGTATTTCAATTGCATGACGTAACTTCAGCAAGGACTGTGTTCAATAAGTGTGCAAATTAGCAACTTAACTAGGTGACTAGTTAAATAGAAGTCTGAAGTTGTAACTAGCCAACTGCAGACTGATGTCAGGATTGTTTACCCTTTTACAGCATCAAGTTTGCAAGTCTGTATGCACGGCCATGTTGACCATAAGCTTTTTTTAGTCAGCTCCTCTGGAATACTCATCGCATAGTAGCCTACAAAGTATAGGGTGATACCGCAAATAACATCTTGCTGACATAGTTAGTTAGCCAGCAGTAACGTAAGCTAGCTAGATAACATTACTATGTGTCAAGCTGTGGTTCAAACTACCAATCGTTGCCTTCAGCACTATGAAGACACTAGCCCCGTCTATAGTTATGTATATATGTATATACTCAATTGATTATTACTGGCGGTTATTTAATTAATTTTGTCACATTTGGTATTGTTTTATAGTTTTGGAGCTGCATGCTTTGGGAGAAACAGCCCACAATGAAAGTCAGTAAAGGCGCATACGTTTGACCCTGCGGGACCAGAGGGGTAAAAACGAGTCTCTCTCCTCCTGCTCCTCTTCAGTGTCTCCGTGGAAACAGCAGCCGTGTCTGGCTGGTCTTCCAGCTCTGCCTATCTGAAATGCAGAGGCTGATCGAGATAGATCTCTGCTCAACAGATGCACGTTGGGTGTTGGATGAGGAACTAATCAGGAAACACTCATATCTGTTTACTTCCATGTCAAGATGCGATATCTCATGGAAAATACCACTGAGACAATAGTGATGTTTAAAAACATAATGTGCAGCAAAACGTGTTTTATATTTAAGATATTAAACATAGCAAGTACTGACACTGACTGTCAAATAGCCCCTGGTGCGGCAGTCTAATGGTGTAGCAGGTCCCTGGTAGCGTGCGACACCACATACACATTGAGGACATTAGAAAACGTGTGTGCCAAGTCTGTGAGGTCAGGAATCTTCTTCGGTTTTTCCATCCCAATGGGTTCATTGATGGCCTGAGTCACTTGGAAATTTCTTTATTTGTTAGAAAATAAATCTGTTCAGTTGCTGCACTTCAAACAGCCTTCTTCTGTCTCGCTCTGCTGCCAGACGCCTGGGATTGTATTCCCCCCAAATAGTCCCCAAAATCTCCAATATTTAGTTGCCTCTCATATAAAGTAGTGAAGAGAGATTACCACCCATGCCTCCCTTAAATCCACAACATTTATTCCCATGCAATCTACTCTGAAGCTTTCCCCATGGATCTTTAAAGATTCCCCCACCTTAGGGGGATTGTCCCGCTCGAAGACAACCTTGGTCAGCCCTCTGCTTGAGCCAGACATGAATCCAGCCAGATGGACACAATCTCCGTGGTGTGAAAAACCGTGCCTGTTCCCAGAATGCAACTGCTGTCTGAGAAACGGGCTGAGGGGAGGGGGGGGGGGGGGGGGTAGGCCTTGGAACAGCCAATTATGCTAAGTAACACATTACAGACCCTGCAAAAATGACATAGATTATATGTTTATGATATGTTTATCATTATATGTTTTATATTTCCACTGGCATGTTCAGAGTGTGGTCCCCGTTTGCCTCGAGCGTCATTCCATGTCCTTTCACTTTAGAGGGAAAAAGTGTCCCGGGCCTCACTTACTGTAATTATTTTATTATAAGAACCATGCGTCCATTCCATGCCTTTTTGGAGGGGGCGTTTCTCAAGCGTTTTGCGGGCTCCTGCGAGCGCTTATAGTACGTTCCTGGTGATTGAAGAGTTATTGATACGTCTCTTTTCTGGCCCTATTGAACACTTCCCGGCTACCGCAAGCCCACCTGTGTCCAATAACAGACGCTGTGCGCCCAAGTCTCGTATATTAACGAGAAGGGAAACGCTGCTTGGTCTCCACCAGGCTAATTATTGTAATTTGAAGCAAACCGAGGATGGTTTTTTGCGAGTCGTGCTCCCGAGCAGTCAGGAGTGGTGTGTTTGTACAGTGTAAGGAATGCTTCTCTGCCCCACAGCAGTGTGTACATATGAGCAGATCTAAAATTATGGTGAAAATTAATCCGTTGAAATGCACAAATATATAGTCTGCTTAAGTATATGTAAACATGTATGTTTTTGCAGGAACAGATGAATCTAAAATGACTAAATGTATAACATTTATATCCTGCCCACACCTAACCGGCTGTATTTCATAACACCAGAAACATCATAAATTTGTAAAAGATTTAACTCTGGACATAAACCACTAATGGTGTGAAAGTATGAGGAAATTACTATTTTTAATGTTTACATGTTACAACATATGAGCATATGGTTACAGTATACGTTTTATTTTTCCTTAGAGTTTTACATTTAGATTTTTAATGTTTCCAACATATGTAATCATGTATAAAGGTAAATATGTTTTTTCTAGTACACGGGCATGACGGTCAGAAAGGTTGATTTCCAATAACTAAATGTTTTAGCTACTTTCCAGTCACTAATATTTTCTGTGTAAAAAATTATTCTGCAAAATAATGCTCTGTACAAATACATTAATCTTGGAAAGAAACCAATATCATACTTAACCAACATACACATGCATGGCAAGAATGCACATGTGTGTAGATGACTTTATTTAACCTTTATAACCTTTTAAGCTAAATGTACCATATACAACCATGTGGTAAACAGTCAAAAACAGGCAATATCCCTGTTCTAATTAAGAGTGGTAGTTTCCAGCATTTTGCAGAATCATTGTACTTTTATGTTGTCAGTTTTTTTCTAGCGGTTTTCGTAATCCTAATTAGGGACATGTAAAAATGCGGGTAAAGCTCGGGTTACACCTTGCTCCTCTGAGAAGCAGTGAGCTGTGGTAACGGGTCATTTTTCTTATTTCTCTTAAAATGGGACTGAACGGCTCGTGATGAATTGGAAAGAGACTGAGAGATTATGTGCTGATAAAGAGGTAGACTCTGTTGCCGGGGGAAACTGCAGCCTGTCCTGGAACATTTGGGGGGTTCAGAGGGGTTCAGGGGGGGTGCTCTTTCCTCCCCTTCCTCCCTTTCTAAGCATCACAGGTATTTAGTAATGACACTTCAGCACATTTTTCATCATTGTTTTAACGTTAAACCCTCTGGTGGATTTCTGAGCCCGTCCCCAAGAAAATGCACACCATATTAATTTGGCTATGAATTGAAAAACCTTTCTGTTGGTTTTTGTCTGTTTGTTGTTGGTGAGTCGAGCGATGTTTGGCTTCTCTCATGTGACCCTAAAGGCAGATGCCCCAATTGAATTTAAAGAAGTTGTTCACTTCAGCACCTTCCTTGGGAACTGGCTATTCCCTGTTATGTAAAGAATGCAATTTTCGGTAAAATGCGGTAAAAAGTGGGAAAACTGGGAAACTTGTTGCAGTAGGTTTGTGTTTTCGTATTTGTGGGCTGTCCTGTGACTGAAGTCTGTCGGTTAGAGGTGGGATTGGCGCGGCATTGAAAGCCATTTTGAGAAGGGGCCGGGGATGGCGCGGCATTAAGCAGTCTGAGCCTTATCTGTTCTAGAGATTGGCTCCAGGAGGGGCCTGAGCTCCTTATTATGCTGGTTTATCAACTGTAGGCTATGTATGCAGGGTCTGTACTTTGGTTCCTGGTTAGCATAGTTAATCTTATTAGTTAGTTAGCATAGTTAATCTGCACTGGTGCTTTAGTGGTGGTGGATCTTTACTCGCCGGCCTGGGAATGTTGTTTGCCAGGTCTGGCACTATTGTTCATGTTAATCAGGGGAACATTGTAAGTTTCACTGGATAACAGCATCTGCCAGATGAATGTAGAAGAATGCGATGTAATGCTGGCGATCACACAGGGCTTCGCTGGGTGTGCCAGTCGGGTAAACTTGTGTCCGCACTCGGGGGTGTGTTCATGGGAGGTTCCGCCAGCCTAGACCCTCCAGGGCCAGTGTCTATGGCAACACGCTCCCATCGAAATTTCAGATGGTATGTGAAAGTGTCACTGGTCTGTTTTGTTCTTTCTTTTAGTGCATAACTTTTATCTACAGGTATGTCCATCCTTTTGTTTTACCGAATGTTATGTGGCGTGTTCAGTGAAGGAGCGTGCTTTCTGATTAGCCCCCAGATTTCTGGTGGATTCTCAAACATTGAGTCCATCGTTGTGCTAGTTTTCCCAAAGAAGAAAGAAAAATGAAAATAACATTTTTAGGGGGGTTGAGATGTTGGCATATTTCTTACTTTAAATCAGTGTGTCCTTGAGATTGTTTTGGCCTTTTATAATGGAGCATCTACTATCCAAACAGACTGAACCCAATACCATGTTCACCAACAATAAGGAATATACTTCCTTCACTTGTACTTATTAGTGCTTACTATTTGTAGAACTTGCTGTCGATGAAAATAGGTTCTGAAAAATAAACTGCTCCTTTGAGTAAAAACCTTGTGTGTTTTTTTTGTTTGTTTTTTTAGGACAGATGCATGTTCTCTTCTCCTGGCTGTAGGCTGGTGAATCTCAGGGAATTATTTAATGGAAACTGCATTGGAAGCTGGCATTGCTGCTCCCCAAAACCCCAAGAGCCCTCTTTATAGGCTGTGTGCAACGCCAAGCTGCGCTAATGGCAGGAAAAATACCATAAACTACTCTGTAGCCACAGATATATATCGCTAGATTGTTTCTGAGACTACGTCCGGAACATCCGTGCAGCGTTCCACACACTTATGGAATTATGTCTGAGAGAAATAAAATGGGCTGCGTCCTTTTGTTGACCGACGGTGGACGAAAAATCTAAGAATCTATTTGTCCAAAAAAAAACTTTCATAAAGTTCAAATTTAAAATAAGGAAAGACGGTAATAAACCGTTAAACATCAGCATTTCCTCTGTATTCATTCCCCTCTTTCCTGAGCGCTGCATTAGAGTTATGCTCCATCTAGCCGGTGTCATGAGTGACTTCCAGTAGACGGACGGGTCTGCTATTTGTGTACGCTGGTATTTAAAAAACACGGATATGAGCGAGACAACAGGCCGCTTCGTAGCCTGAGAGATGGAGCTGGCCAATGGGAACCATAGCCTGTGGCGATGGCCTCTCGTCCTCCCCCTTTGACTGCTATAATACGCCGTGGCGCGGGAGGAAGAATCGGCCGCATTGTTCGCAGACGATAACGGACCTGAAACTGTCGCCCGGAAGAAACGAGCGGGAAGAAGAGTTAATCTGTGAATTTTTGGATCGTTACTGTTGACATAAAGGATTCTGTTAAGCGCTTGATGCGTCAATTTGAACCCCACGTGAAATGACACCCCTTTCCGTCAGCGTGTTAAAGCTGATCTGTTCCACAGGGGTCTGGCTTCTGTCTGCTAAATTATGAAGGGAAATTAATTACGTGATTGTCACCGCCTAAAAATACTAGGCATAATAAATATAAATACAATTTGAATTGTGTATGTTTGACATTTTTATATTTCCAATATTTATTTATACAAGGACAACATCCAGTTGGCTGAAGGATGCGTTTTCGCACAATATGGAAAAATCCAACCAACGCAACACCTACAAAGCACCTCAACGTATTGGCAAATGAAACGCAAAGTTTCAGTGGCTACGGATCCTTCTATTTGAAAACAACAAACTTCAGTTTTGTCTAGGGGCAATGACGGATTTGGTGATCGTGACCTTTTGACCCTGGAGACGGAGAGCGCCACTGAACGAGTCACACAGCTCGGTTGGGGGCTGTGAGGCACAGAAGCGGTCACTAAACCGGTCACACGGCGTTGACCGGAGGTGGTCTCTTTTGGGCCTTTATGTTCAGCACAGATGCGCAAATGTCGCACCTTTTGAGTTGTGAACAAATGATAACTTTATTCAAACACCAGGATCACTAAGTAATGGCGTAATAAGAAGAAGGTTTTGTGTTCATGTGACTGCGTAACGCGCTTGCTTCGTATGTCTGTCATGTTTATACACTTGCAGAGAGATAATTAATCCTCTGTCATGGGTGGTGTACTGGTGTTATAATGGTCTGTGACGCAAGAGATTTCGTGGCAGTTTTAGCATAAAGACAGAAGCCTCTTCTCAGTGGTGGTGGAGTGAATCGTGTTCTTGGATGATAAATGCAACACTTTTTAAACGCTTTTTTTAATTTGGGTCTTTCATGCGCAACTAGCACAGTAATTCAAGTAGTAGGCCTAGAATAAACTGCTGTGTAATTTCGTTGTGTCCATTATGTCATTTCTCAGCGGGTTCCCCAATTAACTCATCCAGTTCGAAATATATTTCCATTGAAGTTAAAAAGAAAAAAGACATCTATTTTCTCCATTTTTGTAACATTTTATTGCAGCGCTGCATGGTTTTCAGTTTTGTAAAATGTCAGATATGAAAATTGGACACGACATAATTGAACTCATGACTTGTCTGTAAGTGTGCTTGTGTAGCACTTAAACAAACGAAAAAAATACAGAGCGTTTAGAATGGGCGATTTTTCCTTCTGGTTTCAAGTGACAAATGATTTTTGAAGTCATATCTGGCTATTTATTTGAGTTGTTGAACGCTTAGACGTACTGGCCGAGTCTAGAGTTACATACAACTCCTGTTTTATTTTGGCGAGGCCACTGATCGGTGCCATTAAGCAGCCTGTTTCTAACACAAAACACACCGCTATAACAAGGACGGGCATGAACACAAGCGATCCGCATGTCATTCAAGCAACGACATTTTAAACAAATGTTTTTTCTTCTTCTTCTTCTCAAAGGGGCCACTGTTGGCTTCGGCTCATTTCCCCCTTCTCTTTGAGGAAATATATCCATGTAGAAGATGGCCTTCAGCTATGTCAAATCTCCCTGAACCTCACAATACGACTCTTTTTATTAGTGCACAGTGCACCTACCATTCCATGATTGTTGCATTTAAAAAATGAGGGTAAAACCCCTCTTATGCATACAAGTAAGAGGATGACAAAATAAAGGTGTTTTATTTATTTATTTATTTTATTTATTTGTTTTGTTTATTTTTTTCAGGGGGGGGGGGGTGTAATATAATTTGCAAAAAATATAAATTTAATGTTTCCTAAATATATAGTTCAGTGTTATCTTTAAGCGCTCACATTTGAATTATTTTAAATAGGAAAATTCAAGTGAAGGTTCTTGGACCATCGTTAACCATCATGTGATGCAGAAGATCGGTATTCATTATTTTTTAAAGTTCTTCTATCCGTCAGATTTCGATTACAGTCTCCATTACGGCTGCTGTTCTCTTTTAAAAAAAGGAAAAGGAAGGAAACCCATCTTCCACACCAGAATGAGAGACAACATTGTGATAATTGAACAGAGAAATATTTGGTGTTGGACAATGTTCATTCAGTTGCTATGCCAACCTCTCTGACATCTTATTCAGACAAACCACTCTGTGGTATGACATCATATAGCTGGTAGTTATTCCTGGTGGAGCTGTTATTTTTGGTTTTTATTTTCACTAGTAGTGGTGAAAGTGGTTCACTGGGTTTTGGAACAGTAGGACCTTTCCAATAATGAAATATTTTTATGATATAAACACCGTGACGGCTTTTCCCTTGCCATTGTACTGAGCGAGTGTGCATTGTGAGGGTGAGGGGCGGATATCAGGAGAAGGTGCTTTACTGTCTGCTCACTGAGAAACAGAAGAGGCGCTGTGGTTGTGACTGTATGGGTGGCCTGATCCATAGCGCCCTCCGTAGGCTGCATTTTCTCCAGCCCCAGGTCTATTCTCAGGTCCATTTGACCTTTGACCCCATTAAGCCGGGACGTGGCCACACACCCCCGCGCGATGGCAGCCAGGGGTCTTTGGGCGGATTTGGGGCTGCCGGATGAGCCGATCCGTCTCACAGGCCCAGATTTGGGGCGAGGGATGAACCTCAGCCTTAGATTTGAATGTGAAGCTGAAATTGGTTTCACATGAGCTGGGAGCAGACTGCGTCAGCAGATTTACTGATCAAATTAAACAGAGAAGTGGGGGGGGGTGGGGGAGCAGCGGTTGTACTGATCTTTAATTTAATAAACAGGACCAAGAAACTCGTCCATTTCCTCTTTTTCTCTCTTTTTTTTTTGGTCTAAAGTAATTTAACCCTTCTTCAGTGAATGGTGGGAAAATTGTCCCCTTTATGAGCGCAACTTACTTTAGGAGCATTTACATTCCATTCTGTTCCATTCCACTCAATTCCATACAATTCCATACAATTCCAATTTCATATCATTCTTTTCCTTTCCATTCGTTCCTAACTGTCAGCGAGAGAACATTCCGGTCTGCGATACGAGTCTGTAATGGTGAAGAGATCTGAACATCGCTCATGGATTATTTGGGTTCTGCCTAGTCTCTCCCAGACACCGCGTTTAAGCCCCTTGCGTCAGGAGCTGGGACCGCGTCAGGAGGCCCGGCACGGCCCAGCACGGGTGCTTCGCCCCCAGGATGAAAGTTTATTAGGATTTGCAAAAATCTAAATAAATAACGTGTCCCATATGAGATTTGGGTTTGGGAATCCTTTCCAGAACTACAGATTCATCTTATAGTGATATTATCTAGGGGAGGGGGGGGGGGGGTGTTATCCCACCTCATCAAATTCAGAGCACGCCCTGCTCCTCCATCACACTTAAAGGGGGGGGGGGGAGACCCCAACACCCCCACAGCATGGCTCTCATAGGAGGTCGCCCTGGAAACCATTATCTGATGGGTTTCTGGTTACTTCACATTCAAAATTGTGCTTAGTGCTGAAGAGAGAGTCAAACTTTAGTGCTACTCAAGGCACAACGAAGGTGAAACCTCAGACGTTACAGGTCCCCCCCTCCACCGTCTGTTTGGGTCAAACGGAACCGAAAGGTACCGCGACGGGGGCCGGGCCCGTTCCTTCCCGAGATTCGACTCCATAATAACGACACTGAGATACATCTGTAAGCAGAGAGAGAGGGAGACGGAATAGCAAGTGCGATCAGTCACACTGCTAGCGTTTAACAATCAACCACTGGCATGTAAATAACTCATGCCTCTCATAGTTCAGCAGCGCTGCACGTATGGGCCGATCGCTCCCCTATAATTTAGCTCCTGATACTGCTGTCCTGGTTGTTTGGGTCAGGGGGATGGGGGGGTGTGTGGTTACTCTCTGTAAAATAGCTTCAATCCTTGGAAAAAAAAATAATGTTTTCTGTTTCCATTGTTGTATTGTTTCTTTTGTTGTGTGTGGGGTGGGGGGGTGCGGGGTTGGTGATATTCTTTGGTAAGATCCATTGCCAATGAGTCAAGTATATAACTTTCTCTGTTTCAGAGTTGACTAGTACCCTTTGCGAATGGACTGACTCATCCATTATCCGATTTTTTTGAATCTGTTGGTGGAAAATTCCAATGCTCTTATTCGCTGTTATTTATACAGGCCACTGTTCACATCCTTACTGTGACCTGAGGAAGACTGGAGAGGTGAAATCCTGCCAGCTTGTTTGCTTTCCATATCACCCTCTGCCAAGCACCTGGACTTCAAATGTATGTAAATTGAAAAATAATAAAATCATGAACTCACTTTTAATGCAGTGAAAATGGGTTGCAGGCAGCGTATTCTGAATAAATTTCATATATATATGGTGTATATCTTCTGCAATTTTATTAAGGCTGTTTGGAAAAGCCAGATGTTAAATTCTTGGGCAGTAGTATACGCAGTGCCAGCACTATGGGGTTTCTAAGTGGCCAAAATGTATTTCATAGCCAGCTGAAGTCACTGCCTTTGGGTACCTTATTGGAAGCTTTATCGAAACTCGAGTTGAAGGGAAGCCTGAAGGAGGCTGATGGACAATTCTGGGTAGTCGCGGCCGATATTTAACATATTTTTAAAAGACCTGAGGCTTCAGTGCGGGACAGGCATGGTTCAGCATACAGTAACAGACAGAGAAGCCATGCTTTGAATCTTTTTTTTTTTTTTCCCCAAGGACAGCTAATTGGAAGCTGCATGCTCAGAGCTCGTTCTTCCTCCTCATGAAAACTATATTTTCGGTTGTGAAGGAAGTCAAACCCCAGCTAGCTTTTATCCTTCTAACCTTTTATTTGCCACCCAAATGGCTTGGTTCTCAGTGGACAATTAAATAATAATGATAATAGTAACTAGAATGGCACTCAGGGAGATGCTACACCCGCGCGTGTGCTGATCTCCACCCTGAGCGTAATATGCATGGAGCTAAAACTTTGATCTTGCGCCGTGAAGGCGGGCATTGACCTATTGAGGGGAAGAAATTCAAGATTCACGTCGTTGCCCAACTGTCAACATTTCCTCAAAGTTTCATCACAATCGGAGTAGAATTGTTCGAGTTATGGATGAGAGGGACACAAACACAGACAAACAGACATACACGCACACAGACAGGAGCGAAAACAATACCCCCTGCTTGCGCTATGCACGCACGGGTGTAATAATAGTAATAAAGGTTTTTAATAGAAGTAACATCAAGCAAGTGTTCAATGTTTTTTTAGTGTTTTTTTTATAAACATTGAACACTTGCTCTATGTTTACAAAAAAGAAAGTATGCAAAAGTATGCAAAAGCATGCAAAGATGTTTTAATAATGGTTTTATTGTTGGAATGTTACCCATTTACCCCAGTGTTTTATACCTTCAGTCTTCACTTCATTCTGTATTTAACATGTGTGTTTATTTTGGTTCTGTTACTGGTATCCTTACTGCACATTGCATAACTCTTAATACCACTTAATACAATACCAATCCCATGGTACTGGCACTGAAAATAACACCATGGAACATAGGAGGAATCAGCTCTCCTGCAAAAGTAACAAAGATATTAAACCGCCTAAATAAACCAAGATCTGATATATGCTTCATACAGGAAACTCACCATACAAAGACGGAATTTTGGAAACTTACAGCCAGATGGATTTGCCAGACTTACCACTCCACATACAGGCGTCAACATTTTAATCAGTAGGAACACTCAATTCTCCCACAATTCAACATTGACTGACCCAGAGGGTCATTACATCATAATTAATGTAACCATTGGAAAAAACAGTTTAACTCTAGCAAATATCTTTGACCCCAACACAGACTCCCCTTCATTTATCCACTCACTATTCTCAGAAATATCTAACTTCCTTAATTCACATATTATCCGAGACGGTGATTTTAGCACAATACTGGATTCACACGAAGATCGCTCATCATGAACCACCCGCCAATAAACCCAACCATTCTTCATCCTTACTTAAACCGTACATGTCGGATTATGGACTGATAGATACCTGGAGACTGAAAACCCCCAGCAATAATGAATATTCATATTATTTCCCCTACCATAGATCTCACTCCCATATTGATTACTTCCTGACTAACAACTCTATTACAGATAGAATAACTGACCCAGTCATCCATAGCATTATAATATCTGATCATGCCCCCATCAGTAACTTAACTAACGAAAATCCCCCCAGGTGATGCTTTGATAGCTCATTACTCAAAGACAAAGAATTTCTCAACTATGTAAAACACAAAGGGGCATCGGTTGTTGAAACCAATACCACTCCTGGGATAACAGCATGCACACTATGGGGAGACCGAAAAAAACCACTATGAAAGGAAGAATAATATCCTACTGTACACACAAAAATGAGAAATGACAAGAGAACATAACGTACAAAATGAGGTGAAGAGATTGAACCTTCTGGCCTCTCAGATGTCTACCAATTTAGCCATTAAGGACCTTCTCAAAGCCAAACATGAACTCAATAATATATTGAATAAAAAATATGGAATATGCACTTCTCAGTCTCCGAGTGCAATATTTTGAATTTGTAAATGAAACTGGTAAACTCTTAGCAAATCAGTTCTAACAACAAACTAAAATAATAATTATTAGTTCAAAAATATTATTAGTTCAATCATAGACCTATCTGGTAATATAACTTAAAGGTCCCTCCATAATAAATAAATAAATAGTCTTTCAAATCTTTCTACTCAAATCTTTATCCTCGACCTCACCAGAATAAGCCAAAACATTTCTGAGTAATGTCTCTGAACCTAAACTAACCAAAACCTAGTGATAAAACTTGGAGGAACCTCTCTGCCTGGAGGAAATCACCAAAGCGCTTCATTTCATGCCCAACAATAGTTAACCTGGACCAGATGGTGACCAGAAATCTATAAACAGTTTTGGCCTCTCCTTTCACCTCTGTTCCTCAAAATAATCTGAAATGTATCAAAAATGCCACTATAGCCCATCATAGGAACACTGTCTGTATCGCACTCATCCCAATATTTAATGCTTCGACTACCGCCCCATATCCATATCATTAATAAACGCAGACATAAAAATATAATCAAAGCTTTATCAATTAGACTACTATTTATAATCTCATCCCTAATACACATAGATTATACCAGTTTCATTAAGGGAAGACATTCCTCCGAAAATACACACAAAGATTATTTAACTTGATCCATTCCTATAACAATACCACCAGATTGTAGTTTTATTTACTAATGGCCTTATTTGTTTTTTTTTTGTTTTTTGGTCCCCATATTCTCACCGCATTGTAACCTCAAGTTTATCTACATATTTGTCCTTTTTAATTCACTGTTTTAATTCTTTTCTTTAAAGTGTTGTGCAGAAAGCCCACTGTAGCATGTTGTAAGTCAGCTAAGATGGAATGCATGTTTATTTGTTGCAAGCTCCAGCGAAGTTCACATCTTTGTGCCCTAAACAAGAGCTGAAGTGTTCCAACATGACTGGAATCAGGGAAAATAATCACTCAAGCAGTAATTATGGGTTTGTTTCCTGCTTTGAATCTGAAAGACAAACACAAAAAATCCCAGTTTCACACCACTGCCCCAAGTGTATCTGGAAACTTGGAGTTGTTTGATTATTTGTCTTTTCTCGGCGAAACCAAGAATTATGTAGTAATTGTTTTTATTGTGGTTAAACATAATCACATCAGAATTTAGATCAACCCCGGCCCCATTTCATGTGTTTCACATTTGATGTGTTGTGTGTGTGTGTGTGTGTGTGTGTGTGTGCGCATGTGTGTTGGTGTGTGTCCGTGCATGCGTGCGTGCTTGTGTTCAAAAGCGTGAAAAAATTTAACATTTAATTGGATTTAATCTTGTCTGGTCTCATGTCCAAACCTTCGACTAGCCCGGTTAAATGAAAATAAAGTTTAGAGAAAGGCTTTTTGTTTAAAAAAAAATTCACACTCTGTGTGTATTGGAGAACAAGGCATCTTTTCAGCTGTAACAATGCCATGTGTATGATACATACACACATGGCTGAGCTGTGTGTGTGTGTGTGTGTGTGTGTGTGTGTGTGTGTGTGTGTGTGTGTGTGTGTGTGTGTGTGTGTGTGTGTGTGTGTGTGGAACAGTGAGGGCTTGTTTGTTAGGGCAATTAGCTACAAATCAGAATGACCGCTGATGCCCATAGGCAGGGTTCTCTTGGTTTTGTATTTTCCGGCTGGAAGTTCTGCTGTACGGTGTGTTTTGGAACGTCTGCCTGATTTTGGCAAATGTGCAGGTAGCAGCAGGATTCTGTCTTAGGTTACAATTCCTAGAGGGGGTCCTTTTTTTTTTTTTTTTTTTGAAGATCACAATTCTAAGAAGTGTTTGTGTATTTTCTGTTCCAGGATTTTTAGTATCTCGGTACACATTGAGATAATTGTATCTGTTTAGGAAAGCTCTGGGCCATCAGAAAGGGCCTCTGCAGAGAGAACCAGCCACTGAACCTCCATCAACCTGAGAGATGGAGACGATATAGAGAAGCCTCTATGGTGCTAAAAGAAACAGTCGTATCTTTTCCCCGTATATCACCTGAGGACAGGAAAGGTCTCTGTGGGGTGGGAGACGGAGAATGTCTCTGTGCCTTTCAACAATAAGAAACCACTAATGGGGTGGAGCAAGTTTTCAAGGTCCCGCCCACACTTCAGCGCTCCGCTTTGAAATCCCATCCTGGGGCCGTGAGGAGAGTCGGGGAGATGGTCTGGGCCTGTGAGCTCTCCTCACAGTGCTGATGCTCTCCTCACAGTGCTAATGCTCTCATCACAGCACTAACGCTCTCCACACAGCGCTAACGCTCTCCACACAGCGCTAACGCTCTCCACACAGCGCTAACGCTCTCCTCACATTGCTAACGCTCTCCTCACAGTGCTAACGCTCTCATCACAGCGCTAACGCTCTCCTCACATTGCTAACGTTCTCCTCACAGTGCTGATGCTCTCCTCACAGCGCTAACGCTCATCACAGCGCTAACGCTCTCCACACAGCGCTAACGCTCTCCTCACAGTGCTAATGCTCTCCTCACATTGCTAACGCTCTCCACACAGCGCTAACGCTCATCACAGCGCTAATGCTCTCATCACAGCGCTAACGCTCTCCACACAGCGCTAACGTTCTCCTCACAGTGCTGATGCTCTCCTCACAGCGCTAACGCTCATCACAGCGCTAACGCTCTCCACACAGCGCTAACGCTCTCCTCACAGTGCTAATGCTCTCCTCACATTGCTAACGCTCTCCACACAGCGCTAACGCTCATCACAGCGCTAACGCTCTCCACACAGCGCTAACGCTCTCCTCACATTGCTAACGCTCTCCACACAGCGCTAACACTCCTCACATTGCTAACGTTCTCCTCACAGCGCTAACGCTCTCCTCACATTGCTAACGTTCTCCTCACAGTGCTAATGCTATTCTCACAGCGCTAACGCTCTCCTCACATTGCTAACGTTCTCATCACCGTGCTAACGCTCTCCTCACAGTGCTAATGCTATTTTCACAGTGCTAACGCTCTCCTCACAGCGCTAATGCTATTCTCACATTGCTAACGCTCTCCTCACCCTAACCTGACCTAACTACCAGCATGGTGCAGGTGATGGTGCAGAATCCAATATCTCTTTCTCACTGTCTCTCTTGTTCGCTCTCTCCTCACTGTCTCTCGCTCTCTCTCCCCTCTCTTGCTCGCTCTCCCCTCTCTCGCTCTCTCTCCCCCCTCTCTCGCTCTCTCCCCCCTCTCTCTCTCTCTCTATCTTTTTCCGCATCTCTCCACTCTTTCTTTCCCCCACCTTTCTCTCTTGCTCTCTCCATTCTCTCTCTTCCCCTTCTCTCTTTCTCCTCTTCTCTCTTTCTCTCTCTATCGCATGTTCTAGATCCCTACAGATTGCTCACATTGACCTGCATCTGTCCTGATTGAGGGGTACTGGCCGATCTCTCTGACTCCAGCCCACGTACTGCTATGTTGCGCCGGGTTTGCTAAAAGCCTTTTTTCCCCTCAGTGGTTCCCTTACGAACTGAACTGTGAAAAGCTGGCTTGAGGATTGGTCAACGTGAAGTTCAGAGTTACATATTTGCCGCTTCGCTCTTCCCCCTGTGCACGTACCGCCTTCTTTCCATTTATCTCCCAACACCGTGAAAAAAAAAAAAGACCCACCAAAGCGTACTTTATCTCAATCAGTATCTCGAAGCTTGTCGCAGACTGTTCCTCTTTGGCCTCACACGCTGCTTTGAATTCTGGGAAACGGGCCCCACTTGAGAGGGAGAGGAGGGCAGGAGGGAGTCTGGCGCAGATATCTCAGATAAGTATTGGAAAGTACGGCGGCGGTTGTGGGCCGGCAGTCCGAGCGCTGCAGATGCAGAGAGCAGGAATGCTATTCTTCCTTTCTTCTTTTTTTTTTTTTTGGCGTAGCCCCCCGGCTCTCCTGTTTGGATTGTAACCGAACCCCGAATGTTGGGTGACCCCGGCGCATCTTCCCACCGCGGCCCGGACACATGGACCACAAGATGACACGTCGGGGGGGGGGGGGGCCTGAAACAGGAGCTGAGTGGTACACAGACCAGGCCTCTCTGAGCCAAGCGGCCAATCGTATTCCCTGCTCGTGACCTCACGGGCCCATCTCGCGACCCCTCCCTGTTTGCCCGAAGGGGACCATAATCCCCACAGCTTTTTTAACTTGGTGCTTTTTTGGGGTTTTGTTGGGGGGGTGGGACAGCCTCTCCCTCCCAGTGTTTTGGTTGTGGGGGACTCTCGCTGCGAGGTCTGCGCTGTCATTGCTGTGACCTTTGACCCCATCCGCTCCACCTCCAGCTGACCAGCCACAGGGCTCTTGAGGACACCACTGCAAAGGCGGGGGGTAGGGGGGGGGGTGCTCTGAAGATCGCTCACAGGAGAGGTCAAAGGTCAAGGAGCATGGACATGTGCGCACGTTGGGAATTCGGTAACGTTACCGTTTCGGCTAATTTCTTTTTAACTGAACGCCCTCCGTCGCATTTATCTTCGTTTGCTGACTCATTTTTTTTAGCCTGTGATTTCCCCACAAAAATGTTGGCGACTGAATTTTAGAATAAACAAGGAATGCGAAGGCAGAGAGGGATGAGTCATAAATGTGCCCTGAGTGACAGCGTTTGGGTTCACTCACCACGTTCACCTCCCGAGGTTCACTCACCACGTTCACCTCCCCTGTAGCAGAACAACAGCGTCGCTCTCTGCTGCACAGGGGCACGCCCCGTTCCGCTGGGTCACCATCCAGGTAGAGAGTGCTGGGGCGATCAGCGTGATATGGCAGGGGGGCAGGGGGGCAGGGGGGCGGGGGGGGGGGGGGGGGCAGCGGTGTGATTATCAGAGCGAGAGGAGGTGAAGACTGCGCCTGTCAGCGAGGAAGATGCTGTGACTCAAAGAGCAGGTTGTCATGGAGACAGCCGGCGCAGACCTGCGTCAAATACATATTTCTGATAACTTTAACTCTTTAGATGCTGGTGAAAGTTTTTAAAACAGTCCTGAAGATCCTCGAGCACTGAAGCACTGAAACTACAGGATAAACACTACGCCGCTGAAATTTAGACTTTCCCCCTATTTTTTTGTGCCGAATATTTGAAAATTAGATTTTTTTTTTTTTTAAATGGTTATAAATTTGCAAGAATTTCACTGGTGTCTAAAGGGCTAAATTCTTTCAAGTAATTATTTAGTCATGGTCTGCAGCATTTTGAAAAGCAGTGTGTGTTTGATAGCACTGTCATGACATAGGTCATGCAAGAGTGGCATCCTTCCACCCCCCCCTCCCCACACCCACACACACCCCAGAACAGGAGGTCGCCAGCGGGCCTCTGGGCGTGGCACCCAAATCAGGTCTCACTTTCTCCCTTTCGCCCTTCTCATGCCCCCAGACCTTCCCCCCCCAGCAGGATGAGCCCCACCCACCCCCAAATTCCAACATTCGTGGAAGTGGAAACATTCGGCCCCCGTTGTAGGGGGTCAGCCCCCCCCCCTCCTTGGGGGCATGCCATAGTAATTTAATTAAATATTTTCTTAAAGGAGATCAAACAAGGAAGAGATTGACTGGTCAGGGGTGGGGTGGGTCATTTCTGAACCCCCCCCCCCCCAAATAAGAAGCCTTCAGTCCTGTGGGGAAATTATTTTTGGGGGGCGTGGGGGTGGTGGGGTTTAACTGCTTAACTACGCTCTCTTGTTTCTATCTGTGTCAGGGCATCTGTAAAAAACTTTATATTTATAACCCCGGCTAAGGGTTTTAAAGCTGGGTTCAGCGTAATTCAAGAGATCCGGACCAAGTGGAGGGCATTCGGCAGTGCTAACCCATTTATACAGCAAACATCATCATACTTTGGCAATTCAGGTTAACTACCTCGCTCAATGGCACCACGGCAGTGCCCCGCCTGGGAGGAATCAAACCTGCAACCTCATGAGCCGCTCCCCGAATCACTATACTGCTCTCTTGCATCACCACCAGTATTACACTTCCTGCATATGTGACGGTGTGTTTATTTCAGTGGTGCTTTGTTTGAATGAATTTATGTATCTGTACTGGTGTTGATTTAAGCATATTTCCTGCGCTGTGCAGTCAGTACTTCTACCTGAATGCATGAACTTAACCCTTTAAGGTGTAACATCACAAATATGCAATTAGAATGTTCTTACCTGAACATTCTAATTCCGATGTAACAATCACTACTGGTAATTGAAAGCAATGGAGTTTGAGAACAAAAAAAAGGGTTAAAACACAAATGCATTGTGTGCCAGGAGGGAAGTTGTGAAAAAATATATTACTTAGCTACATTATGTAAACATTTTATTAAGCTGGAATGTGATTTATTTATTTTTTCTCCACAGAAAATGTGTGTGAAACCTCAGACCGGTTAATGATTGCATTTTCTAAGAGGAGAGCTTTAAATTGGCCTTTTAAAAGCCTTCTTTCACTGCGTTTTCCTGTAATGCTGCGGCTTTCACTGTTAACGGCGACACAGAAACCAATTAGATGCTATATAATGGCCTTGTGTGCTTGGAGCAGCCCATGTGAAATTAAAAGAGGGCTGTCTTTAATTTAAACAATCTGAAGTGAAAATGCATCTCTGTAGAATGTAAGCCCGAGGATCCATCTTTGATCCGGCCAAGAGCACAGATTCGCTTCCAGAAATACTTTTGTTTTCTGCGTAAAATAGCTTTTGATTGAACGAGGCTGATCCTCTGTGAAATGTTTCTGATGTCTGTCCTCTCCAGGAATGCAGGCTTGCGGAGTTTCCATCTTTTGACCATTCAGCACTGCCGTCTCGCATTTGCATTGCTTTACTCTGGCTCTGTAATGTAATGGTGGCGTGGATGTTTAATTGATAAGGCTCGTAAATGTTCAGGAGCAAATATTGGAAAGGTACGGCACAGCGAATGAGGTAAAATAAAGATGGTTGAGGAGAAACAGTCGGTGGATTACATTCATTTGGCAGAAGCTTTTATCCAAAGCGATGTACAATAAGTGTATACCAAAGGTCATTGAAGCAACTCCAAAACAGGTCAGGTCAGATAAAGCACATTTTTATCATAACGTAACCGTTATCCATGGACATGAACATTGAGTATAGTATACACCAGTGGTTCTCAACCCTGGTCCTGGGGACCCCCTGTGTATGCTGGTTTTCGTTCCAACCACAATTGCAATACCAGAATTTTAACAAGCTGTTATTTTTTCTTAATTAGGTGTTTTTATTTTATGTATAGAGAGAACACTTTAAACTCTTTACTCTCTTAAGCCACGTTATGTTAGCAATAGCTATGCATGCTTTGAAGAAAAAAAATCCCATGTTCGTTATGCTTATTGTGTTATATTGCAAACAATTACAAAGAAGAGGTAAGAACTCAGGTGAATAGGCTCCTAATTAGGTAATTGAACACAAGTTTAAGTTCCTTCATAATTTTTTCCTTAAATTTGTTAACACAATGTAGGTTTGGCTCGTTATCATTTGCTTTGTCTTTGAATTCTTCATTATTTACCAAATGGTTAGTTTTAGTGGCCATGTGTCCACAATTTCACCAATTATGAGCCAATTGATTCACCTCAGTCTTTAATTTGATCAGTTAAAACATTTTTTACCTCCTTTTAATTGTTTACAATACAGCACAATGTGAATATTGGACTTTTATTCTTCATGGCATGCATAGCTATTACTAACATAATGTGGCTTAAGAATGTAAATAATCCCTCTAAACATTAAAAACACCTAAGTAAGAAAAATTAACAGCTTGTTAAAATTCAAGTATTGCAATTGTGGTTGGAACGAAAACCAGCATACACAGGGGGTCCCCAGGACCAGGGTTGAGAACCACTGGTATACACAGTAAACTATGGCCAAGTCTTAAGGCTAAGGATTAATTATAAGTCCCCTTAAGTGACATCCAGGGAATTTTTGCAGTGATGGCAATCACGGCCATCTCGGCTCAAAGGGGAATGACACTGGGATCCCAGAGCTAATTTAAATATTACACCCTTTTCTTCGTGACGTGGGTTCAACAGGTAGCAAATAGGTCTACAGTAAATGGGGATGCCTGATTGTTTTTTTGTTTGAATATTTTACAGTAACTATGAATAACGTGAATATTTGGAAAAAATGTCGTGAGAGCTCTGCCGTTGTGATTGGCTGAGAGCAGCTCTTCAGTGAAAATCTTAGGAAATGATGGAACTTTCATTGTGAAATCTCAAAACCAACGGAATGTTCTGGTTGGTATCCCGAGATTCCAGTGCTGTATAACGGCACAGAACATCCCTGTCCACAGGGATCGCATGACCCCCCCCCTTGAATTTTCAGACGATGCGTCATATTAAAGTGGTTTGCCATCAAGGGAATGGTGACAGAAATTTTCCATGTACAGAATAATTGAAGGAGAGTTGAGTATCTGATATGTCCATGTAATCGATGCAGTCTCTACCCAACGTATGCTTCCATGCAGTTTATTTGGAAAAAGGGAACCAATTAAAAGGCCTTTCATTGGCATTCTTGTTCTACCTGGGTTGCCGTATACAGCCCTGTGATTGGTCCAGTGTGTTTAAAAAGGGCAGGAAGCATTCCGGCTCTATGGGAGTACAACCTGTTTAAAACCTGTTAGCATGTGACAGCACCAGGTACCCCAACAGGGAAACTGTGCCCCAACATGCAAACTGTACCCCAACAGGGAAACTACCTCAACAGGGAAACTGTACCCCAACGGGGAAAGTGCTTTGATTGTTGGATATTAAGTAAGACACAGGGTGAATCTTCTGTGTAGTCCACATGCTGAAAGCCTGCATGTCTTCCTTTGAGTGAGTGGTTTATCCTCATTTATTTTTTATTCTTGTTTAATGCAGTTTAACAGACAGGTTGTCACACAGAAAGCCTGTTCTTTGCCTGCATCAGGAACCCGGGTCTGAATGTGATGCTGTTGCCTGGATACCTCTGGTTTTGTGAGTGTTCTGCCCACAGGCACCAGGGCTGTCAGCGGCTCTTTGAGCGTCTCTTCCTGACCGTGCCGGAATCCCCCTCAGTCCAACTCCCAGCTCAGCGGGAGAGTTTTCATCTGCCAGGAAAACCCGCCGTAGCGTGGGAGACGGCGGATTCAGATCTCAGCGGCTCTCCCGCTCCCGGGCCCAGTGCATGCTGGGAGCAAGCAGCCAGGGCATGGGGTGAGTGGGGATGAGAGGGCTCTCTGTGGTGAACCCCAAATCCCCTCCTGTAGTGAACTCCAAAACCAGCCCTGTGTGACTAGACGTGGAGACTCTGCCAGGCCAATCAGAGCAAAAGGGCGGAGCTCCCAGGTGGTGCAGGCTAAACGCGGCTCTGGGACGTCCAGACGATATTTTAGTCTTCACTCCCTTTAATATCTGTTTGTTCAGGTGATTGGAGCAAAATACTGGGGAGGACTTTTACTTTCTGTCCCCTGGATTTCCACCTCTGGACAGATAATAGTTTACAGTTAGCTACGTAGGTAACTTATTTGACTCATAAAGTTAGGAAGTTTTGATAAAGCTACAAAAGTGCAAGTTTTTTTTATAATGATAGGGAGAAGTTTACGGCAGAGTACAATTCTGAGGGAATCCCTCCCCCCACCCCCCAACATGATTCCCTCCCCCCACCCCCCAACATGATTCCTTGCTCATGAAGGGTGATCACAATTTAAAATTGAATCAAATGCGTACATGAACATTTAGATGTATGCTATGGAATCTGGTTTTTAATTGCAACAAATCGCTGGTTAAATTTAATCTACAGGCCAGGCCTAAATTAATTCCACTGCCATTGAGGCAATTTGCTATATAAGCTGTCAAACTAGAATAGGCTACACATCGTCTTTGACATCACAATGCGTCAACCATTGCCGATGCTGATAAATTTTAGTTGATAGACGGTGGTAGGGTATCGTACATCAGCCCAACCCTATTGCTAAAGCAATTTAAAGAAAATTCTTTGCAACAACTAAATTATTTATTGATTTTAGGCTTATTTCTGCTCTCAAAACTCATGGGGAACAACCATTTAGTGACTGCTCTTTTGAAAGATTTCTCCTGGGGGGTGCATGCCATCAGACCCCCCTAGTAGAAGCTTAGCCCCCCTAAACGTATACCTCTGGTGACATTCATAATCAGCAGTACCCATCACGAAAAACAGCTGACACCCCCCCCCCCCCCCCCAGGGCTACCAGGTACTGTGACAGGACTGGCCTTTGGGGCAGAGGGGGAACAGAGCTCCAGTCATCCTGCCCTAATGCCTCGGAATGTTCCTGAATGAGGCCCTTTCAAACGGGTCCCTAATCACAGTCATGTACCTTATTCAGTTTGGGAGCGCACTTGCTTGGAAGAACATGTCCTGTCTTCACAGCTGATTCATTCAAATAGTTGGCAGGGGATGGGTGGTGGGGAGGGGCTCCTGTCCACCGTCTCACCCCTCCCCCAACCCCTCATTCTCATCACCATCATCATCATCATCATCATCATCCTTGCCCACACAGCTGCAAAGGCCAACACCTGATCCCATCAGACATAAACTCACTGAATTCTGTGTCTGTGTCAGGGAGAAATACGGCCTGAATCACATTACCCACCCCCCCCCCCCATCTGATTGTCCAAGTTTTATACGAGTTGTGTTTGTTGTGGTTGGGGGGCTGGATTAGCAGGTGAATCACCCTGGACTGCGCACAGTTTAAGGTTAGGAGTAGCGCACCGCATAACGGGTTAATGTGCGTCTCGTGAATATGCTTGGCCTCGCCGTTGTTGCCGTGTTCCTTTTCATCTTCGAGAGAACGAACGGACTCCGGTCAGCTGAGGAGTGAATCCGTGGTCCTTACAGCTGCTCCAAGCCGCTCTTCCCAGAGATCCGCTTAATACATGTGGACGGGAGAGACGGATAAATCCCATTGTTTAAATTTAAAAGGGAAAAAAGTTGGCGGTCCAAACCTCAGCCGTCACAGGGATGTGAGTGATCACAGCGCTGGAGTATTCTTGCAGTGGGTCTCGCTGTATTTTTAAAACCGCCATTGATCTCGTGATATTAAACAGCCTCCTATGTGAAGCATGACAGAAAATATGTAAGTAAACAGAGAGCTGAGTACTGTCTGTGCCATCTGTAGCAGGCCATCTGTGCTCAACAACGCTCAACTCTATAAAAATAATAATATAGTATATTACACGCACGCACGCACGCACGCACACATACACAGCTGTTTCCTCAAACCCATTTGCTGCCCGGAGCTCATGTTGTTATTAAGGGTTATGGCACTGCTATGGCATGTTAATGTTATGTTATTACATGTAATTAAGGGTTATGCATTACCTAATCCTATTGGTCGTGACACTGATGATGGCGCTGGCTGCGCTCACTGCCTGAGCCTCTATGCGTGCGCCCATTTAATCTGCTCTGCTTAAGAGTGTCTGCTAAATGGCTGCATTTAATGTGACGTGAATGTAATGTGATGTGAACGTCGATACAAATGAGTTTGACTGTGGCTTTGTTGTCCTAATAGAGCCTGAGGCCGGGAGACACATGTGAGGGAGTCTGATCTTCAAAGCGACAAACATATGGCCCCCTCCTTCCCAAAGCCTGCCCCCTCCCCTTCCCAAAGCCTTCCCCCCTCCCCCCCGCCCCTCCCTTCCCAAAGACTGCCCCCCCCCCCCCCCTTTCCAAAGCCTTTCCTAACAGGTTATTGAAAACACGTCAAAAAACGCTGCAATCCCCAGAGCGAGTCTGGGTGGCTCGTCCCATTCAGGCACCGCTCCCATCGAATCTGGACCGTGCCCGCGCCAACTTGGTCGCCCAGGGACAGCCAGCGACCCCCCTTCTGGTCAATCGGGCGTGGTTCACCACGCAGGTGATGCGTGTTCCTCTGACTCGTGTCTGTGCGAACACGGCCTGCGAACCGCGGTGTGGTAAGAAGCAGCGACTCGCTTCGGAGGAAAGCGCATGCTGGCCTGCGTTCTCCTGAATCCATAGCGGAGGCTGTAGTTTTAGTTTTAGCAGGACTGGGCTTTCAAAACTAGACAGAAAATAGGGGGGAAAGCATTTTAAAAAGTTTCGTACGAAAATGGCCCCTTCTCAGACCCCCTCCCAGTGGGTTATTTAAGCCCCCCTCTCTGATGCCACATTTCTGCTTCTCTCTCCCACAAGTCTCTGGGGCTCCAGCCCTGAGCTTTCAGGCCTAAAAATTCAAACTAGGCTTTCATAAGCGGTCATGTTGGATATAATTCATGCTGTTAACATGTCTTCACGTCCTGTTCTTTCACGGTTCGGTAATTTGCTCTAGCTTGAGCCGAAATAACTGCATTTGTTTGGGCGTATATTTTTAAACAAGTTATTAAGTGAGCGCTTTCTTTTCTTTCTTTTTTTTGTGACTAAGCTGTGTTTTTGTCCATTTGGAGATGCTTTGCCAGTCTGAAATGCAGTTAATGGTTTAATGAGCATTGAAAGTAGACCGTATCCCATAATAAAACATGGTAATAATGGCATCTCCGGGGTATCTCTGACTTCATCCAGTGTCACCTTTGACCCCTGCTGTCTGAAAAAAACGCAACCAGCCACCCCACTTCCTGTCCTATGGGTACGCAGAAACGGGTGCGGTACCAAGCGCCACGCTCACAATATCAACCCGATTAATTCCGTTTTCACAGGGAGCCCTGTGGCGAAACGCGGGGCGAGAAATCCATTCTCCACGCCGTTTCCTCACTTCCTCCGGTTGAAAGGAAGAGGTGGGGTTCATGGCGCGGGTTCGATGGGAGAGAGGAAACTGGGGGGGTTGCACTGCCTGGACCTACGCCAGCTTGCTGATAAACAGTGAGGCCCAGTGTAGCAGGCAGGGTAAGCAAAGTTCTGACGGGCTTTCAGAGTAAGGCTGGGCTGCTTCACGCTGATTATTTATGACCGCTTTAACATGTTCCTTCACTCACTTCTCTCACAGTGCTGTCCAACTCTATGGAGTCTCCGTCGTGGCTGGGGTTTTACTGGTAGTAACCTGTTACCATAACAGCAGTGTTTAGCCCCAGTGGTGGGGAGTGTGTTAAAGCAGCGTGTCGCATGGTGGAGAGTGTGTTAAAGCAGCGTGTGGCGTTGTGGGGAGTGTGTTAAAGCAGCGTGTAGCGTTGTGGGGAGTGTGTTAAAGCAGCGTGTCGCATGGTGGAGAGTGTGATAAAGCAGCGTGTGGCGTTGTGGGGAGTGTGTTAAAGCAGCGTGTAGCGTTGTGGGGAGTGTGTTAAAGCAGTGTGTCGCGTGGTGGGGACATCCGAGTTAAGACCATCGAACTACTTCTGAAACCTCGCTACATAATTTACTGTATTCTGTCAGTCAATCAATCAATGTATTAATCAATCAGCCAATCTTTGTTTTAATATAGTGCCGTTTACAAGCAGTTTGTCTCATGGCGCATCACACTGGATATTTTCCAGAGGGAATCAACAAAACAGATTTATGACATATGACTGCGGTGTTTGTCCACAAATCCAAACACAAACCTGTGATTTTCTCCATGATGGTCTCGTATCTGTTCACTCTGCCTGAAGGTATCTTTTAATCTCTGTCTCTGAGCGGCAGGATAAATCTGCAGATCTCACCGACGGCGGTCAGACTCGGGGCTCTGATGAAAAGGCAGTGAAAGACGAGGGGCGGGCGGGGGGGGGGGGGGGTCAGACACAGTGTAGAGGTCAAAGGTCAGACTGCACACCGCAAGCAGCAGGGGAAGTCTTCTCTCCTGTGCGATCTTATCGGATCAGATAGCCGCTCGGCCGTCTGACGCCTGGCCCTCATAGGGCAGCGGCAGGTCTCCATGGCTGCAACAGACGTGTGCGCAGCGCTGAGAGGGACGAAGGCCGTTTAATCGGCTCACGGTCACTTCATCATGCTTTTTTCTGCCTGATTTAAACCCACAGAAATCCGCAGAGCTTGCACTGCATTACAAAAAACCCTCAGTTGTGCTTTTCTTCATTTTTATCTGACTTGATAGCTTACAGGCTCGACATTAGCCATGGAACTATTGGACTGTACAACTGTCCTCTATTGTAATGCCAGAGATCCTCTTTAAAATTGAGGCCTGTTAGACCAGTATAGGCCTGGACAGATTGACACTAAACGGTTCCTCGTTGCGTGACTCGCCTTTCCATCCCATCTTTCGTTGCGTGACTCGCCTTTCCATCCCATCTTGTGGAAAGAGCCGGCAGTGTGAGAACGCTGTGAGAACGCTGTAAAAACGCAGGGACAGCTTGTGTGCCGGGTAGAGCCTGATTAGCTGTTGCTCAATAATAATTCCAGCGTCTGTTTGCTCTGGGCTCAAGATTGATGGAGTCACAACAGGTTATTCTCCTTCCATGACCCGCGAATGAGCCGCCGACCAAGGCTCCGCTTATTCCTTTTAAATACTGGGGGGGGGGGGGGGGGGGGGGGGCACAATGCAGGCCACATTACAGTTTCTGACTCACTAGGGTCATTAAAGATCCTACAGCACTTTTCCAAGAAGTAGGAGTCATTAGTCCCAATGTCCAGGCGAAATTCCAACAAACCTGGCTCTCTATAACATGGCCATCAAATCATACCCCCCTACATCTGATTGGCGACACAGTCCTTGCATTCCCTGGGCATGGCAAGAAAACCGACTTCTCAGTTGGCCTGCCCAGTTAAATGAAGGTTGGTCAGGAAAACCCTGGACATTCGGTCCAAAACAGTGATTTGAGGCACTGGGTTATGGTATGCTAACGCCGTTAGCGACTCGGACCGAGATGGAAAAGGATCAACTGCTGACGCCAGTCAGGGCCAGGCAGGATGCCCCTGTGGTCTGGGGCATAGGGTGGGTTTTAGTGGAGGGGCGTAGGGGGGGTTTGGGGCGTAGGGGCGCGGGCCACGTGCTGATCAGGACTTGTGACTCGCACTTAAAGGTAGTGGCAGTGACTGAGGTCAGGGACAAAGGGCCCACTCAGGACTGCAGGGCTCTCTCACTTTGCGCCTCTGCCCCTCGATGGTTTATTGAATTATCGCTAATCACTCAATTAAAATCACATGGGGCCAGCAGTAAATATCCCTCAGTATACGGCACCGCTCCAAATAAATAGGGGCACTGTTATTTTCCTGACGTGTCTCGTGGACGGCATTCTGGTGTGACAATGCACAGAGGCGTCGTCCCAAATTTAGCCGTTTTTTTATACAATCAGGCGATACATGGGTAACCCTGAGAGAAGGGGCCACATTCTCCAGCGTAAAGTTAACATTTAGGAATCCGTATTGTCTCTGCCGGCTCTGTGCGCTGCGGCGTTCCGGGTCATTGTGGAACGCTGCGCTCCGGCGGTGATTCAGACGGCGGGAATGCGCTGAGCATCCCGCATCGGATTACAGGTAAAGCGTTCCCACCGGAGAGAGCTGGAGCCCGGACCGGCTCACCTGTGCCCCCGGCACTGCCACAGGTGAGGTCACACTGAACGCTCAACTCAGGCCCAGTAGAGATTGCTCGGTAGAATGACGTCTGCATTTTGCCTTTTTTTAAGATTTACATTTGAGCAGACACTCTTACCCAGAGCAAATTTTTACCAACTGTCCGTTTTTTACGGGCGGATTATTTTTTTACGAAGCCCCAGCTAGGAATTAAACCTACACTTTTTGAGTTCTAAGCAAACTAGTATTGTACTCTATATTTTTCCCGAAAATTATGCACCATATGGGTCCTCATCTACCTCAATGATCCGGTCTTGGTGCCCATCCCAAAGGAAGTGACGCAGTTTTTCCGGCATGGAAGCTGGCCTGTGAATATGGCAGCGCAGTAACTTTCCACACAAGCACAGATGAGTCAACTCAGCGATCATTGAGTGTCCTTGTTTATTGTTTTTTCCCCCTCAAAAAGTAAACAGTTTTCAACAACTGCATATGAATTGGATGTTTTATGGTTCCACATGGTCTGTTAAAAAACCAACGTCCATTTTCCAATACTTCCATAACTCTGTGGTTCTACTGACTTAACCGTCGCCCATAAATATTTTGACCCATCCAAGTGAACATCAACTGCACCCTGGCCCAGCATGGCTGTGGGCCTGGTATAGAGGGAGGAGAGAGCGAGAGAAGAGGAAATGGGGTCTGGCATGTTGACTCAGGAGAAAGTCCCCCTGGATTCCCTCTATGGACAGACATTTAGTTTAATTGCCAGTCTCAGAAGCCCCTCTGCATTCTCACAGAGGAGGGGGGGGGGGGGGGGGGGGGGTGACGGGTCCTGCAGTAGAGGTAGAGACCCTCTGGGTGTTCAAGTCCAGGGTTGATGCAGTGCTGAATGGCCTGTTCTCCTCATTATGTATTCTTATGTTCTTATGTTCTAGATGGGTCAAACGGCCTGTTTTCCGCATTATGTATTCTTATGTTCTAGATGTGCCAAACGGCCTGTTCTCCTCATTATGTATTCTTATGTTCTAGATGGGTCAAACGGCCTGTTTTCCGCATTATGTATTCTTATGTTCTAGATGTGCCAACGGCCTGTTCTCCTCATTATGTATTCTTATGTTCTAGATGTGCCAAACGGCCTGTTCTTTTCCTTATGTATTCTTATGTTCTAGATGGGCCGAACGGCCTGTTCTCCTCATTATGTATTCTTATGTTTCTAGATGGGCCGAACGGCCTGTTCTCATTATGTATTCTTATGTTCTAGATGGGCCGAACGGCCTGTTCTCCTCATTATGTATTCTTATGTTCTAGATGGGCCGAACGGCCTGTTCTCCTCATTACGTATTCTTATGTTCTAGATGGGGCCGAACGGCCTGTTCTCCTCATTACGTATTATTATGTTCTTATGTTCTTATGTTCTATATGGGTTGAATGGCCTGTTCTCTTCATTATGTATTCTTACGTTCTAGATGTGTCAAACGGCCTGTTCTCATTATGTATTCTTATGTTCTTATGTTCTATATGGGTTGAATGGCCTGTTCTTGTCATTATGTATTCTTATGTTCTAGATGTGCCAAACGGCCTGTTCTCCTCATTATGTAATCTTATGTTCTTATGTACTATATGGGTTGAATGGCCTGTTCTTGTCATTACGTATTCTTATGTTCTAGATGGGCCAAACGGCCTGTTCTCCTCATTATGTATTCTTATGTTCTAGATGGGCCAAACGCCTGTTTCTCCTCATTATGTAATCTCATGTTCTAGATGGGCTGAATGGTCTGTTCTCCTCATTATATATTCTTATGTTCTAGATGGGCTGAATGGCCAGTTTTTCTCATTTTGTGTTCTTATGTTCTTATGTTGGTAGTTGAGGAAAATCACACAGCTGTCAGTAACCATGGTGACACTCCCACATAATGTCTAATGGAACTGGCAAAAAAAAAAACATTATCAAAGGTTCTCTCCTTGTATTATCAATGAACAAGACGGGGGCGGGATAGGCGGGGCCATCTTCTTAAATGTGCTGTATTTAATTACAAGGGATTCCCAAGCAGCTGAATTTGTGAATTTGGTGTCTGACTTCTGTTACAGAGGCATCCACTTAGCCATGTTTGATTGGACGATACGTGCCTCCCCTTTTTTTCTCTCTCTCTCTGTCTGTCTCTCCCTCTTTCTCTCTCTCTTTCTATTTCTCTCCCCCCCCCCCCCCCCACCCCCCCCACCTTTGTTTCAGAGATCACAAAGGAACTATTTCCAGCCTCACATAGGCTCACAGGCTGCCAGTGCTGACCCACTGTAGGGGGAGGAGGGGGGGGGCTCTTTCAACTCCGAGCCTCTTCGATTGTGTCCCAGATTGCTTCCAGGTGAGGCGGCTTTGGGAAGCTCAGCGAGAGGAAAATGACTCTCCACAGAACGCCGGGGAGAGAGAGGTGGGGGTAGGCTTCACGGTCAGAATGGCGGGACCAGAATTCCCAAAAAACTACACACGTTTTGTTTTTTTTTCTGGCGGGATTTGGAGGGATGAAGGCCCGGGCCTCTGTTGTGGTTTGATTACAGTCACATCAAAACGTTAAATAAGGAAGAAGACATTTTCTTTGAGTGCGGAGGGGGCGGGGTTAGAGGGCTCGGAATTTTGCATGCATGGGAAAATGAGGGACTGTGTGGTATCCCAAAAACCCTTCAAACAGCCACCATAATGCTCAGAATCCCCTCCCCCACCAATCCCAGGAGAAAATTAATTTTTCTAGTACTGTTGGGAGAGTGACTCATCCTTTCTCTCATCCTGCTCCTCTCTCTCTCTCTCCCTCTCTCTATCTCTCCATCTCTCCTCTCTCTCTCTTTCTCTTTCCCTGCTCTTCTCTCTACCCCCCCCAGACCCAGACCCAGAACACTGACCCCACACTGGGTGAGCAGTTACAGTTATGTGTTCCATTACTGTGGGTTCACAGAATAAACACCCCTCTATTGTGTAATTGTAAGCTGAAGTACTCTCTTGGTCAATAAGCCCCCCCCCCCGCCTCACATATATCGGTTTATTGCTGCAGATCTGCTACTTGCTGTGACAGAAGTCAGCGACAGAGCTCATGGGAAACTCCATGAGTTGGATAATCGAGATGAATCGTATCCCCAAGATTTCTGGGTTTTCTCAGTTGTAGCTCAGGTGTGCCATTCTTTTTAAAGCTTTGATAGTTTCATCCCAGATTAGAGCATGTCAGATTACCTGTGGTCCTCCATGTAAACCAGCAGGATGCCATTTTCTCTGTTTTGTTCTTTATAAAGGGGTACGGTTCTCTGCAGTCTGTTAACCCTTATGGAAATGTCATATACTGCAGTATATTTTAAATATATTGTGACGTACATAAGTTTTGATATATTTACAATATACTGCAGTATATTCTTTTTCCATAAGGGAATGTGGAACACAAGCCTTACCTTGACGCTGTGTTACGATACTGTATTTGCGTCATCTTGTTTTAATGAAATAAGAACCGCGAAAATGATTCTGTTGGGCTGTGTTATCCCTCTCCTCATGCACCCTTTCTGCCGTCGTTCTCTTTCAGTAAAGTCCTGCCTGTGCTCCGCGCTGCCAAAGCTTTGAGAAACCTGTTTCTAGGCTACAGTCCAGGTGTACCCAGGCTTATTTTAAGGTGTAAAGGCCAAAATTAGCAGCCCCTCTCTTATGTTTAGTTGTGTGGTAAGTAAGGCGGTAAGTTAAAATGTGATTCATGGCATGTAGCAGAGGCCCAGATTTAGCTCGCCCTTCACCTGATGCTACGCAGGGCATTTTCCCCACAGTGAATGCAGTCAGTGTACATGAGCTCTAACAACATAATGCAGCACAACCTGTAATATAGAGCTCCCGTTCTACCAGGGGCCTCCCAATATACACGGTGCTTACACACACACACATACACACGCACACACATACAGAGAGTGTACACACACCACACACACACACACACACACACACACACACACACACATACATACATACACGCACATACACAGTGTAGTCCATATGCATTTGGACACTGACACAATTTTTGTTGTTTTGGGCTTTGTGCTGCCAACACATTGGCTTTGAAATGGAACAGTGACTATGAGGTTAAAGAGCAGACTTTCAGCTTTAATTTGAGGGATTTTACATCTATATCGGGTGAACCGTGTAGCAATTGTAGTCATTTTTATACACAACCCCCACCCCCCATTTTAGGGGACCAAAAGTAATTGGACAAGATTAACATAAAGTCATCATATTTGGTTGGAACTCGATTAAGCTGTGAATTACACGGGGAATAGTATGGAACACATGGTTGGGGAAATGGCTGTAAGTCATCAAGTGTCTGAGGTATGAAATGAGCCTCAGACCATTCACTTTGCTGCCAGATTAATTTTTCCTATTGAACTCTATGGAAACATGGGTCAGGAGAAACAAACCTTCAAGTGATCCATCCTTATCTACTGCATATTCTGGCAACAAAGTGATGGTTCGAGGCTAATTGTATACCTAAAAATAAGATATCAAGAGTCTTTTGACGTTTTTGGGTCACAGACATCTGGAAGTCAGGGCATGCAAAGGATATGCAACCAAATATTAATAAGATGACTATTTAAGTTTATGTTAATTTGTCCAATTTTTTGGTCCCCTAAAATGGGGGGGGACTATCTGTAAAAATGGCTTAGAATTGCTACACGGTTCCCCCGATACTGATGTAAAAAACCCACAAATTAAAGCTGAAAGTCTGCACTTTAACCTCATAGTCACTGTTTCATTTCAAATCCAATGTGCTGGAGTATAGAGCCAAAACAACAAAAATTGTGTCACTGTCCGAACACTTTTAGACTGCACTGTACACATGCACAGTGTGCGCATACACACACACACAGCTCTCCTCACCTTGACTTCAGACTCAGTATTACCGCTGACCCCCAGATCAGCAGCAGAACCCCCGGCAGGCCTCTCACTGTCCCAGATCTGCAGGACCCGAAATGACAGGCAGAACCCCCTTCCATCTTCCCTGGGGAAGGAGGAGAGGGAACAGTGGTGTTGCTCTGAAAAACCAGACATCGAGTCTCTTGGCTCACTGGTCATATTGTTGGACTCTGTTATTGCAGTCTCTTTCTGAGGTAAGCGTGACAGACGCCAGAGCTCTTTTACCCAGAATGCACTGCGATAGAGCCGCCACCGGGGCCCATGGTCTCTGCCACAGAAGGGCTTAAACGGCACATCAACTTCACTCTGGTTCTTTAGTGTCAATGTACCTGTGTATGTGTGTGTGCCTGTCAACAGTATGCCTTTGTGTGGTTTTCTATGTGCGTGTGCATGTGTGTGTGTGTGTTGTTGGTGTGTTTTTAGGTAAATGTGGGTGTGTGTGCATGTGCATGTCTGTTTTTTTTTTCCTTCCTGGAAGAGAACGTCACAGTAGACAGCTGTGGAGGAGGGATTCTTTTTTTTCTATTTCTATTTAGAGGAGAATTTTTTTTTTTTTTATATATATTAAAAAAACTAGAATCACAGAAATCAATAGCACTTTAGTTATAAACTATGTGTGAGGAGAACTTGTTTGTATTAAAGAGGTTTTTAGAACTTCATTAGAGAATTGTAGAGAGAAAAGAGGCGATTTTCAGGCTGGGAGCGATGGAGAGAGGTCTGTCGCCAGGGTTTTGGGTTTCTGTATCGGGCTTTATGGGCACGAAAGGGTCTAACCCAAACCCAAACCCTAACCCATCTGCCCATCCCTAGAACAGAACAGCAGGAGAGCAATGTTTGCAGTGAAAACCAAATTATTTATTAGACTATTTATACAGGCCAACAAAATATATACTTAGACGGATGGATGTACACACACTGGAGCACTCATTCATTAGACTGTGTCCAGCTGTTGGCAGTAATCAAACACAATAAATACTTTTGTGTCACTGCAAAGGCTGATGCTGATTGTCCTCTTGATTGAAGCCCAGTTGAGCACCTCTGTGTTTTGTATAATCTGCTCATATGTGTAAATATGTGTGTAGCGCGTAGCGCAGTTGTCCCCTGCCCTGCTCCTGGAGGTTTACTGTAGGTTTCCATTTCAACCCTAATTTGTCACACCTGATTTTAATAATTAGCGGCTCAAAGAGATCTCTAGCTGTTGAAAGAGGTGTGCTTTGTTAGGGTTGGAGTGAAAGCCTACAGGACGGTAGATCTCTAGCTGTTGAAAGAGGTGTGCTTTGTTAGGGTTGGAGTGAAAGCCTACAGGACGGTAGATCTCTAGCTGTTGGAAGAGGGTGTGCTTTGTTAGGGTTGGAGTGAAAGCCTACAGGACGGTAGATCTCTAGCTGTTGAAAGAGGTGTGCTTTGTTAGGGTTGGAGTGAAAGCTACAGGACGGTAGATCTCTAGCTGTTGAAAGAGGTGTGCTTTGTTAGGGTTGGAGTGAAAGCCTACAGGACGGTAGATCTCTAGCTGTTGAAAGAGGTGTGCTTTGTTAGGGTTGGGATGAAAGCCTACAGGACGGTAGATCTCTAGCTGTTGAATGAGGTGTGCTTTGTTAGGGTTAGAGTGAAAGCCTACAGGACGGTAGATCTCTAGCTGTTGAAAGAGGTGTGCTTTGTTAGGGTTGGAGTGAAAACCTCCAGTAGGGTAGATCTCCAGGACCAGGGCTGGGGAGCACTGGTGTAGCGAAAAGCCCCAGAGGAGGCTGTGCGGGTTTCAACTGCAGGAGTAGCTGAGACGGAAGATTCATTATGAGAGGTCCAGTCAGTCATTCCGGTCCTGAGAGTTAGGTGGCGCTGTTCTGTGTAAGCTCAGCCCGTCAGTACTCTTGAGTTTCACAGCCTCAGGCCTGCTTGTGAAATTTGGCAACTACTTTTATAGCGCCACACATCTCACCAGGCAATTCAACACAACACATGGATATTATTCTCAAATTCAAGTTTCAAAATGCTTTATTGGCAAGACATATTAAAATAATGATAATAATAATAACTACTTTTAAGTTATTATTATTCTCTTTCGCTCTCCCTCTTTCTTTCTCTTTCTCCGTCTCTCTCTCTCTCTCTCTCTCTCTCTCTCACACACACACACACATACTGTTTTATATTGTCTTTGTTCTCCAGATGTTCCTGGCCTGAATTCTCTTTAAGACGGAGTAACAGGTCATCAGTTTCGGCACAGCTCCGCCCAGCAGGTGAGAGATCTGGGCGTTGAGACGCTGGTCTGTCTCCAGTCTTTACAGCAGACACACTTTCAAAGGGGCCCCTTATGGCCTGACCCTTTAGTTCTTCTGGCTGAGACTATATGTACTGCTTTCATCATTTCCTCATACTGGTATAGCTCGGTCAGTAATCGGGCATTATTAGTAACTATCTGCAGCCGGGATATCATGATGGCTCTGATCTCTGGGACTCATGTTTGGGGTATTTTTGGGTTAGTTGTAAGTTGGAAACTGAGATTTTGTCAAAACCGAAATTTTCTTTTTTTACCAGTTCTGTCCTCGGTGTTCTCTTACACGCCCGCCTCTGGTTTTTTACGGATTTCGCTGCAGGTCCTGAGATCTCTGCATCAGTGGAAACAAAGGATCCAGGGAACGTGTTTCTGGTTTAACTTGTTTTGCAGAAATGTCTGCCTGTGTTATCTGCCGATCACGTCTTGTTTTGGTTTTCAGATCTGAGTGGATTTCAGCCTCGGAGTAACGGTGAGAACCCAAAAAACCTTCATGATGCCGAAACACAAACAATGACCCCCAACGCAAGCGAGCTGAGACAGGGGTCTGAGATATTCAGGGGTCAAGAGTTATTCAGCTGTCTTATCAGTTAACCAGGGTTTTGGGGTTTTCTGTGAGGGAGTTTGTGTATGTCGGAGGATTCTTTAAAGGGTTTTTGGGGCACAGCGCTCATTGCCTGCCGTCCATTTTTGATTTTTGAGATCCACAGATTGTGAACACCAGGGGTCAGACAGGGAGGTGTATCATTGGGAAGAAGTTCGGCCTCAGGGACTGTTATTAAATCACCTTCTGAGTTTAATTGGTTTAATATTCCCCCCCTCAACTGATGTGTGGTGTGTGTTCTGGCACAAAATGGCTGCCGTGTATCACCCAGGTGGGGGCTGGTCATCGGTGGTGGATGAGGTAAGCTCTCCCCGTTCACTGTGAAATGGTACAAGATGAAGCAATGGAAGATGCTATATAACCACAATATGTTGTCGTCTTCATCATCGTCGTCTTCGATGTTGCCGATGATGTCATTAGGCCCTCGGTGGTGGTGGGGGGGGGTTGTTTGGGGCCTTTTGCTCCCTGTAGTGCTCAGAGCCCTGATCCCAGATCAGCTGCTGAAGAGAAGAGAGGCTCAGTGGTGCATATGGTGATCATTCACAGGGGGAGTGTGAGTTATGGTCTAAAAACACATGTAAAAGCCATTGATGTGATTGAAACAGATGTAATTTTTGATGAGCGGTGTTTGCGTCCATTGATTTCATCTATCTTGCCCACTGGTAGACACACACACACACACACACACGCACACATTTGCAAACGCACACACTCACACACACACACAGCATACTTTTACACCACATTGGTATAAGACTGTTTTGTGTGCATTGTGCTCCACATAGTGAAGGTAAGTTTTGAAGGTAATGTCTGCTAACCGATAACATTGATACTATGAAGGTGCCTAAGCTCCACAGTGATCAGAACTGAAGGTAAGTTTGAAGGTAATGTCTGCTAACCGATAACATTGATACTATGATGGTGCCTAAGCTCCACAGTGATCAGAACTGAAGGTAAGTTTGAAGGTAATGTCTGCTAACCGATAACATTGATACTATGAAGGTGCCTAAGCTCCACAGTGATCAGAACTGAAGGTACGTTTGAAGGTAATGTCTGCTAACCGATAACATTGATACTATGAAGGTGCCTAAGCTCCACAGTGATCAGAACTGAAGGTACGTTTGAAGGTAATGTCTGCTAACCGATAACATTGATACTATGAAGGTGCCTAAGCTCCACAGTGATCAGAACTGAAGGTACGTTTGAAGGTAATGTCCTGCTAACCGATAACATTGATACTATGAAGGTGCCTAAGCTCCACAGTGATCAGAACTGAAGGTACGTTTGAAGGTAATGTCTGCTAACCGATAACATTGATACTATGAAGGTGCCTAACCTCCACAGTGATCAGAACTGAAGGTACGTTTTGAAGGGTAATGTCTGCTAACCGATAACATTGATACTATGAAGGTGCCTAAGCTCCACAGTGATCAGAACTAAAGGTACGTTTGAAGGTAATGTCTGCTAACCGATAACATTGATACTATGAAGGTGCCTAGGCTCCACAGTGATCAGAACTAAAGGTACGTTTGAAGGTAATGTCTGCTAACCGATAACATTGATACTATGAAGGTGCCTAAGCTCCACAGTGATCAGAACTGAAGGTACGTTTGAAGGTAATGTCTGCTAACCGATAACATTGATACTATGAAGGTGCCTAAGCTCCACAGTGATCAGAACTGAAGGTACGTTTGAAGGTAATGTCTGCTAACCGATAACATTGATACTATGAAGGTGCCTAAGCTCCACAGTGATCAGAACTGAAGGTACGTTTGAAGGTAATGTCTGCTAACCGATAACATTGATACTATGAAGGTGCCTAAGCTCCACAGTGATCAGAACTAAAGGTACGTTTGAAGGTAATGTCTGCTAACCGATAACATTGATACTATGAAGGTGCCTAAGCTCCACAGTGATCAGAACTGAAGGTACGTTTGAAGGTAATGTCTGCTAACCGATAACATTGATACTATGAAGGTGCCTAAGCTCCACAGTGATCAGAACTGAAGGTACGTTTGAAGGTAATGTCTGCTAACCGATAACATTGATACTATGAAGGTGCCTAAGCCTCACAGTGATCAGAACTGAAGGTACGTTTGAAGGTAATGTCTGCTAACCGATAACATTGATACTATGAAGGTGCCTAAGCTCCACAGTGATCAGAACTGAAGGTACGTTTGAAGGTAATGTCTGCTAACCGATAACATTGATACTATGAAGGTGCCTAAGCTCCACAGTGATCAGAACTGAAGGTACATTTGAAGGTAATGTCTGCTTACCGATAACATTGATACTATGAAGGTGCCTAAACTCCACAGTGATCAGAACTGAAGGTACGTTTGAAGTTAATGTCTGCTAACCGATAACATTGATACTATGAAGGTGCCTAAGCTCCACAGTGATCAGAACTGAAGGTACGTTTGAAGGTAATGTCTGCTAACCGATAACATTGATACTATGAAGGTGCCTAAGCTCCACAGTGATCAGAACTGAAGGTACGTTTGAAGGTAATGTCTGCTAACCGATAACATTGATACTATGAAGGTGCCCTAAGCTCCACAGTGATCAGAACTGAAGGTACGTTTGAAGGTAATGTCTGCTAACCGAGTAACATTGATACTATGAAGGTGCCTAAGCTCCACAGTGATCAGAACTAAAGGTACGTTTTGAAGGTAATGTCTGCTAACCGATAACATTGATACTATGAAGGTGCCTAAGCTGCACAGGTGACTCACGTAAAGGCCCTGCTCTGTCCTGGGGGCAGCGCAGCGTGTGTGTGTTCTCTCGGGGACTACCCACAATGCCTCTGGTTCCCGGATTGGTTTGATCCAAGTTCAGATTTCAGGGTTGAGATAAGATCAGCGCGTGCCGGTTCTTTATGGCGCCCACCCCCCCCCCCCCCCGGGCCCCCGAGGCTGTTGTGGTAATGGCTTATGAGCGTAAGTAGTACCGCAGCTCCAAACAACCTTCACTCACACACAACTCAGGGGTACGAACCTCCAGGGGTCGAAGGTCACACTTCCTCCCCTATCAGCACTGTTTACCCGTTTTTTCTTCCTCCCGCTGGAGAGAGGAGAGGGGCCCTGCCTGTCCAGAGCGGTAGAGCTGGGTCATGTCTAGACGGCTGTTTTGCGACTTTTATTTCGGTTGTTTTCATTCGTGGATCATTACATGCTGCCATGACGAGACCCGCCCCCTCCCCGAGCAGGAAATTGCAGGGTGCATTCAGGGGCCAGTCTCTCAACACAGTCTGGTGGAGGTAGATGTCGCCGTGGTGACGTGCCCCACCTATCAGATGGGCAGGATTCTGTGTTTCTATTGGCTGATACCTGTAAGGTGCCATTCAAACAGAGAACAGAGATTTTGGGTTACTGTTGCAGTGCATTGTGGGGTGATCAATGACTCCCTTACAGATTCATCCTCTCCCCTCTCCCCCCCTCCCCCCACATCCATCCATCCATCCTATGGAGGTGGGGGTGGAATTTTTCCTTTTGTTTTTGGCGCAAAGCTGCAGGCTGTGTACGGTTGTGCGCAGCCTCAGATCTCCATGGCGACCGCCAGAGAGTGAGAGTCTAGAGGCCAACCACAGGAGCCCTGCCCCACCCGCTATCCCAGGATTCACTGTGGATGGATGAGCTCGTCCTGATAGATGTTAGTGGTAGTTACGTGGCTGGATTACCCGGCCCCATCCCCCACCGGCCCAAGCATAACTCCTCCTGGACTTGGCCAGCATTTGGTGGGATCTTTTGGGGGGCAGGACTTCTGGCTCTTGAAAATAATTGATTTTAGGGTTGAAGACCTTAAGCCTAGAATACCTCATCTTGGACCTAATGCTGAAATAAAACCCCTGTTTCAAGTACATAACAAACAAGACATGATCCCTTTCCCCCTCCTAGATCCACCCACCTATTCCCCAGAACCAGCCCACCCCCCCCCCCCCCCCCCCCCCCAATACAACCCACTTACCCCCCCAAAACTGAAACATTACCTACGCCCCAAAATCTCAACTCCACCATCCAGAGCCTGCCTGTGCTGTCCCTACATATAGCCCCTGAAATGACTCTAATTACAGTGAGAAGCACACGATCAATCCAGATTTTAGTGTTTTCTGTTTGGTGACTGCAGCTCATGAATTATTAATGCAGATTCCTCAGACCACATTCATGGTTTCAGACCGCATTAGTGGCCTCAGACCGCGTTAGTGGCCTCAGACCATGTGAGTGACCTCAGACCATGTGAGTGGCCTCAGACCGCGTTAGTGGCCTCAGACCATGCTTGCTTGCATGCATGTGTTTCTGTCATATGGTCCACCACCAGCAGGTTCTACCTCCTCCAGATTTGAGTGACCGAGGGAGAGAGAGAAGGTGAGGGAGGTGAGAGAGACAGAAGGTGAGGGAGGAGAGAGAGAGAGAGAAGGTGAGGAAGGAGAGAGAGAGAGAGGTGAGGGAGGAGAGAGAGAAGGTGAGGGAGGAGAGAGAGAGGTGAGGTAGGAGATAGTGACAGACAGAGGGAGGAGAGAGAGAGAGAAGGTGAGGGAGGAGAGAGAGGTGAGGTAGGAGATAGTGACAGACAGAGGGAGGAGAGAGAGAGGTGAGGGAGGAGAGAGAGAGGTGAGGTAGGAGATAATGACAGACAGAGGGAGGAGAGAGAGAGGTGAGGGAGGAGAGAGAGAGAAGGTGAGGGAGGAGAGAGAGGTGAGGTAGGAGATAGTAACAGACAGAGGGAGGAGAGAGAGAGAGAAGGTGAGGGAGGAGAGAGAGAGGTGAGGTAGGAGATAGTGACAGACAGAGGGAGGAGAGAGAGAGGTGAGGGAGGAGAGAGAGAGAAGGTGAGGGAGGAGAGAGAGAGAAGGTGAGGGAGGAGAGAGAGAGGTGAGGTAGGAGATAGTGACAGACAGAGGGAGGAGAGAGAGAGGTGAGGGAGGAGAGAGAGAGAAGGTGAGGGAGGAGAGAGAGGTGAGGTAGGTGATAGTGACAGACAGAGGGATGAGAGAGAGAGAAGGTGAGGGAGGAGAGAGAGAGGTGAGGTAGGAGATAGTGACAGACAGAGGGAGGAGAGAGAGAGGTGAGGGAGGAGAGAGAGAGAAGGTGAGGGAGGAGAGAGAGAGAGAAGGTGAGGGAGGAGAGAGAGAGGTGAGGTAGGAGATAGTGGACAGACAGAGGGAGGAGAGAGAGGTGAGGGAGGAGAGAGAGAGAGAGAGAAGGTGAGGGGGGGAGAGAGAGAGGTGAGGTAGGAGATAGTGATAGACAGAGGGAGGAGAGAGAGAGAGAAGGTGAGGGAGGAGAGGGAGAGGTGAGGTAGGAGATAGTGACAGACAGAGGGAGGAGAGAGAGGTGAGGAAGAGAGAGAGTGGCAGACAGAGAGAGAGAAGGTGAGGGAGGAGAGAGAGAGGTGAGGGAGGAGAGAGAGAGAAGGTGAGGGAGGAGAGAGAGAGAAGGTGAGGGAGGAGAGAGAGAAGGTGAGGGAGGAGAGAGAGAGGTGAGGTAGGAGATAGTGACAGACAGAGGGAGGAGAGAGAGGTGAGGGAGGAGAGAGAGAGAAGGTGAGGGAGGAGAGAGAGAGAAGGTGAGGAGGAGAGAGAGAGGTGAGGTAGGAGATAGTGACAGACAGAGGAGGAGAGAGAGAGAAGGTGAGGGAGGAGAGAGAGAGAAGGTGAGGGAGGAGAGAGAGAGAAGGTGAGGGAGGAGAGAGAGAGGTGAGGTAGGAGATAGTGACAGACAGAGGGAGGAGAGAGAGAGGTGAGGTAGGAGAGAGAGGTGAGGGAGGGATAGAGAGAGAAGGTGAGGGAGGAGAGAGAGAGAAGGTGAGGGAGGAGAGAGAGAGAAGGTGAGGGAGGAGAGAGAGAGGTGAGGTAGGAGATAGTGACAGACAGAGGGAGGAGAGAGAGAGAAGGTGAGGGAGGAGAGAGAGAGAAGGTGAGGGAGGAGAGAGAGAGGTGAGGTAGGAGATAGTGACAGACAGAGGGAGGAGAGAGAGGTGAGGGAGGAGAGAGAGAGAAGGTGAGGGAGGAGAGAGAGAGAAGGTGAGGGGAGGAGATAGAGAAGGTGAGGGAGGAGAGAGAGAGAATGTGAGGGAGGAGAGAGAGGTGAGGTAGGAGATAGTGACAGACAGAGGGAGGAGAGAGAGGTGAGGAAGGAGAGAGAGAGAAGGTGAGGGAGGAGAGAGAGAAGGTGAGGGAGGAGAGAGAGAGAAGGTGAGGGAGGAGAGAGAGAGAGAAGGTGAGGGAGGAGAGAGAGAGGTGAGGTAGGAGATAGTGACAGACAGAGGGAGGAGAGAGAGGTGAGGGAAGAGAGAGAGTGGCAGACAGAGAGAGAGAAGGTGAGGGAGGAGAGAGAGAGGTGAGGGAGGAGAGAGAGAGAAGGTGAGGGAGGAGAGAGAGAGAAGGTGAGGGAGGAGAGAGAGAAGGTGAGGGAGGAGAGAGAGAGGTGAGGTAGGAGATAGTGACAGACAGAGGGAGGAGAGAGAGGTGAGGGAGGAGAGAGAGAGAAGGTGAGGGAGGAGAGAGAGAGAAGGTGAGGGAGGAGAGAGAGAGAAGGTGAGGGAGGAGAGAGAGAGAAGGTGAGGGAGGAGAGAGAGAGAAGGTGAGGGAGGAGAGAGAGAGGTGAGGGAGGAGAGAGAGAGAAGGTGAGGGAGGAGAGAGAGAGGTGAGGGTGGAGAGAGAGAGAAGGTGAGGGAGGAGAGAGAGAGAAGGTGAGGTGAGAGAGAGAAGGTGAGGGTGGAGAGAGAGAAGGTGAGGGAAGAGAGTGGCAGACAGAGGGAGCTGAAGGGCCAGAAACACTGACGAGAAGAAGAAAAATGATGGAAGGCGTGAGAGATGGAGAGGTAGAGCGAAATAAAGCCTTTTAATTTACTAGAATTAGTTTATTATGACTATCTTATTCTTTATCAGTAGTATAATGATCATTATCCTGTATTTGTGATATTTGCTTATTTTCAAATGGTGTGTAGACATATTTCTGTGCTTTGTACAATATTCCCTAACTTATGTGCCACCAACTTTGAAAACATAAGATTCCTCTGGTCAAGTCAATAAATCCATTTAAACTTGAATTTGAATTTGACAAACCCCCTGCCCCATCATGAACCTTACACCCAAACCCCCCACCCCCCTCCTGAACTACACCCAAACCCCCCACCCCCCTCCTGAACCTACACCCAAACCCCCCACCCCCCTCCTGAACCTACACCCAAACCCCCCACCCCCCTTCCTGAACCTACACCCAAACCCCCCCACCCCCCTCCTAAACCTCCATCCCTGGTCCTGGAGTCCATACTAGTTGGACAATCTTCCCCTTGTAATTTTTTTTTTTGTTTGTTTGTTTGTTTGTTGTTTTGTGGCATTGTTCCTTCTCAATGCTTTGCACAGTGACAAAGTCCAGGGTTCTTTTGATCAAACCTGCCAAATTGAACAATATTTTCACTGCAAAAACCAAAAAATTAATCAATTTTAAAGCACAATTGAACTTTGGTAGGACTTTGGGTTGTGTAGTTACCTGGCCATGATATGAGTCCAAATGGTGGCGAAATATGTTCGTTAGTTGCTCTGTGCTCCCCTGGGGTGATAATCCAGAATAGAGTAATTGTCACTCTCCATTCAGTTCTATAGGGCAGCTAAATGGTCTCAAAATGACACTTCTAGCACGTATACGAACTAGAACGAAGCGGATTCTGTCAATACAAACAATAACTTATTTCTTTTTGTGTCCTCAATTTATTTGTTTAACATAATGGCATTCAAATAACAAATATTTATTTTCTTTTTCATTCATATTTCCTTTTATTCTCTCTTCATGGTTATTGTGTCCTTTACTCTGTTCCTTTACCCTCTTATACCAGTTATTCTGAGACTTGATTTAAGAGATATTGGCGCCATCTGCTGCTTGGAGTGTGAATGACTGGACAGGGCTGCTCAGGGCTGTCGCTCAGCACTTAATGGATCAGTAAAAGCAGTTGATGACACAATACACTCACCTGGAATTCTGGGTCAGAACTGGTTGGCAGTTTTAAGGTGAAAACGAAAGCCAGGCGCCCCGTGGCTCTCCGAGGTCTTGAGTGAACCTCACCGTTCTGGCATCTCATCGGTGAGCGCAGAACCCAGCGCTGGCATCTTGACTGGCTTTGGCACTCAGAGGTTGCGGGCTTGCTTCCCAGGTGAGCCACAGCCATTGAGTGAGGTGCTGCATACCCTGAACTGCATTTAGTATCCAGCTGTAAAACTTGATCTGTGTCTTTTTAAAGACGTAAGCTGTAAAAGTAGCTTTGGATAAGCGAGTCTGCTAATTAAATACAGTGTGTGTAAATGCCTATAACTGATTCAGTTCAGTCACCTTTAAAGACTCAACCTGCTGTTGGCTGGGAGGGCGAGGCTGGTTTGGGCTGTGTGTCTCATCTGAGGCCTGTGTGGAGCACGTGCTCCCTGTCCCAGCAGATGTGTGGCTGTTAGGGATCCATCAGTGCCTTACTCT
>CM056388.1:7739059-7993140 GCA_029718625.1 Synaphobranchus kaupii | reverse complement strand
TACCCCCCCAAAACTGAAACATACCTACGCCCCAAAATCTCAACTCCACCATCCAGAGCCTGCCTGTGCTGTCCCTACATATAGCCCCTGAAATGACTCTAATTACAGTGAGAAGCACACGATCAATCCAGATTTTAGTGTTTTCTGTTTGGTGACTGCAGCTCATGAATTATTAATGCAGATTCCTCAGACCACATTCATGGTTTCAGACCGCATTAGTGGCCTCAGACCGCGTTAGTGGCCTCAGGCCATGTGAGTGACCTCAGACCGCGTTAGTGGCCTCAGACCATGCTTGCTTGCATGCATGTGTTTCTGTCATATGGTCACCACCAGCAGGTTCTACCTCCTCCAGATTTGAGTGACCGAGGGAGAGAGAGAAGGTGAGGGAGGTGAGAGAGACAGAAGGTGAGGGAGGAGAGAGAGAGAGAGAAGGTGAGGAAGGAGAGAGAGAGAGAGAGAGGTGAGGGAGGAGAGAGAGAAGGTGAGGGAGGAGAGAGAGAGGTGAGGTAGGAGATAGTGACAGACAGAGGGAGGAGAGAGAAGGTGAGGGAGGTGAGAGAGACAGAAGGTGAGGGAGGAGAGAGAGAGAGAGAAGGTGAGGAAGGAGAGAGAGGTGAGGGAGGAGAGAGAGAAGGTGAGGGAGGAGAGAGAGAGGTGAGGTAGGAGATAGTGACAGACAGAGGGAGGAGAGAGAGAGAAGGTGAGGGAGGAGAGAGAGAGGTGAGGTAGGAGATAGTGACAGACAGAGGGAGGAGAGAGAGAGGTGAGGGAGGAGAGAGAGAGGTGAGGTAGGAGATAGTGACAGACAGAGGGAGGAGAGAGAGAGGTGAGGGAGGAGAGAGAGAGAAGGTGAGGGAGGAGAGAGAGGTGAGGTAGGAGATAGTGACAGACAGAGGGAGGAGAGAGAGAGAAGGTGAGGGAGGAGAGAGAGGTGAGGTAGGAGATAGTGACAGACAGAGGGAGGAGAGAGAGGTGAGGGAGGAGAGAGAGAGAAGGTGAGGGAGGAGAGAGAGAGGTGAGGTAGGAGATAGTGACAGACAGAGGGAGGAGAGAGAGAGAGAAGGTGAGGGAGGAGAGGGAGAGGTGAGGTAGGAGATAGTGACAGACAGAGGGAGGAGAGAGAGGTGAGGGAAGAGAGAGAGTGGCAGACAGAGAGAGAGAAGGTGAGGGAGAGAGAGAGAAGGTGAGGGAGGAGAGAGAGAGAAGGTGAGGGAGGAGAGAGAGAAGGTGAGGGAGGAGAGAGAGAGGTGAGGTAGGAGATAGTGACAGACAGAGGGAGGAGAGAGAGGTGAGGGAGGAGAGAGAGAGAGAAGGTGAGGGAGGAGAGAGAGAGAAGGTGAGGGAGGAGAGAGAGAGGTGAGGTAGGAGATAGTGACAGACAGAGGGAGGAGAGAGAGAGGTGAGGGAGGAGAGAGAGAGAAGGTGAGGGAGGAGAGAGAGAAGGTGAGGGAGGAGAGAGAGAGAAGGTGAGGGAGGAGAGAGAGAGGTGAGGTAGGAGATAGTGGACAGACAGGAGGGAGGAGAGAGAGAGGTGAGGGAGGAGAGAGAGAGAAGGTGAGGGAGGAGAGAGAGAGAAGGTGAGGGAGGAGAGAGAGAGGTGAGGTAGGAGATAGTGACAGACAGAGGGAGGAGAGAGAGAGGTGAGGGAGGAGAGAGAGAGAGAAGGTGAGGGAGGAGAGAGAGAGAAGGTGAGGGAGGAGAGAGAGAGAAGGTGAGGGAGGAGAGAGAGAGGTGAGGTAGGAGATAGTGACAGACAGAGGGAGGAGAGAGAGAGGTGAGGGAGGAGAGAGAGAGAAGGTGAGGGAGGAGAGAGAGAAGGTGAGGGAGGAGAGAGAGAGAAGGTGAGGGAGGAGAGAGAGAGGTGAGGTAGGAGATAGTGACAGACAGAGGGAGGAGAGAGAGAGGTGAGGGAGGAGAGAGAGAGAAGGTGAGGGAGGAGAGAGAGAGAAGGTGAGGGAGGAGAGAGAGAGGTGAGGTAGGAGATAGTGACAGACAGAGGGAGGAGAGAGAGAGGTGAGGGAGGAGAGAGAGAGAAGGTGAGGGAGGAGAGAGAGAGAAGGTGAGGGAGGAGAGAGAGAGAAGGTGAGGGAGGAGAGAGAGAAGGTGAGGGAGGAGAGAGAGAGAAGGTGAGGGAGGAGAGAGAGAGGTGAGGTAGGAGATAGTGACAGGACAGAGGGAGGAGACAGAGAGGTGAGGGAGGAGAGAGAGAGAAGGTGAGGGAGGAGAGAGAGAGAAGGTGAGGGAGGAGAGAGAGAGGTGAGGGGAGGAGAGAGAGAGGTGAGGTAGGAGATAGTGACAGACAGAGGAGGAGAGAGAGAAGGTGAGGGAGGAGAGAGAGAAGGTGAGGGAGGAGAGAGAGAGAAGGTGAGGGAGGAGAGAGAGAGAGGTGAGGGAGGAGAGAGAGAGAAGGTGAGGGAGGAGAGAGAGAGGTGAGGTAGGAGATAGTGACAGACAGAGGGAGGAGAGAGAGAGGTGAGGGAGGAGAGAGAGAGAAGGTGAGGGAGGAGAGAGAGAGAAGGTGAGGGAGGAGAGAGAGAGAAGGTGAGGGAGGAGAGAGAGAGGTGAGGTAGGAGATAGTGACAGACAGAGGGAGGAGAGAGAGAGGTGAGGGAGGAGAGAGAGAGAAGGTGAGGGAGGAGAGAGAGAAGGTGAGGGAGGAGAGAGAGAGAAGGTGAGGGAGGAGAGAGAGAGGTGAGGTAGGAGATAGTGACAGACAGAGGGAGGAGAGAGAGAGGTGAGGGAGGAGAGAGAGAGAAGGTGAGGGAGGAGAGAGAGAGAAGGTGAGGGAGGAGAGAGAGAGGTGAGGTAGGAGATAGTGACAGACAGAGGGAGGAGAGAGAGAGGTGAGGGAGGAGAGAGAGAGAAGGTGAGGGAGGAGAGAGAGAGAAGGTGAGGGAGGAGAGAGAGAGAAGGTGAGGGAGGAGAGAGAGAAGGTGAGGGAGGAGAGAGAGAGAAGGTGAGGGAGGAGAGAGAGAGGTGAGGTAGGAGATAGTGACAGACAGAGGGAGGAGAGAGAGAGGTGAGGGAGGAGAGAGAGAGAAGGTGAGGGAGGAGAGAGAGAGAAGGTGAGGGAGGAGAGAGAGAGGTGAGGGAGGAGAGAGAGAGGTGAGGTAGGAGATAGTGACAGACAGAGGGAGGAGAGAGAGAAGGTGAGGGAGGAGAGAGAGAAGGTGAGGGAGGAGAGAGAGAGAAGGTGAGGGAGGAGAGAGAGAGAAGGTGAGGGAGGAGAGAGAGAGAAGGTGAGGGAGGAGAGAGAGAGGTGAGGTAGGAGATAGTGACAGACAGAGGGAGGAGAGAGAGAGGTGAGGGAGGAGAGAGAGAGAAGGTGAGGGGAGGAGAGAGAGAAGGTGAGGGAGGAGAGAGAGAGAAGGTGAGGGAGGAGAGAGAGAGGTGAGGTAGGAGATAGTGACAGACAGAGGGAGGAGAGAGAGAGGTGAGGGAGGAGAGAGAGAGAAGGTGAGGGAGGAGAGAGAGAAGGTGAGGGAGGAGAGAGAGAGAAGGTGAGGGAGGAGAGAGAGAGGTGAGGTAGGAGATAGTGACAGACAGAGGGAGGAGAGAGAGAGGTGAGGGAGGAGAGAGAGAGAAGGTGAGGGAGGAGAGAGAGAGAAGGTGAGGGAGGAGAGAGAGAGGTGAGGTAGGAGATAGTGACAGACAGAGGGAGGAGAGAGAGAGGTGAGGGAGGAGAGAGAGAGAAGGTGAGGGAGGAGAGAGAGAGAAGGTGAGGGAGGAGAGAGAGAGAAGGTGAGGGAGGAGAGAGAGAAGGTGAGGGAGGAGAGAGAGAGAAGGTGAGGGAGGAGAGAGAGAGGTGAGGTAGGAGATAGTGACAGACAGAGGGAGGAGAGAGAGAGGTGAGGGAGGAGAGAGAGAGAAGGTGAGGGAGGAGAGAGAGAGAAGGTGAGGGAGGAGAGAGAGAGGTGAGGGAGGAGAGAGAGAGGTGAGGTAGGAGATAGTGACAGACAGAGGGAGGAGAGAGAGAAGGTGAGGGAGGAGAGAGAGAAGGTGAGGGAGGAGAGAGAGAGAAGGTGAGGGAGGAGAGAGAGAGAAGGTGAGGGAGGAGAGAGAGAGAAGGTGAGGGAGGAGAGAGAGAGGTGAGGTAGGAGATAGTGACAGACAGAGGGAGGAGAGAGAGAGGTGAGGGAGGAGAGAGAGAGAAGGTGAGGGAGGAGAGAGAGAGAAGGTGAGGGAGGAGAGAGAGAGAAGGTGAGGGAGGAGAGAGAGAGAAGGTGAGGGTGGAGATGTTTTGATTTTTGACAACCTTTATTAGCCAATATCCCCTAAAAACTACTCACCAGCAAAAATAATTTCGCCACATACACACCACACACACCCACACACCCACGCAAATTAAAAAATGACCCCCTCCCCCCCCCATGCACAGTACATTACATTGCATAAAAAAGACCATTACCCATCCTATATAGCATTGCTGCCATCTTCATAGCTCCCACAATTATATACAAATAAATAGATCCCCGTCCCTGAGCGTGCAAACAGCCCCTTCCACACCCCAGATGCTCTGAAACATCTCAAGGTCATTCATAAAAACATAGTATTCATACTCAGCCCTAAGGTGCGCAGAGACCAACCCCTTAAACAATAAAACTGGGTCTTCCAGCCCACACCCTTTTATTTTGTTCCGTCTCGTGGGCCATATAGCCAACTTAGCCTGCCCAAATAAAAAGTTAAGCAATACGCTTTTTTCCTTTATCCCTTTTAAATATTTTGGCCCCAGTACATACAGCCCCACCGTAAAAACCACTCCTATCCTCCCACAGAGCACGTTCAACGTAGCCAGGACCGCAGACACACGACTACATTCAGCAAATACATGCACCACAGTTTCAGACATATTACAAAAAGGACAGCCCTCCCCCACATTTTTTTCAAATTTGGACAGAAAGGTATTGGTTGCCAGGGCCCCATGTATTACCCTCCACTGCAGGTCCCCTGACCTCTTGGGGAGGGGGAGCTTGTACAGCACCCTCCACCTAAAACCTGCCATACTCTGCCCTGTCAGGTACCTCTGCCACTGATGCTCTCTAACATCCTGTAGAGCTCTGATGTTCCTAACCTTTACTATCGCAGCATAAAGGGCCTTCCCCTCCACCTCCCCAAAGCTTCCCAGGCTTGGAGTGGCAAAAGAAAGCAGCTTCCCTTCCTCCTCCTCCCAGCCCTCCATATCAGCTGGAGAGACAGTGAAGGTGAGGGTGGAGAGAGAGAGGTGAGGGAAGAGAGAGAGTGGCAGACAGAGGGAGGAGGAGAGAGAGGTGAGGGAGGAGAGAGAGAGAGGTGAGGGGAGGAGAGAGAGAGAAGGTGAGGGAGGAGAGAGAGAGGTGAGGGAGGAGAGAGAGAGAGGTGAGGGAGGAGAGAGAGAGAGGGTGAGGGAGGAGAGAGAGAGAAGGTGAGGGAGGAGAGAGAGAGGTGAGGTAGGAGATAGTGACAGACAGAGGGAGGAGAGAGTGGCAGACAGGGAGGAGAGAGAGAGAAGGTGAGGAGGAGAGAGAGAGAGGTGAGGGTGGAGAGAGAGAGAAGGTGAGGGAGGAGAGAGAGAGAAGGTGAGGGTGGAGAAAGAGAAGGTGAGGGAAGAGAGTGGCAGACAGAGGGAGCTGAAGGGCCAGAAACACTGACGAGAAGAAGAAAAATGATGGAAGGCGTGAGAGATGGAGAGGTAGAGCGAAATAAAGCCTTTTAATTTACTAGAATTAGTTTATTATGACTATTCTTATTCTTTATCAGTAGTATAATGATCATTATCCTGTATTTGTGATATTTGCTTATTTTCAAATGGTGTGTAGACATATTTCTGTGCTTTGTACAATATTCCCTAACTTATGTGCCACCAACTTTGAAAACATAAGATTCCTCTGGTCAAGTCAATAAATCCATTTAAACTTGAATTTGAATTTGACAAACCCCCTGCCCCATCATGAACCTTACACCCAAACCCCCCACCCCCCTCCTGAACCTACACCCAAACCCCCCTCCCCCCCTCCTGAACCTACACCCAAACCCCCCACCCCCCCTCCTGAACCTACACCCAAACCCCCCACCCCCCCTCCTGAACCTACACCCAAACCCCCCACCCCCCTCCTGAACCTACACCCAAACCCCCCACCCCCCTCCTAAACCTCCATCCCTGGTCCTGGAGTCCATACTAGTTGGACAATCTTCCCCTTGTAATTTTTTTTTTTGTTTGTTTGTTTGTTTGTTGTTTTGTGGCATTATTCCTTCTCAATGCTTTGCACAGTGACAAAGTCCAGGGTTCTTTTGATCAAACCTGCCAGATTGAACAATATTTTCACTGCAAAAACCAAAAAATAAATCAATTTTAAAGCACAATTGAACTTTGGTAGGACTTTGGGTTGTGTAGTTACCTGGCCATGATATGAGTCCAAATGGTGGCGAAAATATGTTCGTTAGTTGCTCTGTGCTCCCCTGGGGTGATAATCCAGAATAGAGTAATTGTCACTCTCCATTCAGTTCTATAGGGCAGCTAAATGGTCTCAAAATGACACTTCTAGCACGTATACGAACTAGAACGAAGCGGATTCTGTCAATACAAACAATAACTTATTTCTTTTTGTGTCCTCAATTTATTTGTTTATCATAATGGCATTCAAATAACAAATATTTATTTTCTTTTTCATTATATTTCCTTTATTCTCTCTTCATGGTTATTGTGTCCTTTACTCTGTTCCTTTACCCTCTTATACCAGTTATTCTGAGACTTGATTTAAGAGATATTGGCGCCATCTGCTGCTTGGAGTGTGAATGACTGGACAGGGCTGCTCAGGGCTGTCGCTCAGCACTTAATGGATCAGTAAAAGCAGTTGATGACACAATACACTCACCTGGAATTCTGGGGTTAGAACTGGTTGGCAGTTTTAAGGTGAAAACGAAAGCCAGGCACCCCGTGGCTCTCCGAGGTCTTGAGTGAACCTCACCGTTCTGGCATCTCATCGGTGAGTGCAGAACCCAGCGCTGGCATCTGACTGGCTTTTGGCACTCAGAGGTTGCGGGCTTGCTTCCCAGGTGAGCCACAGCCATTGAGTGAGGTGCTGCATACCCTGAACTGCATTTAGTATCCAGCTGTAAAACTTGATCTGTGTCTTTTTAAAGACGTAAGCTGTAAAAGTAGCTTTGGATAAGCGAGTCTGCTAATTAAATACAGTGTGTGTAAATGCCTAGAACTGATTCAGTTCAGTCACCTTTAAAGACTCAACCTGCTGTTGGCTGGGAGGGCGAGGCTGGTTTGGGCTGTGTGTCTCATCTGAGGCCTGTGTGGAGCACGTGCTCCCTGTCCCAGCAGATGTGTGGCTGTTAGGGATCCATCAGTGCCTTACTCTGGCTCTGCAGCCCTTCGGCACCTCGGTCTCCCCAGCTCACGTGTGCAGCGTTAGGAAAACAGCTTTTTGGACACAGTGCTGATTAATCCCATAATTTTCTCTGACTGCTTCCATGGCTTCTAGCATGGGTTCAGAAGGAGGGGGGGAGGGGGGAGGGGGGGGAGGGGGGGGGGGTCCAACTGTAACACATTCGCACCAGTCACCTACCAATCATACCCTCACCATCATCGCACAATCTGATCATGTGATACAAACACCTGCACCTCAAACTATTCTCACACTGTGATCCACAGTACAAGAATAAAGACTCAGTCAGTGGAGTTCATGCCCACAGTTGCTTTACGCTGAACAGAGGCTTCGGTCCAAGGGCTTTTTTCAAAATGTGATCCTTTGGCGACCTCTTGTGGTGGCACCCTGTCATTGACTAAACAGAATTGGCTGAAGTTCAAATTGCATCGAGTTCTCTCTTCATTCAGTTGCCCTTTCTATAGACAAAAAATATTTATTTTGAGAAGTGACACATTTTTGTATTATTCTGATTTATTTTACTCATAGTTTAAACATTACAGAGATCTACAGTTGCTTCTTCAGTGCCTAAGCACAGGTACAGACCTGGGTCAAATTATTATGTGAAATACCTTAGCCATTTAGACACCAGTACAAAAAAAACAGCAGATTATTTAAAACACAGCTTTAAAAGAAACAACCATGTTCACAAATATTCAGAACAAAATTCTGTCATTGATTTGTTGAGTTTTGGTTAGTAACATGTTTCGTCTGAGGAAGACTTTCAGTAAGTACTGCATTTTCTTTTTTTATTAAAAATTTGACACCCAACTTGGGGTTGAGCATGTCCAATTCCAACCCCTAATTTGAAATGCCCAACTATCTACAACCACAGCCGATTCTGGGGAGTGTAGACAACCGCAGTTCTCCTCCAAAACACGCGGTGTCACCAGCTGCTACTTTTCACACCAGACTGCAGCTAAGCTCACACAGACTGGAGTTGGAGGAAGGAGCTTTCATATGCAGCTTTAACATGTGGTCCACGACTCCACGGGTGCCTGAATTGACCAGCAGGGGTCACTAGATGGCAATGAAATGTGGACCCTTATCCGACTAGACCCTCCCGTATCCTGGGCGACGCAACCGCCAATTGGAGCTTCCGGCTACAGTCGGCACTGGCACGGTCCCGGATTCAGTCTGACACCGTGGGGCTGGCAACCATGTACTGCATTTTAAACATGTCGGCTATTTGACCAAGATCCACACAGGTGAGCAAACAGTCACAGCCAATCTCCACCCCCCCCCCACCCCCCACCCAACCCCAGGAGGCCCACCACACATTTTAACTTATAGACTTGATTAGATCTGAAGGACTGCTTGTTTTCTTTTTAGCAAATGATTCTCAAGATTGTATGTGAACATCAGTGGTACATTACCCTGTTCAGGTGTGTGTCAGATGTACAGACTAATCGTGAATAACCATATTAAATATGTCAGTCTGTCACTTGCTCTGACGTGCAAGTCGGTTTCTTTATACAATAATTGCTGATTTTTACATTTGCACTATTTCGGCCCAAACCCTGTGAAAATGAATATAAAATATCTTTCCGGTTATTGTCGTTGAATATTTAAATGAGACGGTACATTCAGCCAAAATTCAAAATTTAGGAAAATGTCTTATTGCTTACATCTGTAAATATAAAATAACATATTAATGGATTTGCAACAAAAAAAAAGGGATCTTCATATAAAATGCGAGTCGAGCCCTGAAGCAAGCCATGCCCTGGGCCCAGGATCGATCTCCAGCTGTGAGAGGTGTGGTCCCTGGGCCTGGGTGGGGACGGGCCTAAACAGCGCTGTTGAGTTTGGTCCACTCAAAGATGTCCTGCTCACACACAATGTCCGAGTTGACGAGCAGGTAGCGGTCTCCCACACAGAAGTGCTTCTGGCAGGCTGCGCACTTAAAGCACTCCAGGTGGTACACCTTGTCTCTGACGCGCATGGTCATCTCGAACGCCCGGATCCCGCCTCTCGCACGAGGCACAGAGTCCGTCCTGTCCAAACAGCCTGGAGGACCGCCACACCACCCGCCCAAGGGTAAGTTTATAACAGAACCAGGTCAAGTGCGTTATGAGATAAACATGAAAAAAGTTGCACATTATACATTTTCCATTGGCAATCGCACCAGGCAAATTTAAGAATGGCGCTACTTATAGTTTGAGCACTACACTAGTTATCGAGTAAAATGCTTCTTCTTTTTTTGCGAAATATGTAGGCTATATATTTTTTAAAAGAAACATTTAAATTGTATCTGGGAATTTGAACTTGTATGAGGCTTCCACTTTAAATAAGGATGGGTTATATACAGTGTAGTCACTCAGTAAGTGGGGTTATGGGTTCAGAAAGTGGGAGCCACTGCGCAAGCCTACCTGAGGTAGTCCCGGCGGCACAGCTTCCTGCCCAGTTTGTAGTACAGCCGGCGGCCCACCTCCCCGAGCCGGCAGCCGCACAGGTCGCAGCTCAGGCAGTCCTCGTGCCAGTACTGCTCGATAGCCTTGAGAAAGAAGCGATCGCCGATATTCTGCTGGCAGCCGCCGCAGGTCAGCAAGGATGGCGGCACCTGCAGAACCTCGTCAACCGGCTCCCTGCGCAAACACGCGACTGCCAAGTTAACCACGGACTTTGGCCCCTGCGAATCGCTGCGGTGAGTTTGCTGGGCCAGTACGCCAATACGCCACAAGAGGGAGCCATAAGGATTATTAAGAGTGTATCCTACTGGCAATGTCATTGGAGGGAAATTCATTCCGAAACAACGTGCCAATTAAGAAATGTGGCGTTTAGCCTACTCACAATTTCTAAAACTTTATACCTAAAATATCAGCTAACCCGTTAAGGGTAACAATTTCAGTTTAAATTACGACAAATCCAATTGAATGTGCAGTTTGGTGAAATATGCGCCACAATACTGTATCAAAATATCTTACCTAATACTGACTAGCCTACATATCATTCCGATACAAATGAACTATTGAACAATTAATTTTTTTTCTGTAGCATAACCAAATTGAAATAGTACAACATGATATTTTAACTAACGTAGTTCGTTTAAGGAGCCTGGTCTTCTTGCTGGAGATTCCTTGAGTAGCTATCCGCTTCTTTGGCGGCAACACCGCTGAGTGGATTCCAACTCTTCAGCAATTTTTTAAAGACATATTACTTTACTAGTTAACTGCACTCGTTTAGTTAATGGTTACACGTGCAACAGAGATGACAATATAACAGTAGCATAATAGGCCTATCAATAGCCCTACTGATCGAATTTGAACAAAAATACATTTTCATGTGAAATATTATATAACTGTTCATCTTAAATAATACTTTTTAATCACTCACTCGCTTGTCTCCAAGCTCTTCCTCTCGATGGTTGATGACATTCCAAGATTTTCCTCTTTCCAACCAGCAGCGGATGCATCAAATGCTTCTAAGAATGAATCCCACTCTTAATGCAGCACGGGACTGCTGTCCTCTCTAAACCCCGTTTTATAAAAGACGTAATATACAAATCCCGGAGTGGTAGTCTCTCTTCGTAAGAGAGATTTTTTTTTTTTCAATTAAAAAAATTAAGTGCACGCGTTTTTATAAATTCATACGTAGGCTTGTTATGTGCGATGTTTATTTTAAATTACTCATAAGAAGCAGACACTGTCTAGCTATAGGCTACCGTCTTCCAGAAAATGATGCACAATGCATAGCCTATAGCTCTTTTCAGTGTCCGTATAGGCAATTCTTGTCACGCTGTTTGCTGGAGGCATTCAGGCGCCGAATACTGTTGTTGTGTCTGCTGCGCTACTGTACAGCCATCCAGTAGCAGAGGTGATATTGATTATTAATGACACGATTCACGTGCGGATGGTGGAGGCTCCATCTGCGGCGCGCGTCTTTTCTTGACGTCGCTTCGCTCGAGCTCCGTCCACGCAGTGGGTAGCGACACCAGCAGTGCTGCACGGTGTTTTTTAAATAGATCGCCCGTGATCGACCCCCTCGGTTTCGGGTATCGTTTCCTCTTTCCTGCTCACGACCGCTTGACAATTGAAGGAAATGGCTTTTAAAGAGACAGTGGAGCTCTATGTACAACAGTGAATAAGGTGACGTGTAGAGCAAGCGCAGAAGCACCAACCTAGTGACAAAACGTCATTAATATTATTAATATTGTAGCGGCATTTTTACTCCCGTGCCCCCGCAAACTTCCCTTAAAAATTACCAGGACCTCATGGGGCAGGTCCTCCTACAGCATGCAGTTCAAATCCCAGGTGACGTGCTGCTGTTGTAACTGTGAGAAAGGTGACTGAACTGAACTGCTTCAGTACACATCCACATGACTCTACGGCAAGATGCATATATCAGAAGCTATGTACGGGACTCTGCATAAGCAAGGCGGCTAAATAAATGCGTAATGTAATATACTGTAATGCAAATGAACGTGCCTTCCTTGTGATCTGAGCGCTGTTCCCTGCCTGGCTGGACGTAAGGGGCTCTAGGATCAATCTTGATCAAAACGGATAAGAGAATTAAAATAGGGAAAACCTGATCCGAAATCAGCACTACTATCCTGAGGCACTTATGAATACAGGGGATCATTGTGTGTGAGCAGGACATCATAAAGTGGACCAAACTAGGATCAGTTTTACCTTTTAGGCCATTATGTATCCAGGTTAGGATATGGACAGGGAAAAAACTGTTCCCAGATCAGTGCTATTAATACAGCCATTGGAGTGAGTTTGAACACTTGCTGAACCCAGGTCTGGAGCCCGGAATGTTCTCCAATCTTTACAGACCTGCAACTGTGAGTTCCAAAACACTGCTATCATTCTCTATCAGACCCGCCAAACCACTATTGTACACTGCTGTCATTCCCTATTAGACCCCCCCCCCCCCATTGCAGCAGTTAGAGGGAACCCCTCTTATCTCCTGCCAGAGCCCCTGGACTCCCCGGGGCAGAGAGGGTGGGGCTGCAGCTGAACAGGAGATAAATGCTTCAGTCTGGCACTGAGGGGAAGGTGGAGGCTGGTTTAATGCAGGCCCACCCGATTGGAAGCAGTGTTACTGTATCGGGCAGCTTTGTGGAGGCTCTCAGGTGGTATATCCAGCTAAGGCACTAATACTCTGTGTGATGACTCGTTACACCCAGACCTGGGTAAAATATGTATCTGAGATATTTTAACTCTTTAGTAAAATCTGAATGTGCTCCAACGTCCCTGAGAATTTTCACCAAAAAATGCCTATTGGTGAAAATAGATGTTTCTTTATCATTTTTGTCAGTAATCTCCAGGGATTTTTTGCTAACACAGCCCCAGTATGTCAGATGGGGTGTCCACAGTCAGAGATACACAGGAGCTCTCTTCATTTTGTGTACTTTCCTGTGGACTCTACAGAACAGGCCTCAGATGTACAGGAAGTGACAACAGATTAAACTTGCGGGGGGGGGGGGGGACTGCTGCTGTGCCATCCTGACTTCCTGCCAGCTCCTCTTGCCCATCCCAATGGGTTCTGATTGGTTAACTGGCTCCAGATGGCTGGAGGTGATAGGAGAAAGGATCGGGGTTGCGTGAGTACCGCCGTAACCTCAAGGCCTGCCAATCACGCACTGTACTGTCCCACATTGGCACGGTGTGCCGGGCCTGTTTCATAGCCTTTGGTTGCCCCCTATGCTTCTGAGGGGGAGAGACGTGTGTCCCAAAAAAACCACAGCTCAACCAAGAGACCTCACTTTTTCAAGATGGAGGCTCATTTCCCAGCTGTCCCAAATGCAAAATGTACTTTCCAAATGCGAGCACTCTTTAAATCGGCCATACAGTGCTGCCCAAAACTGCCCTTCCCAAACTGCGGGTCGCGAGATGACACGTGGACAAAAAAACACTGTGTAAATGTACACGTACATTTCCCATTAACATTCACAGCAGTCATATTAAACACTGCGCCTGTTGCAAGCATTGCATAGTTGCTTTTTATGTCCCAAACCCTGGCCATTCACGAAACCTTGCCATTTGTACATTTTTTTTCGGGCTCTTTCAGCTTTATTGGACAGCACAGTTTGGAGAGACAAGAAGAATGGGAGCGAGAGAGAGGGAAAGACATGCCACAAAGGTTGTGCGGCCGAATTCAAACCGTCGACGTCTACAATCTACGCCACCGAGACACCCAAAAATGAGTCTTCTTAATGTCGGTGAGCGCTCCCTCCTGATGAAATCCTAGATCCACACGTGAGGTACTGTAGCACCCAGTGGATCATACACACAGCCTGACTGTGCATGAGGTACTGTAGCACCCAGTGGATCATACACACAGCCTGACTGTGCATGAGGTACTGTAGCACCTAGTGGACCATACACACAGCCTTACTGTGCATGAGATACTGTAGCACCCCAGTGGACCATACACACAGCCTTACTGTGCATGAGATACTGTAGCACCTAGTGGACCATACACACAGCCCTACTGTATATGAGGTACTGTAGCACCAAGTGGAACATACACACAGCCCTACTGTGCATGAGGTACTGTAGCACCTAGTGGGCCATACACACAGCCGTACTGTGCATGAGGTATTGTAGCACCCAGTGGACCATACACATAGCCCTACTGTGCCAGAAGGCAAGCCTCACCGTCAGCAGTGGTAGAGAAGTAAGGATATTTGTCTGTGACCAGGCAAGTGTATAAGCAAGGTCTCTGGGGCTCCCTGTCTAATACAGTGATTAATGGCTCCTTCCTGTCACATGTCACGGTGCTTCCTGTCACAGGTTTTCCGAATATTAACACCCATATTTCTGATATCTGCCTGCTGCCGGATGGTGAGTCTTCACGTGTGACTCAACAGGCAAACTTGTGGCCGCCTAATCGGACGGTGGGTTCATTGGTGCATGATGGGACGCTGTCATCTCAGCCAACCGAAATCCTCCTTTCCCTGCGCGATGCTAGAGCCAATTGTACATAGCTCTGCAGGCCACAGTCGGCACTGGCACGGTCCGGATTCAGTACCAGACCCATGGACCCCATCCATCCACTAGAACAGTGCCTTACCTGGGTGAGCCCATAGCAATATTTACTATAGGTGAGTAATTTCTTTTTTGTAGGATGAGTTTGGAAGGCTCATGAATAATTCAGGAGCGCGTGTTGACGGATGAGAGCATAGAATGTTGAAAGAATATGGACAAAGTGACTGTAAAGTCACTTCATTGACTTTCCATTGGCTTGTGAAAAGCGTTTTGAAGCTGCGGAAGTGCTGTTTTGTGCAGTCATGTTGTACAAAGATTGGAGCCATGGTCATTAAGTCCGGGCCAGGTCCAGGTAGTCTACTAAGTGTGCGAGATACAAGTGACGTGCAGTGATTAGTAAGTGCCAGAAACTGCCCCGGATTGGGATAGTTTAAAATAATAAAATGTTGTCCAGATGGCACAATAATTTAAAGAATCAGCACATTGGGAGACATGTGCAAATGCATGTCCTTCTGGGAAAAATTAATATTTTGGCCACATTGGTAGCATTGATCTACACTGAAACAGGTGGCTGAAAGCCATATACTGGAGCCAGCTGCACTGGTGCCAGAGAGCAACGCTCTCAACAAGACCAAGAAATATGCAACAACAACAAAGCAACAAAGCCCCCTTCGACCAGTCTTTGTGGCGCTGTTAGTGATGATTTCTTGTGAGAAAACCTCACTCACAAACACAAAAACATGTAGGCTAAAGGATCTGACAAAGTTCAATTCTTAACCCCCCCCCCCCCCATCTCTCAAGCCACAAGTGCTCATGAATTATTCATGAACCTTCCAAACTCATCATACAAAAAAATAATAATAATTGTGTAGGGGATCCTGGAAGTATAACCAGGAATGATATACCAATCACCATCTGCATTGTTCAGTTTCTTATTATCAACTTACTCTGTGATTGGTGGAGCTCCTCTCTGGTTTCTTTGTGGACAGCGATGACATTTCTGTCCTTATCTCCCTATTTTATTATCCCTGGTGTACACCAGGAAATGGGAAACTTTCAGCAGTAAGTAATGTTGAGATTTTTTTATTTTTTTTTGCAGTGATGTAACTTCCTGTTTTGGCTATTTGGGAATTTATGGGTTTGCATGTGATCGCCCAGACGGTTCAAGGTTGTGTGGAAAGAGGCACCAGAAAGGAAGCAAAAGGCAGGACGAGGCGTTTGGCCACTGCGTTCTCAGCCTCGGGCTCAGCCTCTTCGTTCTGCCCCTTTGCCGCACACAAGCACAACCTAGTCAGAGACTTTCCATCTCTGCCCATAACAAGGAAAAGGTCCTGTGGCTTTGTGCCCCTTTGCTTATTAACTTTGGCCAGCTCTTTGTTCTGCTGCTTTGTGGAAAGGGAATGTCCAGTCATAGGTGTCTGAAAATATGAGTGAAAATACAGGCTCCATGGTGATACCTTCACAGCTTATGTGTGTGTGTGTGTGTGTGTGTGTGTGTGTGTGTGTGTGTGTGTGTGTGTGTGTGTGTGTGTGTGTGTGTGTGTGTGTGTGTGTGTGTGTGTGTGTGTGTGTGTGTGTGCGTATGCATGTACATATGTATGTATGTATGTATGTATGTGTGTTTATACAGAGAGAGAGAGAGAGAGAGAGAGAGAGAGACCTGTTATAACCTGTTCACTGCTTATTATTAAAGACTAATCTGTCTTGAAAGATCTCTTCACAAGGTCATTCTTCAGTCAGAGGGTGAATTTAGCCCTGGACTAATTTCCTGTCAGGACAGACCAGCTCATCCTGTGAGCTGTGGACTCTCTGATAGGACGAGATCTGACACAGCAATAGCCTGGCCACTGCTTCCTGTTTGATCTAAAGCAGGATGCTTATTGGTCAGTTTTTTCAAATGGCTCCCTATGAGGTCCCCTGCAGCATTGGTTCATAAAACCCTTCAGATATTTACATTCAGCCTGTTCAATTCTTCCTAATTTTGGATCAAACCGGTATCTACAGTGTGAACTATAAGAGAACATACAGGCCAAACTGTGGCACTGATGCGGTGCCTTCTAAAGCTCAGCTCCCAGGAAAAAGCCTCTTGGCTCATCTAATGGTGAACTTTGAAGGTTTTTCATGGCTTTACTAGCCCCACCTGCACTACGTCGAAAACAATATGCCCAGACTCATTTGCTAATTGAAGCACTACATTCTCAGTCTACCTCTTACATCTTCTATGGTACCTCACTTGCTGTATGGTTTATGTATTTACTAGTACTAAGTAAGTTATGTATTAACTGCTACAAAAAGTTGTGAACCTAATGACTTGCCATCAGCTCTGTTATCTGAACCTGTTTTTATGCACGTATGTAAGTCACTCCAGATAAGAGCGTCTGCTAAATGCCAAAATGTATGTAAAAATTTAAAGAAGAAGCAAGATTGTGTTTGTGTTTCTAACATAAAGTCGAAGGATGGCCTGGTTGGCTCTCTGAAACAGAGCAGGTTGCGGAAATGAGTCACTCTATGAAGAAGGCGCTTTTCCTGTGGGATCCTCCCTTAATCAGTATTGTCCCTCTACGAAAACACCCCTTCAATAGAGGAGCACTGCGGACATGTTAACTACTTCCTGTATTTCACTGAAACAAAAACCTCGAGTCACGGAGTCACATACCAAGTCAGCTTGGGTGTCAATTTTTATTCAGGGAATTAAAACGCTGAAGATGAAACTTTAAGACCTTATTGATGTCTTTCAAAGTTTAATGTGATGAAAAAGATAAAACATTTTTTGGGGGGAAAAAAAGATAGAAGACTTTTAAAAGATAAAAGTTCTGACAATTCAATTTATCCTGAACATTAAATGGTCTAATGTTCTGTGCATTTAACAGTTGCCCTAATCCACTTTGAGGATAGACTACTACGAATTGTTTTAATACATTTATGTTGTAATATACTACTTTTATTTTGCGTAAAACTTGGTCTGTCATCATGACCACACCTTAAAATTCTCTAATATGGTCCTGACCCCATACATTTCACTTTATTATTTTTCCTCTCTTCAGTAAAACTCTACTGCCATCTTCTGGCTGAAAGTGGTCAGTGAAAATAACCATTCCAGGGACAGTAACCGTATACAGTTTAATTGTATTTCACAACTATCTCAGTAAATATGAAACATTTTATAGATCAAAGTCCTCGTTTTAAACTATAGTTTTAATGGAAACTAATTACAAGTTGCTAAGATGGGCTGTTTAAACGAATCAATTAATGTTACAATTAGATTACATTTTGTTTTCTTTAAGAGAACATTGTCTAACGTCTAACACAACTGAAACTGAAAAAAATGAAAACCAGTTATTGTTTTATCCTTATTTTTACTTATTTTATAACAGACAAGCCATTATTCTTGCCATGACGTCATTGTAGTCAAGCACCTGGTGTCTTTTTGTTTAATCTCTGGCCTCCAACAACGTGTTTCTTGCTTTTGCGCTTCATCAAGCACTGGGTGCCTCCACATTTTCTCAAGAGTAGCTAGACACTGGTTTAGCAAGGTAATCCGAACATGCATTTGTGAATTACTTGGGCTAATGCAGATTCTTCAACTTTCCTAGTGGTAACTTTCATGTTCATTGATAGTTATGTTAGCTAGCTATTTGTTTCTGAAGCACCCAGTCGTTAAAACTAGCTAGCCAACAGGGACCATCTAAGCTCAAATACTTGAAAAACTTGAAATACATTTTGAAATGATAGCAATATTTCCTCTCGTGTAGCTAAACTGCTAACGGGTGCTAATTTCGCTCTTTTGTTGTACTGTTAAGTAGCTGCATTTCGTTAGTTAGCAAGCTACGTCTGCAACCTCTTCATCAGCGTGTATTGCGCGAATACTGGTAAATGATACACAATAATGAACTCCCGATGCATGTTGAATGTGTTGTCTTCTGTTAGCTTCGTCGTCTTTTAAAACGTTAGCTAAATTAGCGGTAAGGTTTCTCTCGTCTGCAGCGCAATCGTCTCCCTACATGAACTCAGGCAAATCCAGGACGGCTACAGCAGGGGCCCTTCCCCAGTATAAAGTGTCACCGCTCCGGGTTGGTCTCTCTCAGTTGTCGGTGAGGCCGGCGGGCGGATCCCACATATTGTTGAAAATATACATATAAAGTAACCCAGGACAAGCTTAGACTATTTTTTTTCCCATAAATAAATAAATATTGTCATCCTTGGTGGACTCAGAGCCGAAAAGGTAAGAACGTAAGAGAAAAGGCCTCGATGGTTAAACGTTAGGGCGACTAACGCTAGAGGGAATCCCCTCTCCAGCAGTGCGATGCTAGCGCTACCGAGGCTGTCCGGATATCCACCGCCGGGAAAACCAAATTACCGCTCGATGTGAAACGTTATTGTTTTCGGGTGCTTTCCGAGGGCTGGATAACTTTTGGTGCAATACTAGTTTGTACTTTTCACTAGTTTCGTTTTTTTTTAGGTTACCAACTAGCTAGCTAACGCTACCGTAAATGGTAACATACGCTGGCTAGCGTTAAGAAAATGGCTAAATTAGCTAGCAGCTGCGATTGGGGGGTTTACACGATAGCTACTGCGTTAGCCTAGCCAGCTACCGTTAGCTTGTGAACCGGGGCGCGACTTGGCCAGTCGGTTAGCGGGGGTTATTGGCTCATTAGCAATACTGTCATTAAGCTAACACTGGAAACTGTTATTTGGCTAGGCTAACTCTTGGTAGTTGGTTTAACGTACATGCAGTTGCATCCATTAGCGAGCTGACCATCTAACGAGTTAGCACATTGACCCAGGCCTGGTCGGGGAATAAATTAATGTTAGCCGTGTGAACAGCTCGTTATTTGGGGTCTTCAAGGACAGACATGTTACCCTAGCAACGTTAACTTAGCCTATTCAACATATGAACCGTTTAACTTGCCCTGCTAGTTTGTTGGTCACACAAACGCACTTCTGACGGTTAACTTAAACCAGCAAAGTGAGCAAGTGGACACAGTGATTTTGTATCCACACAAACCGCTAATGTTAGGCTACTACGATCAGCAGGGAGGGTCGTGCTTTCTTAGCTAATGACCCACATGTATCCGTTTTAAAACAGTATGTAACGTTAGGAATCTTCCCTAGGATCGATCCGGAGTAGACGCCATGGGTCAATATTTTAAACCAGGACACTCACGTATTCTGAGTCTAAGAAAGGGGCACAGGATAAATGTTTTTCAAAGCATATGTTGACAACAACACTAACGATACACACACACACACACACACACACACACACACACACACAAGGATCCATGTTGATGCACAGACACAGGTGGCCAATGCGATATGACGCAAGCGGTGAAATCTGCATTCCACTTCGCTCGGTCTCAGCAGTTGATCCTATTATTTCTCCCACCAATGCAAATATTTCTCCGGCTCACTCCTGTCCTCTCCCCCCGTGTCCACAGATGCCCTCAGCGATGATTCAGTCGTCCAGCCCAGACGTGGGGTCCGCACCTGGCCAATTCACCATCGCCGGCCAGTCCTCCGGAGCTCAGACCGAGGCGATGAAGCAAGTGCTCGGTGTCATCGACAAGAAAGTCCGAAACATGGAAAAGAAAAAGGTGAAAGCGTGCCGTTATTTGTATCCCATCTGGAATGACATTATGTACTCAGTGGCCTGGGTTTGTTATGCACCCATTGTAAAAGGATCTGTAATGACTTGGTGTCCTTGTCCTGTTGTCATTGCTCAGGACGACATAAGGACTTGAAACCTCTGCTGTTTACATCGTCTTTATTGCGGGTACTTTATTGCGCAGCTCAGGACTGAATTTAGTGTCCCGTTGTTGGCTGTGGATGCGGTGACCAACTGCAAGGCTGTAGTACTTGGGGGAATTTGCCTGTAAGTAAGTTGTCCAACTCACCATGTTGAGTCTAATGTTTGGGCACGTCTGTAGCTCTGCGCTATAACCCAATCCTTGTTTTAACACTGGCCACTTGTTTCCTCTGAAACTCTGAACGGGTTTTTTCAATGGAATTTACTTTACTGACGGAGCTATAACTTTGGTGTTGGGGCTTTTGCCCATTTAATAACGAAGTCAACCTCATGTAGGTTTACATTACCCATGTCTATTTCTTAGGCCTTTGTAGTGCATTGTCAGGAAGCTAATGTAACGTGTCCAATGTTGGGGAACTAGTCTAGCCAACAAGCAAACGGCATTGCACTGGTTATAAAGTGAATATGGCTTATGCATGTTTATTGCCACAGCAAACGTGTTATTAAACATGGAAATCGCAAGTGTTTTCTGCAATGACGTTACAGTGTGGAGTTATTCGGCATCTAGTTGGTTTAGCGTGTTGTTAGCGAGCCAATGTTTCATTTTAAAAATACCAGGTTGATCAATAACATTATGCATAATTTAACTGTTGGTAGCCTTTTCTGACATTTGTCCAGCCGTTTTGCTTATTTGCTCATTAAAGTAGAATAAAATGCCTGGGTCTTCTTTAACCATCCTGGATTGTTTCTTTGTTTACCGTTTGGCTAACGTCGGGCAAGTGCAGATTTTTACGCTGAAAACAGCTCAGGATCTCGAGCTGTGTCCGTTTACCGTTTAAATAAAGCATGATACATTGGACACATGGGCTTTGTGTGGAAATAATAAGTGTTAGTCTAGCGCATCAGGGCTACATGTGTGTCCATGACCGGATTATGGTGCTGAGAGTAGCAACATGGCGGCCGAGGAGCTCAGCACTGCTTCAGCTTGCTGAGATATCAGATAAAACGCACACTCAACACTGGCACGCAGTCGCTTTTCTCCTTAATTATTGGTCCCGCAATTTTGGTATGAGGAAAAACATTTGACTTCAATACTGCGACGGCCGCTTTGTTACTTGGCTCGTGAAAGCCCCGGGTTGCCTTCTCATTTCCGGCAGGTGCCGGTCTTTGCGTCTCAGGCGTTTTGTGTGGAATCAGTTTTCCTAAAGAGCTAATCACCGAACAATATCGGAGGAGCCAGAAGACCACGCATATGTTCCTTGGGGGAGGGGTGTGTGGTAGATTTGTTTTGCTATGGGGGAATTTCGCATTGCTACCACAATGGGACCGGTTGAAACGTGAGTGATGTTAGGGTTAGTGTGATCCATGTGGGCTGAGTAACATTTTTTTTCCATGCACCGTTATTGCAGAATAGCAGATGTCAGCGTGCACGTAACTTCCACGGTGGAAATATTTCTGTGTTCTGTGTTCATCTGAGCCTGAGTGCTTTGTGTGCTCTTCCTGTCTGTGGTTCCATAAAACCAGACTCTTCGCCGTTCAACTGAGGAACAAATAAGCTTCAGTCCCCATAGTTTGCCTTTTGCTACAAAGCAGTCGTCACAGTTAATATTGTCAGCTGCCCAGTATGTCTTACGAAAGTACACCAGCACAGTGTGTTCCAGTATTTCAAGTGAGGTCTTAAATCTGGAATGTGTCAGTAAAATGCATAAATATATTGATAAATATTCAAGTGCTTGCATGTGCTAAACAGTAAACAACAGTAACAGTGACTTAAACGTAAATTCATTATGTTCAGTTAATGAATTAATGAGTTCAGTTAAACTGGGTTTAATTTGTGTCCGTTTGATCGTTTCCTTTGGTCCCTGTGCCAGTGACGGTGAGTGTGCACTTTCATGTCTAACTGGTAATTGCCCATGTCTGGGATGTGTCTGTCAGCGCAGTGTTCCCCCAGATCTGGGTCAATTATTTTTGGGTCCAGAAAGTACGGCTTGTTATCTTGCTGTTTGGGCCGTACAGATTTGGTAATATTTATAAAGCCTGCCTTGTGCTCCAGTTGTGCAATAAATGCTATTTTCCTGCAGCACGAGTCAGGGTTCCAGACTGTTTTTCCTCCGCAGTCCTGGGTTCTGCTGTTGATGAGATGATCCATAGCTGGAGGGGCTCAGATTGCCCCCCCCCCCCCCCAGAAAGTTAACATTTTCAGTTGAGCACACTTTCAGAGGGAAATGAATACAAGTCTTACACGCAAATCTCGCCTCTGTTCACCCACTCGCCCCCACAGGTACAATTTTGTTTTAGAACAAAAAAGAAACATTAAGGGGGAAACCAGTATTTGCTTGGCACTTAAAACCTCTTTAAGATTAGGCCTAATAACGGTACTGTTCTGGGCTGGTGTTTCTCCGTCACCTTGTTTGTTTGCTACGGAGCCTGAGCCATTTTCAAATGTGGAACAGGTTTTTAATTGGGATGATTGTGCAAAAGAAGTGTCTGCAAAATGGCAGTTGACGGTGGAGAGAAGTTCTGTACTGGTGCGATTTCACCTCTTTTGCATCTAACGCTGAACTTCGCCCACAGAGCAAGCTGGATGACTACCAGGCTAAGAAAAACAAAGGAGAACGCCTCAACCAGGATCAGCTGGTGAGTGTGGGGTGCATTGGGCGGGGTTTCTACAGTCCATTCTTGACCTGTGGACAGAATCTGGTTTGTGTCACAGCAAAATATGTCCTCCAAAAAACAAAACAAAGCATTCGTCTGCCTTTCTGCTCCCGTTCTTCTGCAGGAAGCTTTGTCCAAGTTCCAGGAAGTGACCAATAACCTGGAGTTTGCTCGGGAGTTACAGAAGAGCTTCCTGGCGTTGGGCCAAGACGTGAGTATAGAAATAAGCACAGGTCTCTGCTCGCACGCACCCTGTTATTCGTGTGAGGTCACGTCACATCCTTACCTACGCTTGGGAGTGGTTAAGAACGGTCTCTGCTCAACGGCGACGTACATGGCTAGTCTCGGATTTTTATTAATTTTTCTTGTTTGGTTTCCCCATCTCTCCCTCGTCTTTGTCATCTGCAGCTCACACATTTTTTTTATTTTTATTATTATAAAATGTGAATGAACAGATATGTCAGAGGCTGACATGGAGGGTGCTTATTTAATCTTATTTACTCTGAAGTCATGTTTGATCTGAGATTTTGGCGGTTTCTTGATAAGCCCATGAATGATGGCTGAATCTGTTCTTGTGTGCCTGACGGAAATGTTTTGGCGTGTACATACAGCTGATGGAGCTGACCACATCATTCGGTGGAAGCAAGAAGCTGCAAATCTGAAAATGGACAGCCCTTTGAGCTGCCCCCTCCTGGTTAAAATGTAATTGTTTGAAACACCGAAGGTGTCGTCGTCATCCCTGCGTTTCTATCGCCCGGCAGATCCAGAAGGCCGTGAAGAAGGCAGCGCGGCGGGAACACCTGCAGCGGGAGGAGGCGGAGCAGAAGCGGCTGAAGACCGTGCTGGAGCTCCAGTTCCTATTGGACAAGCTCGGGGAGGATTGCGTCCGGGCGGAGCTCAAGCAGGGAGTCGGCTCCTCCCCCCTCCTCACGGACGCTGACCTTACCGCCCTCGATGAATTCTACAAGCTGGTGGGACCGGAGAGAGACCAAAGCATCAGGTCAGGGGGCCAGGCGAGGGGGAGTGGTGTGTTTTGGGTAAGGGGGGGTGGAGCTGCTATGCGGTATGGTTATAACGTTAAATCCTCATAATATACGGTGTCGTAGGAACGTGCGGACTAAGCTGTAGTAATCATTTTAATGTGTACAGGATCCTGTACGAGTGTTTGACCAACAGAGTGGCACTCGATACAGTTCTTAGGAAGCCACTGGAGAAGCTTTGCCACCACATACAAACATTGTGCCATTAAAACTGAGTTCTGGTCGAATACACGTCAATGACATTGATTGAAGTATAATTCTGGCCATCTGGTTTTGTCATTTTAACTTTAGAATTACAAGTTAAGGTGTATTACTGTGACTTTTTCCTATAAATGCACGACCAGTGTTATTACAGACATATCATTTACGTATATGTGACCGTCTCAATGCTGGTGGCATGGGTGTGATGTCCGAAGGAATGACCAAATATGATCTAGTGTGGTCAGAGCACATAAAGGGCTTTCCCAACACATTAAATATAGCTGTTTCCAATGCTGCTATAAGGGTTATCTTTGTCATGTGTGATCCAATTCGTGAATAAAAAGGGATTGAATCGAGAGGCCCCACTCTGCGTGCTCTGAGGAACGTGTGCCCCCCCAACATTTAAACACATTCATGATGTTAGCGTGTTGCAGAAAGGTCTGGTATCATTACGGCCCCTCCCTGCGCGCTCTGAGGAACGTCTGCCCACCCAACATTTAAACACATTCATGACGTTAGCGTGTTGCAGAAAGGTCTAGTCGAAGGTGTTTCCAGGTGACTTCACCTTGGCTGCTTGTCAGGTGTTTGTTCCTGGGCATTCAGGAGGACCCAGAGGGTTAATCCTCCACAGAGGATGATACTCATCACCCAGACAAATGAAGATCTCATCTTTGTAGGGGTTACTAGGACGTCTCTGACCTTTCATTGGAAAGGGCTTCAGTTCCTTATTCATCGTACCAGTGCAGCTGTATCAGACCCCTGTGAGTTGTGGCCAAGGGGTCTGTCTGAATAAGCCGTTGAGATGCTCAGACCATGTTATTGTTGCATCTAAGAGATGTTCATATCGTTCAGTGATGTATGTGCAGAGGGGGCTCCTGCCGGCCTCTCGCACTGATGAAAAGTTGATCTGTTTTATCGTCCGTTTCAACATTCATCACGCAGCAAGTAACAACTGCATCCTTTAATACTCGGGGTGAGGAGCAGGTTTTACCTGAGAGCGGTGAACCCACGTATCGCGTCTCTCTCAACCTTTACTACAGTGGAGGTCGACAGGTGTCCCTGGTGTGGTCCTGTTCACGTAGTTTGTAACGTCTCCTCCACGCGCTAATTGATGTAGACCCGGGCTGTGTCCGAATCGGCACCCTTCCATACTATTGAGTATGCTTGTTGAGTAGACAGGATGAGAAAGTAAAGAAGAATTTTGTCTAAATGTAGTATACTTAAAACCTCCGGATGATGTACTTATTTCCGGGGTTTCGCTGAGCATATTCGGGAGCATACTTTTTCAAGAAGTACGCAAACATTTTGGTTGCATAAATATGATGCGCAGCTTCGTTTTAAAAATTAGGCGCAGCTTCGCTGACGTTTTCCTTCAATAACAACAAAAACAACTTGTGACATGGCCACGCAAGCGTGGGACGTCTTGCGATACTTCCACAGTACGGGTGGAAAATAGTATGGAGGATATTTTTTAGCTTACTGCGCATCGCGTACTAAAGTACACAGGAAACAGGACGCAGTAGATAGGGCTCTGGTTCGTACACAGCCCCAGTCTCCTGGCTGTTGTCCAGGGATGAAGTCCTCAGGCTCCTTCCTTTGGACATGTGACGTGTGAAGATCATATCTTCTAGACAAACACACGCAATCCTGCCCCAAACCTCCACACATCAATCCTGCCTCAAACCTCCACACACAGACAGCCATGTTCTGGGGTGCCCTGGACTCCCATGAGCCTTTGCCTGAATCGTTATCAATTCTGCACGGTTTTCCCCATGGGGAATGTAGTCATTCAGCAGCATTTTTACCACTGTCCGCCGATGCGGATGTGGGTAGGGTATGCTTCTACCCACCTTGAAAAAATGGTGACTCATCCCCACAGTCCTTTTCCAGCCCAGCTGGCCTTAGTTAATTGGCACATTTTCTAAGCGCTGGACTCTAAAGTGATATAAGGGAGCTTGTGGTGCTAGTAGAGCACACTGCCATATGCCTTGTTTGTTGAGTCTAGCTCTGTTAGACATCCTCTCTCATATCTGTGATCTTGTAGCAGTGCCTCCCTTGCAGATGGAGAGAGGGGTGGGGGGGGGGGGGGGGTGGTGGATGCGGAGAGACGCCACTGAGACGGTTCCTGTTATCTCCTCCCAGGGAAAGAGAGCTGCGGCTTTTGCCACTTCATCAGCTCTGCGATTCCCGCAAATTACTTCAGTTTCACCTTTTGTGTGTGCTTGACATTTTACAACTGCAAGTGTGGCTGGAAGCTTGCAGGCCTTCAGCAGTGCAGAAACTTGTGCCCAGTTTGCTATTTTTGCTCCAGAAGCTGTCAAAGTTCCTCTGTGCCCGTATGCCACCAAAATTGTGTTCCACGCCTAAAGGAGAACATGAGTCTGTGTATATTTCCCTCGCCCAATTTGCATGCTTCTGTGAGAGCTACCAGTTCAGCAGCATGGAAATGTATAATATGAGCAGAAATTGGCTCTGCTGAAATCCAGCATTTCTCCCCTGACGTCTGTGTTTCTCCCGCAGGCTGGCTGACCAGTATGACCAGGCATCTCAGCACTTGTGGGACCTGCTGGAGGGGCGGGACAAGGCTGTGGCAGGAACCACGTGTAAGTTTTCCACATAGAGCTCAACTTGCCTTCAGGGTTCGGCACCTGTGATTGGCCTGCAGTGGCAGCATCTCCCAGATGCTGTGATTGGCCTGTAGTGGCAGCTTCTCCCAGAAGCTGTGATTGGCCTACAGTGGCAGCATCTCCCAGATGCTGTGATTGGCCTGCAGTGGCAGCATCTCCCAGAAGCTGTGATTGGCCTACAGTGGCAGCATCTCCCAGGCGCTGTGATTGGCCTGCAGTGGCAGCATCTCCCAGACGCTGTGATTGGCCTGCAGTGGCAGCATCTCCCAGGCGCTGTGATTGGCCTGCAGTGGCAGCATCTCCCAGGCGCCGTGATTGGCCTGCAGTGGCAGCATCTCCCAGGTGCCGTGATTGGCCTGCAGTGGCAGCATCTCCCAGGCGCCTTGATTGGCCTGCAGTGGCAGCATCTCCCAGGCGCTGTGATTGGCCTGCAGTGGCAGCATCTCCCAGGCGCCGTGATTGGCCTGCAGTGGCAGCATCTCCCAGGCACCGTGATTGGCCTGCAGTGGCAGCATCTCCCAGGCGCCGTGATTGGCCTGCCGAGTTCTGTCAGGACTAGAAGTGGAGGAAAGCAAGATCGCCAATGAGGATTTTCACAATTTTGAAGTTTTATGAATTCTTCGTTCAATTAAATTTTATTTTATTTTATTTGTATAGCGCTTTTTACTGAGAACTGTCACAAAGACGCTGTGCAGAGTCTCGCTTTTCTCAGCACAGGCCTAATGGTTTTGGGCGGGGGCGGACGGGCGTGGCCCCTGACACTGGAAGAGCAGCCATTCTATAAATGATCTGGCCCTGAGTCAGGCTGGCAGGCTCTGTCCGTCGTAACTTCTCAAGGAAGGGGAGGAGGAATGCCAACCCCCCTGGTATCAAATTTGGAGGCGATTGACTGACCCGCCCAGAGGGGTAGGTGCATGTGACTCTCCCGACTCTGCACCGGGGCAGCTGGCCAGGTTCCTGCCCCCGTTGGGCCGTTTCGGAGACCCCTGCGCTCTCCGGAATACTACGGGCGACACACCCCGCAGGTCAGCCTGCCTCTACACGGATCTCCGTGTGTATAAATACTTTTCGCCAATAAAGGGGTGCTGCGGAGAGGGCACTGTGCAGAGGCGACCAGGAACTGGACAGCAACAGTCCGGGGTTGGGCCGTGGGGGGGAGGGGTGTTCATTTTTTGAGCGGTTTGCTGAATTCGCATTATGGGTTTTTTTTCGGCGGCTGAGTGGAGAATTCCAGTGAAGAAACAGAGGAGAAACTGTGGATTTGAGAGCCAGAAAAGGGGGAGAAACGGCAAGAAAAAGGAAAAGCACAAATACAATCATATCAACACTGTACGCCTTCCATGTGCAAGTCCCAGAAAATAACCCCATTTTTTGCTCTGTAGGGGCAGGAATGCATGGTGTGGGTTGGAATGAGGTGACCGTGGGTGGGCGTGGGACCGTTCAGGTACAGGCGGGGTGCAGTCCAGGTAAGACGGCCTGTGCTCTCTGCCCCTCCCCAGATAAAGCCCTTAAAGACACCCTGGATAAGGTGCTGTCCAGTGGCTACTTCGACAGATCTCACTCTGACGGAGCCCACCAGAACGGAGTGTGTGAGGAAGAGGAGGAGGAAGAACAGCCAGCAGTAACGGAGTCTTCTGAGGCAGAGGACCATCCTGTGCAGCCAGGTAACACACTCCGTCCGTCCGTCCGTCTGTTAACAGTCCATCAGTCTATTTATTTATTTTTTGTAGTTCGACTATTTACAAACTGGTCACAGAGCAGAGTGGACATTTTCCAGGGGGGATAGAAACATAAATCCTCCAACTGAGCCATTTTGGAGGAAAACTGCTTTAAAAAAACTGCTTTAAAAGGTAGTTGAGCTGAATTTATAGTGGGTTGCTGTAAAAAGACTCAGAAAATAAACATGGCAGAAGCAGGCTAGTGCCCGTTCCTCGTACGTGGTTAACTCCGTTAGCTGGTTCGCTGGCTAACTGCTGAGTAAAACCAGAAAAACCCACCGAATATGGAACATATTAACTGGCAAAAACACAGTTCCAGGTTTTACTCGGTTAGCCAGCGATGAGGAACCAGCCGTCAAGAGGATAGATAGAGACCTTTATTTAACTAGGGATATGCCAATTTAGAGCAAAGCTCTCTTTTACAATGGTGCCCTGAGAATACAACAAAGCAAAGAGAAAACGCAACAATAAATTCAAATATTACAAAAGTAGTGTGAAGAATATGAGAATAATTAAAAATAAAATACGTTATGAAAAGCAAGTACAAGATTCCTGAAAAAAATCATTCAAAATAAACCTGAAACCCTCAACGCTAGTCAGTCTGTCCAATTTGAGGGTAACCTGGAACTGATTCCATTTAAAAGGTGCATAGAAGGCAAAAGCAACCTTTCCAGTTTCAGTATTCATACATGGGTTACAGAGAGGGAAATATTCTTGAGAGCGAGTACACTGCCCAATAGATCTAAACCTTTTAGACAATTAGACAATAGATCTAAAAGGGAACAGATATAAAATGGCAACTTATTTAACACTGCTTTATAAATGAACATAAGGTAGTGGTATTCCCTTCTGGCACTAAGAGAGGTCAAGCCAACATTCTCATATAATATGCAGTGATGTGTTCTGAAATTAGCACCAGTAATAAACCAGAGTGCACTATGATGCACTGCATCAAGAGGAGAGTCTGTCATTATGGTGGGTGTACCTGGCTTTGACTGGCAGGTTTAACTAATCTGCTCTCTCCCACAGAAGCTGAAGTTACTGAAGACTACACCGAACAGATCGAAATGGAGGCCACGGAGGTGAGTCGTGCTCACATCCTGCTGTCTGTCCCTTCTTCCTGCCCGTCCGTCCTCGTTCTTCATGCTCAGAATCGTGCTGCTCTGTCTAGACCCCACATGACCCCTCTACTGGAAGGGGCGGATCGGTATCCCTGCAATCTGACTGGTTTGAATTTCCATTTCTAAACGGAGCCTCATTTACACAAAGTCATTACTCATCAGAAATAACTGGTCATTGGGTTGTGTGCAGAGCGACTCTCTGGGATTGGAGGGATTTATCTGTCATCAGTCTGGCTCGTAGTACCGTAAATATGAGCCTGACGAGCCAACTCCTGCGTAACTACCAGTGAAAATAAGGCGGGTAATCGGGGCTACGTCGCTAGTACAACATGGGGTGTGTGTCTGAACTCTGTTGTTTATGAGATGGCAGGTGTGCTGGGGTTGATTTAGACACTCATGCCACATGGAAACAGGCACTCGAAGCAGGATTGAGTGTGGAGGTTTGGGGCGGGATTGATGAGTGTGGAGGGTTGGGGCGGGATTGATGAGTGTGGAGGTTTGGGGCGGGATTGAGTGTGGAGGTTTGGGGCGGGATTGACGAGTGGAGGTTTGGGGCGGGATTGATGAGTGTGGAGGTTTGGGGCGGGATTGACGAGTGGAGGTTTTGGGCGGGATTGATGAGTGTGGAGGTTTAGTGTAACAACATGCAGATTGTGCTGGTGGATCACTTGCTAGTGTGCATTCTGCAGCGCTGTTTCCACATTCTGGTTGGACGGGCTGACACAGGCGTTGTAATGTCCTGCATGTTCAGTCTCAGACCCCAGGGGTAACTGTGGCAGCAGCAGTCATGGCTGCAGTTTCATTGATTGGCGGCTGTCGCCGTGGTGATTGGTGATTGATGCGTTCCTTCTTTTGGCAGTTTGTAAACAGACAGTTCATTCCAGAAGCTTCCTACAGCAGCGACAAAGAGCAAAGAGACGAGTGGAGCTCAGAAACTGAGGTACTGCTTGCGTCTCTTACTGTATACTGGTTTTTACTCCCTTATTTTTGACTGCTGAACCTGACTGAAGTCCTCCATGTCCCTCTGTGATGTTTGAGCCAATCATGTTTTACATACCAGACTGCATATTCACTTTTCATAATCAGAGAAATGTACTCATTGCTACGCTACACCAAAACATTGAGCAATTTGAATTGTGGAATTGTGATTGGACCTCCTGGCGCAATGGGGAGGGCCTGTTGTCAGTGCGGTAGTGTAAATTTGCTCATCCCACCTCTTCCAGGTGGTCAGTGCCATCCAGCAGCAGCAGCAGCCACCGCCCACGCAGTCGGCCCCGTCCCCCGTGACCTCTGAACCCCTCCCACTGAATGCAGCGAGCCCTGTGACCCCCGCTGACCCCGTGGTCAGAAAGCAGACCGTGCAGGACCTGATGGCACAGATGCAGGGTCCTTACAACTTCATGCAGGTGTGTACCTAATGCACGCGCACGCACACACACACACGCGCGCACATACATATACGCACGCACACACACACACGCGCACACACACGCGCACATACATATACGCACATACACCTCGGTGGAAGGCAGGGAATAGGGACGCAACAATCGAATTGTATAGATTACAAAAAAATAATTAGAAGTTTGCGGATGTGATTAATTACTGTAATTAATGAAGATGATTTCCCCAGTGTAGGTCAGTCGGGGCATTGCTCATTACTCATGGAAAACCGCTATGGAAAACCGTATCCATAGTGACAATGAAACTGCTAGGATGGATTTGACTCGTATTGGTGCCAGAGCAGTGCTATGCCACTCCCTTTGCTCACTGGCTGCTGTATTTCCTGCTCGCCACCAACACAAGACAACATCTTAACACTTCAGATACAAGCAACATTCCTGTGGGTTTCGCACCATTTTTAAAGCATCTATTTTCAGCAATTGGTAGAACAGAATTATTCTTTCAGGAACATTTTGGTTCAGAATACTTGTTTACTTTTTTTTTGGAAAATTAAAGGATCTGCGGGAATGCTTTCAAATTATACCAGCACCGAAAGGAAACCATTTCAGATATACATTTGAGATGTGTATTTGAGATGTCGATTTCTTGCAGGTCTTGTATCCAAGCATTGGAAGCACACAGGACGTTTACATGCTAGCATACTTACTGTGTGAATACTCTTATCAACCCTGGTGGAAGATATTCAGCTGTTGACTGGTCAAAGATTGTAGACTCAAGATACTCTGCCCCAAATTTGCAGTCTCATGCATCAGATTAAGGGGCGTGTCCAAGTATAATGCTGGGGCAGTGGGTGTTCTGAGAGAAAGGATGGGAGGGAACACAGGAGTTGAATATCTGGTGTGTTTGTGTAATCTCTTCTGGCTATGATCCTCAGGATTCCATGCTGGAGTTTGACGGACATGTTCTTGACCCCGCCATCGTATCGGCCCAGCCCATGAAGCCAGCCCAGAACATGGACCTCCCACAGATGGTCTGCTCTCCAGGTGAGTCTTCCTCAAGGGGTTTTATTTTAAATGCTCTCCAGGTAAGTCTTCCTCAAGGTTCTTATTGTAAATGCTGTTAAATAAAGATGTTAAATCTGTAAAGATGTTAAATCTGTTACATGTTTTTGTTCAGTTCACCCGGAATCCCGACTGACGCAACCCGGTACCCGCCCCCGTACAGACCGAGCCCACGCAAGTGAGTCCCGTTTCATAAATACGCCGTTGGCCTAGCTCTATTGTGCTGCTGACGCTGAAATCCACCTCTCTCTGTCGACAGGTCCCCACGGTCTCCCCCACACCTGAAGCTTTCTCTACAGCAACCCCCATTTATCAGCCCTCCCACACTACAGAACCCCACCCACAGACAGACCCCATTGACCCCATTCAGGTCAGAATGCCTTCTCTGTCTTCTGTACCCAGGATGTAACCGTTGGTGATTTGAGGGCTGTGTCCCACCAGTTGTATAGTGTCAGTGTCAGTGTCTGTAACGTGCATTCCCCTCCCAGGCCTCGATGGCGTTGTCGGTGGAGCAGCCCCCCCCAGCCTCGCAGCCCCAGGTGTTCCAGCCCGTCGCCAAACCCCTCCACAGCAGCGGCATCAACGTCAACGCCGTGCCCTTCCAGTCCATGCAGACGGTACCGTACCGAACCCCTCCTCCCTCCTCTTCCTCTTCCTGTCTGACCCGGAGGTGACTGACAATAGCCCGTTTAATCTTGAACTGGAAGGACGGTTTGACACCTTTTGGGTTCATGGGTAATTAGTCACCTGGGTGCATTGTCTTCTGGTCACACACTGTAGTTCAGAGTAGATTGACACCACTGTATTTCACCACTTTCATATTTCTGAGATGATCACGGTGCTCCCCTACACCCCCCCCCCCCCCCTCCAGGTTTTTAATCTGAACGCCCCGGTCCCCCCCGCTAATGAGACGGACCCCATGAAGCAACCGGGCCAGTACCAGGGCGGGTACGGTCAGACACAGCACGACGTGGACCCTCCCGAAATTCAGCCTGACCAGCTGCAGTCTGGTGAGCATGGGGGGGGGTGTGCAGGCTGTGACTGACAGCTGCGGCTGTTGCCTCGTTCGTCCTTCCTAGCGTTCTGAATTGTTGAAGCCACGTGTTTGTGAAACATCAGAGCAGGAATGGTGATTTTGGGTCAGTTTGTGTATTTCTGCTAAAAGCAGAAGTCTATTTGGATTTGTTTCTAATGGGAACTGATCCCTAAGAGTCAGAGGAAGCCTGTGATTTAAGTTGGACCATCTTCCTGCGGACCGTCTTCCTGTAATGTAATGTAAAATGCCTTTGTGTTCAGCTGCCATCGAATTTAAAACTGCACATGACCTGCGAGTCAGCTTGGAGAAACTCTTATTCCCCTGAGATCCAATGCATCATCTGTGAGTGACGCTAAAGGAATTAAGGACCCTAAAATAGCCGTCCTCAAGTCCTGAAGGATTGCTCATGTTTTGGAGGTTGAAGGGGACTGGTGGAAAGCTCAGTCTAACCTCTGCCTCTCTTCTCCCCCCCCCCCCCCTTCCCCCAGTTGTTGGTGCCTTCCACACGCAGGACCAAACCATCCCGAACACGGGGGGGCACCAGCCCCTGTCCCAGCAGCCACAGCAGCAGGGCGCGGGGTTTGGCCGGCCGGGAGGACAGTCCTTCTACAACAGCAGGGCCATGTCCCGGGGGGGCCCCAGGAACGCCCGCGGCGTCATCAATGGCTACCGGGGACCCTCCAACGGATTCAGAGGTGCGCAAACCCCCACCCTGATGATTAAAGGGTTAATGTACTGGAGTTAAACCTGCAGAAACTCCTCCTGAGGCAGGTCTGAGTTTAATGTTTAAAATGCTTTATTCCCTTAGACAGCAGTATAGTTCCTATAGTTTATGGCAAATCTTTTTCTTTTTTTTAAAGTTATATATATTTTTAGGGCTTTTTCAGCTTAATTGGACAGCAGAGCGTAGAGAGACGGGAAGAATGGGAGCGAGAGAGAGAGGGAAGTGACAAAGGTCACACGGCCGGATCCGAACCACCGACGTCGCGGCTCGCAATGAGCACGTGGACGGTGCTCTTACAGGCTACGCCACCGAGACACCCGATCATGGCTATTTTAAAAGAAATTTCTGGCTTCATGGAAAATGCTGAAGGATTCTACTGGAGTGTGTTCTGATGTTATGCGCATATGAATGCCCTATTCACACTGGACTAGCATTACCTGGGAACCTCGTGATTTCAGAAGCACCCCCCCCCCGGCGTCTGTGTTTGTTGCAGCGTGTGCGCACGGGATAAACAGTTTATTTCACTATGTTGGGTTGAGAAGGAAAAATCCACCTTTGTCTTATAAGAAAGAGGCTGTCAAAATTGTCAAAATTCCATTAATTTCCACCGCAGCTTCCATAATTCTTGACCGGAAAGATGCAGGAAAAAGGCATGGGGAAAAAAACAAGGAATCCTTGCGGGAGAAATAAATATCACCCCAAATTACTGAGATGCCGATTTGCACGGGACTAATATTATCAGATGAAATATGGTAGGTAATTTGCAGTGGTGGAATTTTTACTTAATAATTAAGGACATGCCAGATTTGCACGGGATTAAGCTCACAGACGACCTCTGCAATTATTACAAATCACACGAGGTCCCCAGGTAATACTTTAAAAATCACACGAGGTCCCCAGGTAATACTTTACAAATCACATGAGGTCCCCAGGTAATACTTTACAAATCACATGAGGTCCCCAGGTAATACTTTACAAATCACATGAGGTACCCAGGTAATACTTTACAAATCACATGAGGTCCCCAGGTAATACTTTACAAATCACATGAGGTACCCAGGTAATACTTTACAAATCACATGAGGTACCCAGATAATACTTTACAAATCACATGAGGTACCCAGGTAATACTCTACAAATCACATGAGGTACCCAGGTAATACTCTACAAATCACATGAGGTCCCCAGGTAATACTAGTCCTGTGCGAATAGTGCAAAAGTGCTGAGAGATATGAGACGCTGCAGTTTGAACCGCAGGGCAGGACGGTGGGAGCACTAAACGGGTTTGTTTTGCAGGTGGATATGACTGCTACCGGCCTCCCTTCTCTAACACTCCCAGCAGCACCTACGGGCAGCCCCAGTTCAGCTCGCCCAGAGACTACTCCAGCAGCGGCTACCAACGGGTACGTCCTGGCGAACGCCCACTCCACAGTCATTAACCAATTAGCTGAGGGTAACGCCCACTCCACAGCGATGAACCAATGAGCTGAGGGTTACGCCTTTTCCTCACTATTCAATGAGCTGTAGGTTGCGCCCACTCCTCACTCATTAGCCAATGAGCTGAGGGTTACACCCACCCAACTTATGAGCCAATGAGCTGAGGTTTATGCCACTCACACTTTACCTTCACACCTCCCTCCCACCTTCTCTCCCACTGCACCCTGAGATTTTAAATTACCTGGTTTTCATCTGGCAATACCGTTATCAACGGTGTTTTAGAGGGAAGTAACTGGTGTCAAAATTGTAGCAATGTGACGAGCCTAGGCTGCGTTTGGGCATTCCGTCAGTAATGGTAATGTTTCCGTAACCTGTCTGTTCTGTCTCCACAGGACGGGTACCAGCCCAACTACAAGCGTGGATCTGGGCCGGGTCAGGGGTCTCGAGGTTGCTCTCGAGGTAATGCTCAGGTGATCCGATCCTAAAAGGCGTGCGGGCTTCCGCCACATTGAACATTCACAAATTCACAACGCTTTTGCCCCGCCCCCCTCACCCCCCCCCCCACTCATCAGTGGTATCTTCCGTGGCTCTTTTTGGTCAAACTGTGTCCTGCTTTGACGACGATATATTTAACAATCTTAAATGTTTTAATGAGTCGGAACACGGCAAGCTGAAGTCCTCAGCGTTCAAGATTTTAAGCAAGACTGTGTTTGAAACAAATATTCCTGTAAACTTGAAAAGATTTTCATTAATTTATTTTTTTGTATAAAATAAAACGCAAAAAAAAACCTGCCACTGCTGGTCCAATTACTGGGAGTATATATATATGTGTGTATATATACAATATATATATATATATACATATACTTTTTTTCTTTATTTTTTTTACTGCCCCCCCCCCCCCCCCCCCTCCTTTTTTTTTTTTTTTTTTAAACGCAACTTCCCTTTTTGATTCTAAAAGCATTTTTTTCTTTTTGTTTTGTAACTTTAATAAAACTCCCAGTTCCTCAGTTTGTAAATTGATGTTGCTTCTTGAGAGAAAGTTTCAATAAAGATGTTGCATTAACTGCTGTCTGCTGCTAGTTTCTTTTTGTGCCTGTTCCTCTCTGTGTGCCCCTCCCACGTGTGTGTGTGTGTGTGTGTGTGTGTGTGTGTGTGTGTGTGTGTGTGCCCCTCCAACGTGTGTGTGCTATCGCTTAGTGTTGCCCTGGGCCTGCTCCTTCTTAGAGCGCCTGCTTTTTTCCCCTGTCTTCTTCAGTCGCTTTGGCCTGCACCCCAGCAGGACGCTCCCAAGGAGGGGTACCCCCTCCTGCCCAGGGGAACGGTGTCATTTACGCTCTAGACATCAGTCAAATGCTTTAAAAACTGCTTTAGCTCTTTAGACACCGGCAAAATTCCTGCAGGTTCCTGACCGTTTTAAAAGAAACTGCCATCTTTACAATTAACAAAACGTGTCGTTTAACATTTCATCACTTGCCCCCCCCCCCCCCGGTGTAAACCGTTATTTACGACCATATTTGCCTTCTGCGGTCTTAAATACTCCAGCTCCCCATAAAGTCGGAAAACAATCGCCTTTTTGAAACCAGCCCTTTGGCCTCGGCTCTAAGTTTGAGTTTATTCAGTTTTTCTTTTGGAAGGTGCCAAGTCCACAAGCAAGGTGTACGATTTGGGAAATTAATTCTGTAAAAAACAAAAGTCCAGCGCATGTAGACTACACATTTAATACTGCGTAATGCTTTTGCTGATTTAATACTGTAGTTCTTTATTCCCTGAGCTCATTTCTAAGTGGTTGTCTTCCCTTCCGTTATGGTGGGATGAGAGGGCTGGGTCGTGGTGGCTTTGGGTGTGGGCTTTGTCTTGTTGGCTGTTTTGTGAAGAGTGGGTGTGGGGTACTACTCTTATTTTTTTCCTTTTATGCACTTTTTTTAAATTATTCCTCTGGCAGGCGTTCCCATTTCCTGCGGTTCGGGTGATTCAACGATTGTAGGGATGTTCATACAGGAGTAGTCTGTCTATCCTGTAGCCATCCTTACAAGCAAAACAAAAGCATTTTTACTCCATCAAAACCATGACTATAATAGTCAAATCGGGGTACTCATTTTTACGGAAATGTTAAGCTTTTATTTGGTTTCTGTATGGCAACAGCCAGTAAAGAAGCATTTTTATGAGCTTATATTCCTTTTACATGGATTCTAAATCTCAGGATATCGCTGTGTCTCATAAATGAAGCAATTATTAACCTAGAAATGACCCACCCCCCTTTATTTTTTAATTCCTAATGTTCAGTACCAGCTTTTCAAAGGTCTGTTGCCCAAAATCACAAGACTTAAGTCGGACGTTTAAGCTGCACTTTGACATGTTTTTCTGCCCCCGTCTTGGCCCTTGAGAAAGCAGCGGGACGTTACATTGCCAAAATTTTACCCAAAATAAATAACCTGTGCAGCTTCTCAAACTTTGGAAAAACCTACACCCCCACCCCTGGAGCTGCCCAATCTCACCCGTGGGACCATCCTACGTTTTAAAGGACCGCTCGCTCTGGAATAAACTCACGCAACCTATCACTGCCTCTATTCAGCCACAGGTTATGAACCAGAGTACTGTGTACACTGCAGGTGCCCGATGAACCAGAGGGGGCGGTAATCAGTGATCGGTCAGAACAGGATATGCATGTTGGGAGGCCATCTGTGTAGAGATTTCTTTCCTCAGAAATGTATATAAAACCTTAACTATTCAGTACGTAGCAACAGTATAATTTGTGAAGTGAAGGCCCCTGAACAGGCTACATCATTCTGACAGATTAACTGACAAAGCACACGCTTTATAAGGACTAAGCGGCAGTGATGTCATTATTGGGGCCTTGCAGTCGCTTCTCCAGTTTGTTCCCAGAGACGTTACCTGGCTGTGCTCTAACCCTCTCTCTCTCTCTCTCTCCGGGTTTCAGGTCGAGGGGGCCCATTCAGACCCAGCAGGGGGATGCCCCATATGACAGCGCAGCAGGCAAACTAACCCCAAAAATAGCCCCTAACCCCCCGTCTACTCCCATCCCACCCCAGAACCAGAACTCCCCCACCACCTCCAGTCTGTCCAGTATTAGCCTCCTAACTGAAGCCGTGACGGTTCTCCTTTTCTCCTGTTTGTCTGAGGGAATGGGGAGGGGCTCTCCAAACCCCCCCACCCCCCCCTCAAAAAAGGACATGGTGGACTGTATGAAGGGGGGCAAAACCTTGAAGTCTGTGAAGCCATAACCACACCCCCCCCCCCCTCCCCCACCCACACCCCCACCCCCACCCCCAAGGCTCCAATATGTCTGTTTCCAGCCAAAAGCTTTCTGACCATCCTTTGCTGTCTATAGCCTTAAAGAACACAGATATTGCCGCAGAAGAAGCTGTGCCTTCGCTAATGGCTTGAAGATATGTGCCATCGAAGGTAACGTTAATTAGCCTATACCAGGAGTTGGTAGGGTGTAGGGTGTGCACAGTCTCACCTGAGACAAAATGCGAATGTGTGATCCTGGCACCGCCTCTCCCTTCGAACCCCCTGCCGCTCAGCGGTGCACTGGCCCTGCCGAGGACACCATCGTGAGGCACTGTCCCAAACTGGACTTTTTTAGAGTCAACGGACGTTGGAATATGGACTCTGAACTGTAGAACTGTTCACCATGTCTGTGCTTCTGTGGTGAAACAAGTTTGTCTTACGAGTTTGCTTCAATGCCCTGTTACTCAATATTCCTCTATTTGAAACCCTTATTATGCTTCACATATATAGCAGTTCAGTCAGTCAAACTGATGTGCTGCTTCAGTCTCTACATATCCGCAGTTTCCCCTGCACAACTTCAGCCTTTAGCAGCTAACTGTTGTCATTGCATTGGAGAACCCCATGTGGTATGTTTTCTCTTTCAGTAAAAATTTAGGACTCAATCCTGCTTTTAGTGTTCGTCTTCCCCACAGACTCTTGAACCGTGTGTTACCCTCCTCTGTTGTGTTTGCACATCAGTGGGAGTTCAAATGCCGAGGAAAGTCTGGATGGAAAAACTCTTGTTTATTACAGCATTCACAATCTGTACTCTTTCTTTTGAAGAGAGAAAGAAAAAGGGCTGCAGGGTGGCTCATTCGGTTAAGGCACCGCGCTGAGGCGCACGGATGAGCCTCACGGCCTCGGATCGAATCTGGACCGTGCCTGTGCCGACTGTGGCCGGTAGCTCCACAGGGCGATGCACAATTGGCGCCCTTGTCGCCCAGGGTACGGGAGGGTTCAGTCGGACAGGGATCCCGCATTTCATCAATCTTGAACAGCCCCCACAGCCTAAAAAGGGTGCTTGTACGACTGCATGCCAAAGCCGGATATGAAAGGGTCCCTCCTCCTACGCCACTCTGCGAGCTTAGCTATGGTCTACGATGCGTTGGAAGAAGCAACCACTGGCAGGGTGGTTCGCGAGTGGTTGCAGACGGTTGGACATATTGGGACGGGAATTGGATAAAAACAGCCCCGGGTTGGGCAGCAAATAAGAAAGGAAGAGAAAATTTGTGAGGTCTTTTCAATCTTGGGCCTGGAGGGCTGCTGTGACTGCAGGTGTGTGTGTACCAGTCCGGTCTTCCTGTTGATTCAAATAATCATCTCAATACTAACTGGCATCTGTCCAGAGCCTGCGGTTTGTAAATCTGTTTGGATGAATGCCCTGCAGGGCAGGAGTTCATTATCTGGTATACATATGGGGCCTGATTTACTAAAACATTTAGCACGTGCAAAAACGTTTCGCACATACAAAACTCATAACATGACCCAATGATTGGTCGCGGCATTTGCTACGCACCAATCATTGGTTGTTGTTAGTTTTATATGTGCTAAAAGGTTTTGCACATGCTAAAGGTCTTAGTAAATCAGGCCCATGGTGTCCTCATCTTGGGTTAGATGATCGTTTCACATCATCTAACCCCCCCCCCCCCCCCCCCCCCCACACACATGATTGCTTCTGTGGATTGATTGCATCCCCCCTCTCATTCATCAAAAACTAAAATTTCTGTTGAACTTAAACTTTTTATTTTTTTTCTATTGAAGGATGCTTGACATAGAACTGCATTGTACAAAAACTTTTGAATGTTTTTCTTGGGCTTTTGGAGACTGAAGACTATGCTTAAAGTAAAATGAGTGTGACGGGAGAAAAGTATTGAGTTTGGCAGTGATGAAATGTCGTTAGTAGGCCTACTAGAAATAAGAACTTGGATTTACAAAGTCATCGGTCTACTAGCACAAAGTAGATTACATTAACGTAACTATCTTCACAAATAAACTGCACGGAGGAATCTTTGATCCAGTGGAAGGTTTTGGTGTATGTGTGTCCAATGTCAATGTTGTCTCCAACGTACATATTACGGACAAATGGTGATGTTAAGGCTTGGCCCAGACACTGGTCACCTCCCCTTGATAGCTGTTCAAATTGGTCTTATTTGGAATGCCTGATCTCTTCATCTTGTGGTGTAAAGAACAATAAAAGATGTTTTGTATAATAATTATGTGTTTGAGTCACAAACCTAAATGAATATCTGGCTGAAACAACGCAACATTAACCCGGCTCTTCAGAGATCATAGCGTTCTCGGCACCGCACCAGATGCCTACCAATAGGCTACATACACCCAGCATACACTCCAATTTCCACTAACAAGTAAGCCTTACGATAGTCCCAACACAAAAAAAGCTAAATAAATAGCAAAACAAATTATACTATAAAATAAAAGGAATTGCTTAAGTTAGGAGACAGCTGTAAAAGCACAAAGCAAAAACGAGTGCATATTCTATGGCAGAAACATTCACATTTCCCAACCCGGAATCGGGCCTCAAACCTAGCCTCCTCTCGCTTTAAATAGGCTACCTTAAATTCATTTTTTTTCTTCTTATTCATTCCTGGTTCGACCTTTTATCTTTTTCTGCTTTGTGTTTGTCATGCAAATTAAAAATGGCATTTCAGGAAGAAAAGCTATGTAAATGTAAATAGCTGGATTCTAACATCGAACCTACAGCCTAATGTTACTGTGTAACAATAACCCTACCAAGTACCAACAACCGTCTCTCTGGCGAATATAGACGAGCTAACGTTATAGGTCTCCTAAACTTAGTTTAAACCACGCCACCCCCGATAAAAGCGGATAATACTCTTAATGCTCGACCTGAGAATATCAGACCATTTCCACTAAAATTCTCTAAAAAAAATCTCCCTACAAGAGAGTTTGAATGTAGGGCCTATGTGTCGTAGAATATCTGCAGCGTAAATTAAATTGACAGCAGAATTAGGTAATGTGCAGTGTAGCACACCGTTAGCTAGAGTTGTTTCCGTTTTGATACACCGCTTACAGTCAGCAACTTCATCTTGTTTTCTGTCAGGCAATCGCTGTGGACAGCGTACCTTTCGGGTCCTTCATCGTGCTGGGTCCTAAAAGTGATGTTACTCCACGTGAGTGGTAAAGAGCTGTAAGATTATGCAGTAATTTTTGAACCGGGTCTTACGTTTACTTTCCTTAAAGATTTTCTAGAACAACTCTGTTTCGTGGATGGCAAAGTGAGGTACGTTTGATGAAGTACACGACAGTTCGTATTTGTTAATGCTGCAATGCACAAATGAGCTTTGTAACTACCACGTTAGCTGTTCCGCGAGATATGATGCTGTTTGCCTTGGTGTCAAAATGATGCATGTTTAGTATTAGCTATTTGCCAACTTTTATTTTAGCATTTCGTTTTAATGGGAAGATAGTTACCCTCATGTCTATCACCTACACATTTGCGCCGTTTCGGGCGCAACGTTTTCTTTATGCACACAAGCTAGGAAGCTGGCATTGCTTGTGTTAAATTGTTACACATCTAACTGCTTTGCGTTAATGTTTGTATCGTGCCTTCTCTTGCCGGCAGTTCTCTGGTTGGGACCATGTCAGCATTTAGGAAGAAGGTGGATAATCGGATCCGCGTCCAGATCGAGAATGGTGTGGCACAGCACCACCGAACCTTATTCGTGGTAGTCGGCGATCAAGCCAGAGACCAGGTGAGTCCATGGCGCTGTCTTCGTTTGAGTCCATCTTGGTTAAGTGCGGAATTTTAAAGGTCTTGTGCAATGCCCGAGTATGTTCCTAAAGCCACATCTCTTCTGTGCTTTAGGTGGTCATTCTGCATCACATGCTCTCCAAAGCCACCGTCAGAGCCCGACCCTCGGTCCTGTGGTGCTACAAGAAGGAGCTGGGATTTAGCAGGTTAACTCCAGTTGTCTTCTCTGTGACGCCCATGTCGAGTGCGAGGTGTATGTTTTCTGAATGAATGTGCGTAAGCTTACGTTTTGTGGAAAGGTGTTGACACGGGCAAGGGGGCGAGCGTCACTGAAGTGCGGCCTTTTGTTCTCTCCCTCCCAAACCAAAGTCACCGCAAGAAGCGGATGCGGCAGCTGCAGAAGAAGATTAAAACGGGCACCCTCAACCTGAAGCAGGATGACCCCTTTGAGCTGTTCATCGCTGCAACCAACATCCGCTACTGCTACTACAACGAGACTCACAAAATCCTGGGAAACACTTACGGCATGTGCATCCTGCAGGTGATGCACTCCCTTGTGCGCTACGCATTGAGCTTGCTTTGATCTGCGCTTTTCTTGGTTTTTAAACGGTGATTGTTGTCCTGTCTTTCAAAAGGACTTTGAAGCCCTGACTCCCAATCTGCTGGCACGTACCGTAGAGACTGTAGAAGGAGGGGGGATTGTGGTCATTCTACTGAGAACCATGAACTCGCTCAAGCAGCTGTACACAATGACAATGGTACGGTCCATTCACTGGCACCAGCAGCACAGTGGTGAATTTAGTAATATTTCAGAATAGGATCATTGTTTTTCCCCTGTGGGAATCACGCTGTTCCCTGTGTTTTCCCAGGATGTTCACTCTCGGTATCGGACCGAAGCGCACCAGGATGTTGTCGGAAGATTCAATGAGAGGTGGGTTTTTCCTGATCTTTATGAACGGTTAAGTACTTGTTTTCTGAAGGCTGCCTCCTCTGGTCTGTCAGGCCCACAAGTGCATGAACCGCTGTCCTCAGGCACAGTGACTGCGCAGCTCAGCTGGGGGTCTGCGGAGTGACTGCGCAGCCCAGCTGGGGGACTGCAGAGTGACTGCAGCCTTTATAGCATTTAAATGTTGTAAAGATCCCCCTTCAGCTGGAGAATGGGCCAATCTTGGAGCTGTTTGTATCTGAGAGGATTTTGGTTGTTTCCTTGACGACCTATGTGTGTGCTCTCTCCAGATTCATTCTATCCCTGTCTTCCTGCACCACCTGCGTTGTCATCGACGACCAGCTGAACGTCCTGCCCGTCTCCAGTCACATCGCCAACATCAAACCGGTCCCGCCCAAGACCCAGGTATGCCCCGCCCAAGACCCAGGCGGGCCTGCTGTCCACTGAGGATCCCTGGTGCATCTGTGCTCTGGATTCTCTGGATAACTTCTATTGTGTTTAATTGTGTTTCATTTTTTGGTTTAAAGCACAACTGATCTTTGGTAGAACTTTGGGTTGTGTCATTACCTGGCCATGATACAAGTCCAAATAGTGGCGAAATATGTTAGTTCGTTGCTCTGTGCTCCCCTGAGGTGATAATCCAGAATAGGGTATTTGCCGCTCTCCATTCACTTCTATAGGGCAGCTAAAACAGTCTCAAAATGACACTTCTAACACGTATACGAACGTGAACGAAGCGGATTCGGTCAAACACCTGAGAATGTTCCGAACGTTCAGCTGAATGAAGCCCTACCCCTGTTACACACGCATTGAGCCGATGTTTTTCTCTGTGTAAAGTGTACTGAGTGCAGGTTTTTCTTACTCTGTGGGGACAGGAGGACGGCTTGTCTCCTCGGGAGCTGGAGCTGAGTGAGCTGAAGGACTCTCTGCGGGACACACAGCCAGTGGGGGTTTTGGTGGACAGCTGCAAGACCCTGGACCAGGTCAAGAGACCTGCACTGCAACAGCATCCACTGTTCCTATACCTGTTACAGCAACTTACTCACCCGTTACACACCCGTTACAATCCTGCACCCGTTACACACCTGTTACAGCAGCAGCACTTACACTTCTTGTACAGTAGCGGCACTCTTACACACCTGTTACACACACGTTACACATGTGACAGTAGCAGCACTCTTACACACCGGTTACACACACGTTACACATGTTACAGTAGCAGCACTCTGACACACCGGTTACACACACGTTACACATGTTACAGTAGCAGCACTCTTACACACCGGTTACACACACGTTACACATGTTACAGTAGCAGCACTCTTACACACCTGTTACACACACGTTACACATGTGACAGTAGCAGCACTCTTACACACCGGTTACACACACGTTACACATGTGACAGTAGCAGCACTCTTACACACCGGTTACACACACGTTACACATGTTACAGTAGCAGCACTCTTGACACACCGGTTACACGCACGTTACACATGTGACAGTAGCAGCACTCTTACACACCGGTTACACACACGTTACACATGTGACAGTAGCAGCACTCTTACACACCGGTTACACACACGTTACACATGTGACAGTAGCAGCACTCTTACACACCGGTTACACACACGTTACACATGTTACAGTAGCAGCACTCTTGACACACCGGTTACACACACGTTACACAGCGCGGTCCCCTGAACTGATGCATTTGTCCTCGCTGTTGGCGCTCCAGGCCAAGGCCGTGCTGAAGTTCATCGAGGCCATTTCAGAGAAGACCCTGCGGAGCACTGTGGCGCTCACTGCCGCTCGAGGGCGGGGCAAGTCCGCCGCCCTGGGATTGGCTATCGCTGGGGCTGTGGCATTTGGGTAAGCTCGTCCCCTTCTCCATTCCGTGTGTTCCATGAAGATGTCCTTGAAAATCCTAGAAAATGCCTTGCAAAGTTAGCCCTGTTATAACCTGAAGTAGCCCTGGCTATTACACCAAAAATAAACTCTTGGATACCATGCACTGATACATGCAACTTAAGTGTAAATGTTAAAAAGTCATGAAAAAGGTAAAGATTTAGAGATGAGCGCTGTATTGCATTTCTCTCCCCCTTCCTCAGATACTCTAATATTTTTGTGACGTCACCGAGTCCAGACAATCTGCACACCCTGTTTGAGTTCATTTTCAAGGGCTTTGATGGCCTTCAGTACCAGGTAATGTGTGTGTGTGTGCGTGTTGTCATCACTCATCACATAATGGATTTTATTTTCCTGCACAATCTTCCCGTTGTCACAAAGTGAATTTGTGGTATCCGTTCACAAATAAACACACATGCATATTGCAGTTAAATTGTAGACGTAAATTATAATTGGTTTCTCAGAGGACAAACTGAATGCGTGGTCTCTGTACACAGGAGCATCTGGACTATGAGATCATCCAGTCACTGAATCCTGAGTTTAACAAAGCCGTGGTGAGGGTCAACATCTTCAAAGAGCACCGGCAGACCATCCAGGTAATGCGCTGGCTTTGCCCTCTGCTGTTTCCACGGGGACAGCGTGTGGTTTCCATGGTTTTTGTGTGTCGGCCTCGTGTTCCAGTTTGCGGTTCTGTTTCCAAGGTCTCTGGTTCCTCTCTCTCTCCGGTTCCTGTCTCTCCGGTTCCTCTCTCTCTCCGGTTCCTCTCTCTCCGGTTCCTCTCTCTCTCCGGTTCCTCTCTCTCCGGTTCCTCTCTCTCTCCGGTTCCTCTCTCTCTCCGGTTCCTCTCTCTCCGGTTCCTCTCTCTCTCCGGTTCCTCTCTCTCTCCGGTTCCTCTCTCTCTCCGGTTCCTCTCTCTCCGGTTCCTCTCTCACTCCGGTTCCTCTCTCACTCCGGTTCCTCTCTCTCCGGTTCCTCTCTCTCCGGTTCCTCTCTCTCTCCGGTTCCTCTCTCTCTCCGGTTCCTCTCTCTCTCCGGTTCCTCTCTCTCTCCGGTTCCTCTCTCTCTCCGGTTCCTCTCTAAAGCACTTTGGGCTGCAAGTCTTTGCATGAAAAATGTGCTGCACAGTCAAATTATCATTATTATACACAAATATTGGGCAATGGGAGACGATCATAATGTTATAGTTACGTTATTATGGTATGGTAATAACATGAGTAATTATGAATGTTGTTGTTATTAATAATAATCTAGGGGCTTACGGGAGGGTTGGGGTATCAGTGTGGTCTCCAGCGGGGGACCTCTGGCCTAACGGTAACCTTTGACCCCCAGTACATCCACCCGGCGGACGCGGTGAAGCTGGGGCAGGCGGAGCTGCTGGCGATCGACGAGGCGGCGGCCATCCCCCTGCCGCTGGTGAAGAGGCTGCTGGGACCCTATCTGGTGTTCATGTCCTCCACCATCAACGGGTCAGTGAGCAGTGCCACGACCAGTGCGACTGACAGGCGCCCTCGGCGTGACTGACAGGCCGGCAGCGTGATTGACAGTGTGTCTAATTGGCGTTCCTGTCCTCCGCAGGTACGAGGGAACGGGTCGCTCTCTGTCTCTCAAACTGATCCAGCAGCTCCGGCAGCAGAGTGCAGACAGCCAGCAGAGCCTCTCCGCGGAAAACAAGACCGCCAACTACACCCGGCTAGCCGCAGGTACACAACACTGAGCCCAACTCCACCCGGCTAGCCGCAGGTACACAACACTGAGCCCAACTCCACCCGGCTAGCCGCAGGTACACAGCACTGAGCCCAACTCTGCCCACCTGGCCACAGGTACCCTACACTGAGCCCAACTCCGCCCACCTGGCCACAGGTACCCAACACTGAGCCCAACTCCGCCCACCTGGCCACAGGTACACAACACTGAGCCGAACTCTGCCCACCTGGCCACAGGTACCCAACACTGAGCCAAACTCCACCCACCTGTCCACAGGTACCCAACACTGAGCCCAACTCCGCCCACCTGGCCACAGGTACCCAACACTGAGCCAAACTCTGCCCACCTGGCCACAGGTGCCAAACTCTGCCCACCTAGCCACAGGTACCCAACACTGAGCCAAACTCTGCCCTCCTGGCCACAGGTGCACAAACTCCAACTTAAAGCAGGATGGAGCCCTCTGTGGACACAGTATTGCATTATGGGTGAGCAGAATGCATGCTGGTCTCCTGAGGCTAATGTGACTGAGCGGTATGGAGTGAGAGGAGAGGGCTGCTCTAACATCATATCCATGTGCCCTGCGTCCACCCCATCTGCCCTATATCCGTCTCTCAGAGCTGTAGTTGGTGCGAGTGTGTGTTATTTTATCTGGCGGCCGCAGTAGCCGTTTCTGGCCACTGTGTGGCACTCTGACTGCTCCTCTCCCCCACAGCACGCACGCTTCATGAGGTCACCCTCCACGAGTCGATCCGATACGCCCCTGGAGACCCCGTGGAGAAGTGGCTGAACGACCTGCTCTGCCTGGACTGCCTCAGCGTCCCACGAGTCATCTCCGGCTGTCCCCTCCCCCAGACCTGTGACCTGTATCCTTTAGCTGTGCAAGGCGCTATATTCACCTCCTCTTCCTCTTAAGACGCGTACATTTGTGCTCTGTGTGTCTAAGTGGACCGATGCTAACGTGACTGAATTGTTCCATCAAACCTGCCGTTATGTCCTTTAGCGCCCCCTGGTGTAGGTACTATGTGAACAGGGATACGCTCTTCTGCTATCACAAGGCCTCTGAAGCCTTCCTGCAGCGTCTCATGGCTCTGTACGTGGCCTCGCACTACAAGGTGAGTGCTGCTGCAGAGGGGCGTGGCTTTCACTTTCCTGCAATCTGATTGGTTCCAACAAGTTTTAATCAGCATTACGTTAGGTCATTGGTTGAGCTGGCTCAAATCGCTGCATCCAATTGGGGCCCCACCTACATGACATCAGGGCTGCGTTCAGCCCCGACAAAACGTAGCAAAACGTTTATTTAAACAGAAACGGTGGTGCGTTGAACACCCTGTTATGTTACGCAAGCGTTGCAACTATGGCAGCTGAGAAGGCCACTCTTTGCGTTCGTTTCGAAGAATTTTCGGAGCCTGATGAAATCGGTTTAAATACGTGTTTACTACTCCAAAATATGCTCGATGTTACAGTCACTGCCCTTGCAGTCCAGAATAGCAGAGAACATCACAATCGAGTAAAGGGGTATGTGGAAACTGTCCTAAGTATAGTGATCCAACATTTGACTCGCATTTCAGGATGACAAGGCAAACATTTCAGGTGAGGTAATCCACTTCTTACCTTCGAGACTGTGTTACAATCTATAGGAGCTAATTATTTTATTATGAGTATTAGGCCTATCATTATTGCTGATCACTTGTGATATGCTATTGTAATATTTACCATTATATATTTAGAGGAGTAGAGTAGAAAAGTTTATGGATGTGTCACTCCACAATGGTACAAACAATAGCAAAAGATACAAACATGTCTTCTAATGTCTTCAATTGTTGCATACACCAAGCTGCAGTTGACGCATTTGTAAAGGACTTTAGTAAGTTGGATCCATTGTGCGCACTGTCTTTTTAATACGGCGGGGTTTACCGTTGCCGTGCGTCGCTGCTGATTGAACACCTTTGACACACCCACCCAACGAGAGAAAACGTACCTCAAAGCCTGTTGCACACCGTTTCGAGGAAACATGTCGTTCAACCCGGAAACCGTAGCAAAACAGTGCACACCGTTTTCAGATTGAACGTGGCCCAGGTTTGGTCAGGTCAGACAAAGGTCTTCAGTTGAAACAAAATGTGGTGTGACTCGAGTGTAAAATTATACCATGATCAAAGTAAAGCCGAAATGATGAGGAGAAATGGCACGCTCCATTGAGATGTCTTTCTAAAACGTGATGTTCTCAAAGACCGCATTTAGACCACTCCAGTTATGCTTCTAAATTAGCAAAAAATAAGACAAACACTGGGATCTAAATGTAGAAGGAAATGATTTGAAAGTGGCAGTTTTTGCTGAATCTTTTCTCTCCGGGTTGTAGAACTCCCCCAACGATCTCCAGATGCTCTCCGATGCCCCCCGCCCATCACCTCTTCTGTCTCCTCCCCCCTGTTCCGCCTACCCAGAATTCTTTGCCCGAGGTCCTAGCTGTTGTACAGGTGAGGCCTATTTTCCCTAATCGCACGCAACACGTAAAGACAGGTTCGGCCTGAACACGGAATGGACCTGGGTTTGTGGGGGACTCGTGTTCTTAACTCTGAACTCACCCCCCCCCCCAAAAGGTGTGTCTGGAAGGGGAGATCTCACGCCAGTCCATCATGAACAGCCTGTCCCGGGGGAAGAAGGCTTCTGGGGACCTCATCCCCTGGACCGTTTCAGAACAGGTACGACACCGCCCCGTTTACCTCTCATCTGTCAGTTGTTTCTTACCTGCGTGGCCTGTGGCATTTTTGGGGCCCAATGTCACATTTTGCTTTGCGTTCTCTCCACAGTTCCAGGACCCCGAGTTCGGCAGCCTCTCTGGAGCAAGGGTGGTCCGCATCGCTGTGAACCCCGATTATCAGGGGGTAAGACCCCACCTACATGCCCACACACTACCTGCAACGCAGGATCGCAGCTCACCTCCATATCAAGATTTACATTTAGGCTTTTAGACGGACGGTCTTTTTCGTAGCAGTGTCCTGTTAATGGCATTGCTGAGTTTGTGTTTGCTGACGGCGGCCCTGCGTCTGCGTTGCAGATGGGCTATGGCTCCCGCGCCCTGCAGCTGCTGCAGCTGTACTACGAGGGCCAGTTCCCCTACCTGGAGGAGACTGCGCAGCCGGCTGCGAGCCAGATCACTCCCGTCAGCAGCGAGGTGAGCGGGCCCGTCTGTGCGCTCTGAGACAGCGCTGCTGTAATTACACGCCGGAGTCCCATATTTTCACTGCAGCGTTCATTACCCGGCCTGTCCCATATTTAAATATTCATTACTGTCTGCGGCTGGCAGCACATACCAAGCCTGAGAGGACATGTCGCTCAAAGAGGTGTGTGTTTGTGTGTTTTTGTGTTTGTGTGTTTGTGTGTTTGTGTGTGTGTGTGACACTCAGGCTTTAAGTCTCCTGGAGGAGGCGGTCTCTCCCAGGAAGAACCTCCCCCCTCTGCTGCTGAAGCTTAACGAGCGGCCGGCTGAAAAGCTGGATTATCTGGGCGTGTCCTACGGTCTGACATCACAACTGCTCAAGTGAGAAACGCTCCATGGCGCTCCTGTTTGCTTTTACAGTGTTCTGTCCTTTTTGTTTATTTAAAAAATAAATAAATAAATCCGATGCCCTTGTTTGCATGTTCTGCTATCATGACAATTTCCTGGTTAATTTAAGGATAAATAAAAACTTGGAGGCCTGTCTGAGCTGAACCCGCTGTCCTGTCCTTTTCCCAGGTTCTGGAAGCGCGCCGGCTTCATTCCGGTTTATTTGCGACAAACCCCTGTGAGTCCAGCTGTTTTTCATCCCACTCTAAATGCCGGAAGCAAACCGCGGGTCTTAGAGAGATCATAAGGGACGCGCTTCACTGCGGTGGGGGGCAAGCGTGTGTTAGTGTGGGGGGGGGGGGGGGGGGGTTCTGCTGCTTTCACTGTGTTTGTGTAGTTCTCTGAATTACCCGTAGGGGGGGCAGTTGTGCATGTTTTGTTTTGTCAGTGTTCAGGATCAGGGGGGTATACTACAAAGCAGGATTATGGAGTTAGCTGAATAACTGCACTGAGTAAAACCCGGAACCCTCCAAAATTTGGACTGAAGTAGAAAGAGCTGCTCCGGGTTTTGCTCGGTGCAGTTATCCAGCTAACTCAGTAATCCTGCTTTTTTAGTATACTCCCCAGAGGTTGCCTTGTGTTAGTTTGGCACCTCAATGTAACAATGGTTATTTTGTCAGTATTTTATGTTGTGTCACTTTATTGTGCAGTTCTGTACCTGTGCTGTTTTCCCCAGAGCCTTATTATGTGTACTTTTCTGTAAGAGTCGCCGCACATGAATGAGTGTTCAGTAAATGGGTGTAATTCCTCAGAATGACCTGACGGGGGAGCACTCTTGCGTGATGCTGAAGGAGCTGAACTCAGAGGAGGAGCAGGGTCAGTGGCTCTCCGCGTTCTGGAAAGGTGAGTAACACCGCACATTCTTTACTCACCAGATACTCTGCTCCTGTGTTCCCATCATCCTCTCTGCCCCCCAGAATCAACTAGACCTTTTGTTAGCTCTTTAGTACATGAAGTAACGATGAAACAAAACACACCTGCCCGAGAAACATCTGAGCAGCCAATCGTCCAATTATGTTTGGTCCCCTAAAATGGGGGGGGCTTATGTATAAAAAGGGCTACAATTGCTACACAGTTCACCTGATATGGATGTAAACATCCTCAAATTAAAGCTGAAAGTCTGCACTTTAACCTCGTAGTTAAACACTATATTCCATTTTAAATCCAAATAAATGTCACTGTCCAAAAACCTTTGGACTGCACTGTATGTCCCAACCTGTGAGCTTTGGGGTGATAAGTAGTTGCGCCTGGCGTCACATGCTCATCTGTGCTCCAAAACTAAATAGCGGCTTGTCCAGCAATGAGTGCCATTAAAAAATACAGAACTGAAAACCCGGTGGGTCCGTGAGAATCGGCACTACCATAAGCCCCGCCCCCCCAAAGCTGCTCTCACCCTGGTACTCTGTAGCCCTAACACTGAAGCCCCCCCTCACCCCCCCCCCCCCCCCCCTCCAGACTTCCGCCGGCGCTTCCTGTCTCTGCTGTCCTACCAGTTCCGCCATTTCCCCCCGAGCCTGGCACTCAACATCCTGCAGAACCGGAGCGCCAAACAGGACGTCCCGTCAGGTATGTGCTCGAACCGCACTGCTACCCCTCTACGGGACCTACAGCGGACCAGGGAAATGCATCCACTAGAATTGCATTCTTAACTCAAAAATTTTCCTTTAAAAGGTCATTTGAAAAGGCATGGAAAAAGTAAATCTGCTTCTCCCCCTCACCTGTCCCCCACAGCACTCTCGAACCCTGAGCTGGCCGCCCAGTTCAGCCCCTACGATCTGAAGCGTCTGGAGATGTACTCCAGAAACATGGTGGATTACCACCTCACCATGGACATGATCCCCGCCGTCTCCAGAATGTTCTTCCTGAAGCAGCTGGGGGATATCTCTCTGTCTGCTGCGCAGTGTGTGAGTCTATCAGCACTGCGTGTGTGTGTGTGTGTGTGTGTGTGTGTGTGTGTGTGAGTGAGAGAGAGTAGGGCTGGGTGATATACAGCATCGATAATTATCAAATGCAATAACGGCCGTCGCCATCGTGTGGGGCTATTGCCTTTCTTTTCATCTTTTTTCCTTTAATTATACCTGATGCGGGACTGATCTAAACTTCAGAGGCTGCGTGAAATTCTTCCGGGGGGAAAAAAAACGTTGCCACTTATCTATCTTGCGTCTTGATAAGACAGCCAATGGCTTTGCAGCTTTCATGTGATTGACAAAAACGCATCACACGATCACATGGAAGTACGACCTTGCTGCTGATTGGCTGTCTTATCAACACCCAATAGATATCAGTGGTGACGTGCGAGTGTGCTTGAGTGCGTGCGACTTTGCATTTATCTGTGTTTAATACTGTAACTGTTGCTCCAGGCCCTCCTGTTAGGAGTGGGTTTGCAGCACAAGACTGTGGACGAGCTGGAGAAAGAGATTGAGCTCCCCAGCAGTCAGCTTATGGGCCTCTTCAACCGGCTCATACGCAAAGTGGTGCAGGTGAGAAAGAGTACACACGCTGCGCCCACACACACTATTTTTTACACTGTGTGTGTACGTGTTTGTGTGTGAACAGTGTAAGAAACACTGCACGCACACAAGCACGCGCACTCACACAAACACAAGTTTCTTACACTGCGCTCACACAAGCACACGCACGCACACTCACACAAACACAAGTTTCTTACACTGCGCTCACACAAGCACACGCACGCACACTCACACAAACACAAGTTTCTTACACTGCACACGCACAAACACACGCGCGCATACTCAAATGCACGCACACACATGTACACATGCACACAGTGTAAGGAAAAAAAGGAAGGTCTCTCGAATTTCATGAAAGTTAGGTTTATTTCAAGTAATGGCAGTTGTCAGAGATACAGGCAACGCACACACACAAATGATTTGGAATAACATAAGGGCACTTGGCTATGATTTTTCTCAGTAATGTTCATGGGAATGGTCTTTATTTACATCAAAATGAGAATGAATCCTTCAGGTTGATTTTACCAGTTGCCTTTTCTGCGTTGATGACGTGCTAAATGTACCAGCAGGAACATTATGCGAGAAGTGCCTTTGGCGTTGAGTCAGTGAATTTAAAATCATCATACGTGTGTAAATTAACTTGAACTGAAACATAGGCGACCTTCGATTTATTTCAGTGCTCCAGGATGAACTAAAAATGTGAAAAAGTGAATTATGCATAAACAGAGGTGCCTGTGTGTCACATGCTTTCGTCCGCAGTACTTCAACAGCATCCAGGAGAAGGCGGTGGAAGCAGAGATGGTGGCGTCCAAAGACATCGCCATGGAACCGACGGTCCGAACGCTCAGCGAAGACCTGGTACGCTCTGAGACAGGGGCTGATGGGAGAACGGTAACATGCATACGCATGAATACATGAACGTAGCAGCCAACTCCCTTTGGTCTTTCCACAGGATGAGGCTGCCAAGGAGTTCCAGGAGAAGCACAAGAAAGAGATGGAGCACATCAAGGAGATGGACCTGACACAGTAAGTGTGCCGAGGGCGGGGTCACACAGTAGGGCGGAGTCGCACAGTCAGAGTGCTGAGGGCGGAGTCACACAGCCTTTTCGACTGCAGGGAGCCATTCCAAGCATGTTTGTGACGTCACATATTCAGAGCCCGTTTGTGACATCACATATTCAGAGCCCGTTTGTGACATCACATATTCAGAGCCCGTTTGTGACATCACATATTCAGAGCCCGTTTGTGACGTCACATATTCAGAGCCCGTTTGTGACATCACATATTCAGAGCCTGTTTGTGACGTGACTGATTATGAGCCCGTTTGTGACGTGACTGATTATGAGCCTGTTTGTGACGTGACTGATTATGAGCCTGTTTGTGACGTGACGGTAGTGGTAAAGAGTGTGGCTCCTCTCCCTTGTGCAGGTACATGATACGGGGCCAGGATGAGGAGTGGGATCAGGTGCTGAAGAAGGCGGGCCACACCGCCATCGTCAGCATAAAGAGGTGAGTGGCACTGAGTTCTGAGCGCACTGCGATGCAGAGATGCTAACGGGTAGTTTTTATTTCCAGGTAAGACCTGCCCTTCTTACCTTCAGCAAGCCATCTCTGCAAATGGATAAATAGTAATGTAAACTATATAAGGCTTTCTGAGGTAGGAAGACAAACAAATATTACACACGATAATGTTAGGCTGACCAGACATCCTGGTTTTTTTCGGACATTTCTTGTATTTGGTACTGAAAATATCCGTCCAGGCAGAATTTGTAAATCCCAAAAATGTCCGGCCAGGTTTTGCTCGTTCCATAGACCGTATTTAAATTTAAAATAGCCGAGTAGTATTATTACACATGCCCTCCCCTGTGCCCCTTTTTTTAAATCCAATATATGGTCACCCTAGATAATGTCATTGAGAATTAGTTGTTATTTATTTTATAAATTTATTTCTGATTTTTCCCTTTTACCTCCCAATTTGGTAGCCAATTCAACCCCCCAACCCCTGTACTATTCAATCCCCCCTCCCCTATGTAGCAACCGCTTGAAATGGCCTCTGCACAACCCCCGTCAGGCGGTAGTAAGAAGGAGGGCGCCACGTCCTCTTCAGGGGCGCGACTCCTCATGCTCCTGACCGCAATCAAACTCGCCCGGGGCCTTTCGTGTGTGTGACAAAATTTCACAAGTCCCTCCCTCCACCCCGGGGGGCAGCCGCCAATTGCTACTCCGTCGGGCACCGGCCATACTCGGATCTGGCGGGGACTGGTTGCACGAACCCCGATCCTCAGAGTACAACTGCACCGACTGAAAGTCGGCGCTTTTACCGCTGTACCACCGCAGCGGCTAGAACTAGTTCTTTTATTTAAGGTTTTAATCCAGTCCTTTTCCTCGACATCGTGTGTCGCCAACATGCAGCATTGCATGGTTAAACTAAAACCAAACAAGAGCAAAATATATGGCTTCCACACAAATATATGCTCATATTCTTAAGCGACTGTTCTGCAATACTTGGCTTAGAGAAGCTGCAGGTTTAACTCCAGGCCTGGAGGGCCGCAGCGCCTGCCGGTTTAACTCCAGTCCTGGAGGGCCGCAGCGTCTGCAGGTTTAACTCCAGCTGTGGAGGGCTGCATTATTTGCATGTTTAACTCCAGTCCTGGAGGGGGCCGAGTGCAGCTCCTTGGACTGGAGTCTTGCATAAATAGCTGACCTTTTTAAGAGGTCATCTTTTGGAAATATCATCAGCCCTTCCTTGCCCTTGTAGCTTGGATTTGCATGTAAAAGAAGGGAAAAAAACCTTTGTAATGTAACAGAAGAAATGTGCTTTGAGCGGTGTCCACTCTGACAAGCGATTTTCAGATTAACGTCCCGTTTTCTGCCCGTCCGCTATTCTCCATAGTGACAAGAAGCGGAAGCTGGACGGGAGCAAACCGGAGCAGTGGCAGAGCAAGAAGACCAAGAAACAGGGGAAGGACCGAAAGGGGAAATTTGGCAAATTTAGTAAATAAAAGCCCCGGGCCTAGACACCAAACCATGCAGGTGTCTCCAATTTAATCAAGGCGACTTGGAGCGAGGGACGCTCATTTTTTGTAGGAGCCATATGTGGGTAAAGAATGGATGGACTAGATTAGCCTTTTGGCTTTTATTCTTATTATCCTGGTTATATGTCCGCATCACTCCTGTCGAAAATTCTCTGTAAAGTGACATTTCCTACAGACTGAATAAATTGTTGTTGTTTTTTTTGTTTTAAACTCCCGGCGAAGTTTTTTGTGTGTGTGTATAATCGTATTTGGCGGCATGCAGAAAGCGATGCATGTAGCTTAACCAATGACAATTAGGCTCCAGCAATTTTGTCTGGCATCTGGACGCCTTTCGTCATCTGCTGTAGGCCTGATTTAGCCTATTAGCAACCCCAGAAAACCCACTCCTTTGAAGCGGAGTTTTTCCTGCAGAGTTTTTGGTTCTGTAATTTTAACACTTTAGGTTAATATGTTGTGATGCATACATTTGTTCAGTTAAATAAGTACTGTGCATGGGATGGGTTGACCACCATGTTTAACGCACATGTCGCCAGATGATTCCTATGGTCTGCCTATTCAAGCTGAACGGCTCCCTACAGCTTGCATTTTTTTCCATGCAGTTTACGGGATCCATAAAGTCGTCATTCTTTCTAGACATACAGTGACACATTTTTTGTTATTTTGGTTCCGTACTCTAGCACTTTCAGTTTGAAAGGATACAGTGACAATGAGGTTGAAGCGCAGACTGTCAGCTTTAATTTGAGGGTATTTTCATCCATATCGGATGAACCCCCCCCATTTTCGGGCATAAAAAAAATATTGGACAGTGTTTAACAATGTTGAATAAAGTAATCATTTTTAATATTTGGTCACATCCTTTGCATTCCATGACTTCCTGATGTCTGACCCAACAATATCAAAAGACTCTTGGGCTGTGTTCCATTATCCACACTTGCGTTCTACATACTTGCATTCTAGATGCATTCTTCCAATTACACTAGCTGGAACACACTTGATAGTATGCAAGAGTGCAAGTATGCTTCAATTTTGGAACACACTTGATGACGTAGTCAGCAGAATAGCCTACCTTTGATTTTACACAGGAAAAACAATAGAATCACCTCCATGAATTACCTTAGCCTACCAGTGTTGCCAGACTGGGGGATTTTTCCCTAAATGTAGATTAAAAAAATTCATAGTGTTCCAGTGTAATTTACAGCTAAATCTAGTCCCACCCCCCCCCCCCCCCCCAAATTCCCATAGAGATCCATTCAAATGCAGAGACGTTATAGTATCGCTTGTAAGAGTACCAGAAAATAAGATATCAAGAGTCTTTTGATGTTGTTGGGTCACAGACATCAGGAACTCATGGCATGCAAAGGATATGCGACCAAATACATAAAAAAATGTTTACAATTTTTTTTAAAGTATCGTATCGATATCGAGATACCAGCCTTGGTATTACTTGGTATCGAAAAGAAAATTTGTGGTATCGTCCATCACTAGTTCCATGCCGTGTTACGCCATTATCCTTATGTACCGCCAGAGGCACTGAGCAAAGATTTTAGATGTGAGAATGAGCGCAACTGGCGCTTTTCTCCATTGGATTTGGGATTTTTCGTCCGCACAAGGCGAAGTGATCGGGCATGCGCAGTAGTGTTTTCAGTTAGCTTAGCAACTAAAGCTACATAACGATATAGAGTGGCGCACAACTGACCGGGGCTAGCTTGATTTAAAGTTGGTTTTCGTGCCGCTGCGTTGGTACAACTTTCAGTCGGTGCAGTTGTGCTGCGAGGATCGGGCTTCGCGCCCCGGTCCTGCCAAATCGGAGCATGGCCGGCGCCCTGTGGGAGCAATTGGCGGATGCTTCCGGGTGGGGGGAGGGGCTCGGAGAGAATCGCTGCGCACATAGCGGCCTGGGCGGGCTGGAATCACGGTCAGGAGCCCTAGGAGAGGAGTCGCGCCCTGAAGAGGACGTGGCGTCCTACCGCCGGCTGACGGGGTTGTGTAGCTAGCAGTGATTCTCTAGCGGTTGCTACACGGGGGGAATTGAATTAGAATAGGGGTTCAATTGGATACTAAATTGGGAGAAAAATGGGGAAAAAATCTGAAATAAATTGGGTTGTTTTTTAAAAGTTGGTTTTCGTTGGATTGTCAAAATAATAACGGCTTGTAAGTAGTAGGCCTAGTACTGGGTCCTGACAACCTATGCATATGTAGGGCCTAATCTTAAAAGAAAAGGGAGACTTTTGATTTCGTATGTCTGATAATGACCCGTTTAGCAAACTGTTTTGTAAAAACTCCATTGAGCGCCTGTTGTCAATAGTTCCAAATGCGACCTCTTGGTCTTGCTCCGCCTACCCTCTTTGCCCTGAGCCCAAACACACGCTTGACAAGAAACTCAGAGGATCGGTTAATTCTTTCGTGAATAGGCTAGTTATAACTATAATCCATAGGATAGACATATTCATTGCTAGCTTCATTATTTGAGAGAATACAATAGACTCGATACCATTTTTATTTGCGACTTCAATTTATATTAAAATACCTTTGTCGTAAGTGTTCCACAATGAATATACCCGTAGTTGATTTCGACGTATACAGAGTTGGAGTGGACGATGTAGCGGATGAAAAGTTGAATGTCTTGTGCAAGGAGTTGAAAACAGCTTTTACTGAAGTTGGATTTGTGTACCTGAAGAATACCGGCATTGCTCAACAAGAGGTAAATCATTTGTGAACAGGCTAGTGTGTGTGTGTCTTTCTGTCTATAGGCTACTATATACAGTGAGCCCCATAATTATATAATTCAATGAGGTTGAAGTGCAGACTGTCAGCTTTAATTTGGGGGTATTTTCATCGGATGAACCGTTTAGAAAATGTGATGCCACACATTTTCGGGCATCAAAAAATATTGGACAGTTTAACATAATGTAGAATAAAGTAATCCTTTTTAATATACCTCTTGATACCTCAGACCCTTGATGACTTACTGCCATTTAGCCAACCGTGGGTTCCATACTATTCCCGTGTAATTTACAGCTTAATCTAGTCCCACCCCCAAATTCCCACCCCCCAATAGAGATCCATTCAAATGCAGAGAGGTGATAGTATCGCTGGTTAGAGTAGGCTACCTGAAAATAAGATATCAAGAGTCTTCCAAACTTCCAAATTATTATCTAATAATTGGACAATCATTTACACTTGTGTTGTGCAGCAGACATCAATTTTAATCAATATATTTCAGAGTAAAGCTAGGGGCGTAGCCTACTTTTTCCTCATGAGGAATTAGCATTTATGTCCATTTCAATTGCTTAAATGATTCCAAAGTCTACTTTTTTTTAGAATAATTTGTTGAGTTAGTTTACCTTAATCAATATGATTGCAATTGAAATAAAAAAAAACTTGTGTCCAGATGTGTCAAAAAAGTTGCGGAGCATTTTCCCATTTTCATATATCCTGGGACCATGCAGCACCTCAACCCATTAATTCAGAAAGGGCTTCTAGTGGCGCCAGCAGCCTATATTCGTTTCCATTCTGCCTTTTACTCAAATCTTAAACAGCTTTAGCAGGGGAATATTTGGGATTGGTTGTCACTTTTTTTATGAACATTTAATGTCAACGGAATTATTATGCCTTTGAGGTTGATATAATGCTATGGTTTCTTATATATTATATTGTAACATCGGTTATATGGCCGTGCATTTTAATATTTTTGTATTTATTTGAGGTTGATGCCGTTATGGACATCTCAAAGAAATTTTTCCTGTTGCCTGATGAAGCGAAGATTCCTTTCTACCGGGGCAACCACGCTGAGCAAAACCACGGCTGGGTGCCCTCCGGCACAGAGAGGTATAGGCTATCACCCTGAGTTTGCAGACTGCTTCGGACCCGTCCCTCCTTTGGTTTATCCTCCCGACTTCACGCAACCGGAGTCCCATGCATCACCCCGCCCCCTTTGAACTGATGATTGAACTGATTATTGAATTGACTATTACCATTCAGTCCACCTTTAGTCTAAACCGGGCCGGCCAGCGAAGGATGGGCACCCCCTTTCTAGCCAGGTTCCTTCCGAGATTTCTTCCCACTGGGGAGTTTTTTCTCGCCACTGTTCAGTGTTTTTTCTCCCCTACCGGGGAGTTTTTTACCTCATTTTGCTGGTTGGGGGCTAAGGCCTGTTTTTTTTTGCTCAATTTTCCTTCTGTTTCCCTGTGCAGCGTCTTTGTGACAGTTCTCTGTAAAAAGCGCTATACAAATAAAATTGAATTGAATTGAATTGAATCTGTCGAGCCCTCGCGCCGTAATGGAAAGCATGCGTGGCTCGGTGGCTCTCAGCAGATCGCTTTAGGGCCGAAACATACCTTACGCAAATACGCGAACGTGAACGCTTCGAGCTACGCAAACAGCTTTTATTTTGCCATGACATTTGTGAAAGACAAAACCAGGAAAGCACAGATCGAACAAGAAAGTTGTTTACTGTTGCCTGCTATAGCGTCCCTCGCTGCAACGCTATAGCTAGCAAGGATTTCAGGTCAAACATTTTAGAACGAGATCGACTTTGCTTAGTTCGAAGCGTCCTCGTTCGCGTATTTGCGTAAACTACATGTTTGGCCCCCATATAGTCTTGTCTCGTCACGCACACTAAAGCTGCTCTTGTTTCTCCCTTTTACGTCGGATCCCAGGTTAAATCCCCTCCGCGCTTGCGACCTGAAAGAGGCATTCAACATCACATCTCTACACCCCAGTGTGGTAATAAACCCAAATTATTTGTACATGAAAGTACGGGCATTGCACAGACACTCTTATCTAGGGCGACCTACACAACTTTGGCATATTTACAGTGTCCATTTATAGAGCTGGATACTGTAGCAATTTAGGTTAAGTACCTTGAACACGAGTACAATGGCGGTGTCTTAGGAATTGAACCTGCAACCTTGAGGTTACAAGCCCAGTTCCCTAACTCTGTGTGCGTGTGTGTGTGCGTGTGTGCGTGTGCGTGCATGCATTGATATGGCAGAAGTGGCCCTCGGAGGAAGCGCTCCCAGGTTTCCGGGAGATGCAGGTCTCCTTCTTCCTGCGCTGTAAAGACCTCTCTCTGCGTGTGCTGCGAATTCTGGGGCTCAGCCTGGGTCTGGATCCAGAGGTCTTCACCAGCAAACACACCCAGGTTGGGGGTGAGTAGCGCTGGGTTGGGGGGGTGAGTAGTGCTGGGTTGGGGGTGGCTAGCGCTGGGTTGTGGGTGAGTAATTATTTTATTATTTTATTTTTTTGACCCTGTGCAGTTAAATTATGAATATATATATTTTTTTACTGTTAGGTTCTATTAGGCTACAAGAAAAACATATGTATTTACAAATGTATAAAGGTAAAAATGATAAAATGTCCATTTGTCAAGTTATTTCTGAACAGGACAGCTAGAGGACTTGGGGTGTGTTCCTTCGCAACTTCTTTTTTTGATTGACCATTGACTGAACTGACTCGTACTACAAATAGTTAGCCAGCTAGCTAGCAGAACACGGGGATCTCTATGGGAAGGACACCAATGCTGACACCAGTGATACAGAAATCAATTAAATCGGCAGCAGGATCGGAGCGATTCAGCCCTTGAGCCTGGTATACAGTGAGCACCATAATTCATTGGACAGTGACACATTTTTTGTTATTTTGGTTCTGTACTCTAGCACTTTGAGTTTGAAAGGATACAATGACAATGAGGTTGAAGTGCAGACTGTCAGCTTTAATTTGAGGGTATTTTTCATCGATATCGGATGAACCGTTTAGAAATTATAGAACCTTTTGTACGTAACGAGGAGAAACAGCCCCTAAAGTGATCTATTCATATCTACTGCATATCTGGCAGCAGAGTGATGGTTTGAGGCTCGTTTGATACCTCAGACCCTTGATGACTTACAGCCATTTTACAAACCATGTATTGCATATTGTTCCAGTGTACTTTACAGCTAAATCTAGTCCCACCATCCAATTCCCATAGAGATCCATTCAAATGCAGAAAAGTTAGAGTATCGCTCGTCAGAGAGAGAAAATAAGATATCAAGAGTCTTTTGATGTTGTTGGGTCACAGACATCAGGAAGTCATGGCATGCAAAGGATATGTGGCCAAATATTAAAAATTATTACTTTATTCTACATTATGTTCAATTGTCAAGTATTTTTTGATGCCGAAAATGAGGGGGGGGACTATGTACAAAAGGTTCTATAATTTCTAAACGGTTCATCTGATATGGATGAAAATACCCTCAAATTAAAGCTGACAGTCTGCAGTTCAACCTCATTGTCATTGTATCCTTTCTAACTCAGTGCTAGAATACAGAACCAAAATAACACAAAATGTGGCGCTGTCCAATGAATTATGGCGCTCACTGTATTTGACCTGTACTTGGTGATCGAGCTGGCAGTGTGGTATAAGAGGTAGGTTTGGTGTGATACTGGTGTATGTGGAGAGATACAGGTATAAAAGGTGTGCTTTGTTCAGGTGAGCAGAATGCCAGCACGTTTCGCATTCTGTACTACCCCCCGGTGAGGGCGGAGTCTGTGGAAGATGGACAGGTGCGTTGTGGGGAGCACTCTGACTACGGCACCATCACCCTGTTAATGCAGGGCCCAGGGGAAGGCCTGCAGGTGAGTGTGTGCGTGTGCGTGTGCGTGTGCGTGTGTGTGGTGTGCCTGTGTGTGGTGTGGTGCCGTCGGTGTCTCAGTGACTGTGATCTCCACCAGGTTCTGGCTCGTTCTGGAGACTACATATCTGCACCCAGCATTCCGGGGACCGTCCTCATTAACATAGCGGACCTGCTGCAGAGATGGACGGCCGACGTCTTCATTTCTGCCGTGAGTCCCACAAGCAGACTGCTGCCACTCACCCTTCATTGAGCTGCACTTTCCCACTCTTATCCATGTAGATTACAAAGGGAGACATTTCAGGAAGAGTCGTCAGTCAAACAAGGGCTTCGGTGGGAGTTAATTTCAGGAAAACTTTGCACTTATGTCAGGAAGCATAATTTCACATGGATTTTAGTACTGGAGAGGTCACGCAATAAAAATCAGAGACCCTGGGGTTGTTCATATCCGGCCTCGAGGCAGTGTTGTACGTTCTCTGGACAGTCGGCAAAGTGAGAGGTCTCCATGGGCTCAAACAATGTTAATATGACAATATTAAATAAGTACAAAAACGTATTTGTCTTTCTCCCTTATGAAATGGTTTGGCCTCAATTTCATGGACTTATATTTTTATTTGTTTATGAATTATTATTTTTTTACAGAAGCACAGAGTTTTGCTGCCGTCTCCTGGTGACATGAGCACAAGACAGTCTGTGGCCTTTTTTCTGCACCCTGACGATGAGGCTGTTATTACTTGCTGCAACGGAGTAGACAAATACCCTCCGGTAAAGGCTCTGGACTATCTCAATGAGCGCTTCAAAGACTCATACGGGAGAAAGTAGAGTTCTCCTTTACACAAATTTATCTCATCACATGTGAAAAACTCATAAATTGCCTTAGTAGTTTAAGTCAAGATCCAAATCCATTATAAATTTCAGGAGCTAAATTTCACACAACTTTTGTGAATCTCACTATTGTTTTCCACTCCTGTTGGATGTATCCGTTATTTGGGGAAATTGTTAGTTTGCATATTCTTAAAGGGAACATCCAGGAAGGTAGAGCTCTGCCTTGTTTAAAATAAAAAATAAGTCATTTTTAACCAGGAGACAAATGAGGAACGCTTGTAATTTTCCATTCTCTGTATTTTGAATTCATGCTCTTTTTAACAGTGCAGGTCACCTTTAAATCCTGATGTTCTAAAATGTAATTTGTTGTAATCGGTGAAAAGAAGCAGAAGAGACAGGGGAAGGCCTTGGATTAAATTAGCTTTATCTTCACTTCAGCAGGCACGTGCACAGATAGACGCCAACATAACGCTGAAGCATATGCCCCCTGACCTGAGACGGCAAAAGTGCCCTTTTAGCCGCAGGCCACAGCAGTTTATCTACTTGACATTTTTGTAAGATTTACATTCCCATGTTGTTCTAACTAGGCTTGGAGTTAGCAGCTGAAGACTCGTTTCAAGTTGGCAAATGTTTTGTTTTTTAAGTTTAATATTCTGTTGTTATCGGAACCTAAACGACACCTGTTAAAGTAACGTCTGCATTGCATTGTCATATATTACTGTTGTCTGTAATTTTGACGGACAACATCAAAACCAATCGGAAAGTTTGAAAACTAAAATGCGTAATAAAATACAGAATTTCTAGCATACTTTTTTTTCATTTTTTTTGGGTCTTTCTTGCAGGTCACACTGCAAACCATAACGTACAGGCCTGCCCCCTCTTAATTTACTTTATATTTTAAGCAACCGTTGATATTAAATATCTGGGCTGAGCTGCATCCTTCAATTGGCAAAAAAACAGATATATTTTCTTCAATTCAATTAAATTTTATTTGCATAGCGCTTTTTACAGAGAACAAAGACGCTGCACAGGGAAACAGAAGGAAAATTTAGCAAAAAACCAGGCCTTAGCCCCCAACCAGCAAAACGAGGTAAAAAACTCCCTGGTAGGGGAGAAAAAACACTCCCCTGTGGGAAGAAATCTCGGAAGGAACCTGGCTAGAGAGGGGGTGCCCATCCTTCGCTGGCCAGCCCGGTTTAAACTAAAGGTGGAATGAATGGTAATAGTCAATTCAAAGGGGCGGGGTGGTGCATCTGGGACTCCGGTTGCGTCAAATTATTTTCTTATTCGTTTCAGTTGGGTGATCAGTCACTAAAGTGCCTCTTCTTCTTAGTGTCTGTCCTGATGAATGTGTGTTGAAACGAGTGGTTATTATTGGCATTATTGTGTGTTGCCTTCATTTAGCTGTTATTGTTGGGCTAACACTAGGTGAGGGGCTAACTCTCTGGGTAAATTGCTAGTGTTTCGGCAACCGGCCAGCTGACGGCCTCCATTAATGTAAATAAAGAAACCGAATGGGATGTGGGGTTTTTTTGTCGTTGTTGGATTGTAATTTGATTTGGGAATAAGGCAAATCAAATAATTGTACTAATTTCAATAGTATGGAATAAGCATTTACTTTAGGCCTACATTTTGATTGGTCTGGGTAATCAGAATATTTATTTTGATATAGTAGGCCTAATATAATAGTAGTAATAATAGTATGAATTGTCATGAATGTGATAGGAAATTAAATTTATGTTGATTATTTTACAGTTATTTTGTTCTGGTGACTGCGAAAAATCCCTTGATTATATTAATAGGCCTAATAGGATGAGTACTATATAGTAAATTACAATGAGGCTAATTAAACTGATAGAGAGATGACCAGTGCAGTCGTAATGCTAAAAGGTGTGTTAATTAGTGATTTAGTGAGAGTTACAATACAGTCCTGTTTATTGAAAGGTAACAAATATAGCCCTGGTGTACCAACCCTTGATGGTTGCAGTGCAATGCCCAGACAGGATAAACTTGAAAAAGGCCAGGGAGGTACAGTGGGCAGCAAAGGGTAGCAGCTCTCCATTGGAGCATGGATCGAGCAGGGTATGCCACAATAAATGGTTAAAGTTGGACTACAGTGAGCACCACAATTCCTTGGACAGTGATACATTTTTTGTTATTTTGGTTCTTGAAGGGTTTCTTCTCCTGACTTATTTTTCCATAGATCCATCCATATCTACTGCATATCTGGCAGCAGAGTGATGGTTTGAGGCTTGTTTGATACATCAGACCCTTGATGACTTAGAGCCATTTAGCCAACCATGTGTTCCATACTGTTCCAGTGTAATTTACAGCTATATCTAGTCCCACCGGCCAATTCCTATATAGATCTATTGAAATGCAGAGAAGTTATAGTATTGCCTGGAAGAGTACCAGAAAATAAGATATCAAGTCTTTTGATATTGTTGGGTCACAGACATCAGGAAGTCATGGCATGCAAAGAATATGTGAACAAATATAAAAAATGATTACTTTATTCTACATTATGTTAAATTGTCCAAAAAATATTGGACAGTTTAACATAATGTACAATAAAGTAATCATTTTTTATATTTGTTCGCATATCCTTTGCATGCCATGACTTCCTGATGTCTGTCTACAATAGATAGACTGCGTGTGTGTGCGGTGTGTACGGTTTCAAGTGCAAAGGTTTATTTTTTTGTATTACTTGGCCTCCTTTTTGTTTAATATTTATCTGAAATTAATCACCATGGCTGTACTTTGCTGAAGGACGGGGCCGGGGGGGGGGGGGGGGGGGGGGGGGGGGTACAATGACAATGAGGTTGAAGTGCAGACTGTCAGCTTTAATTTGAGGGTGAACGGATATCGGATGAATCGTTTAGAAATTATAGAACCTTACATAGGCCCCCCCATTTTCTATCATTTCTAAACGGTTCATCCGATATGGATGAAAATACCCTCAAATTAAAGCTGACAGTCTGCACTTCAACCTCATTGTCATTGTATTCCCCCCGTCCTTCAGCAAAGTACAGCCATGGTGATTAATTTCAGATAAATATTAAACAAAAAGGAGGCCAAGTAATACAAAAAAAAAAAACACAAAAAAAAACACAAAAAAAAACCTTTGCACTTGAAACCGTACACACCGCACACACACGCAGTCTATCTATTGCAGTGTTAATCAAGTCTCCTTGTTTGATTACCCACTCCCAGTCACTATCCAGGTCCAAATCCTTTCGTCTTTGGTTCCACTACAAAAATGAGATGTTCTACCGGGTGAAGAATTGCTTCATATTTCTCAATTACACTTCTGTTCGTTGCCGGTACTTGCAATTACGTTCGAGGAATAAGAGGGTCTTGAATCGGTTCCGTGATGAAAGACAGTATCTTATAGCTTCTTTATTAGCGTGGTGTTTGTCAGCTTCTAGTCCAACATGAACTACACAGTAACATGGCACAACTTAAGTACAATCTCTAAACAAATGGGGGCTAGCCAGGAGGAAAGGCTTCATGTGAGAATTCACTCCTTCCCTGGTTAGATCAATGACTCTTCACACATTATAATTTCTATTCACCCAGGGTTGCTTACCAATGACTCTTGGCACCTAAGTCTTGGGGGAGAGCTTGCATTTGAAAGGGTACTTAACCCCTGCACTGCAACAGGATGGGTGTGGGGACTTAAACCGATTATAACTCTGATATTACTATAAAAACCTGAAAATCCAACACGGGTCTCGACCTCAATACGTCACTTTTACAATATAATACTCCATATTTGTTCATTTAAATAATCTAATTTCTATCCCCATAGCCTACTCTATTAATCTTATTAATTAATCAATTTAACTGACCCCTCAGAAAATTGTGCACTGCAGAACGATAAGAAGCAGTTGAGTATTCCTGTTTTAATGAACAATAGACGTTCGAAACCGAGACCAATTTGTGTAAAACGAGAATATTTTAACGGTGCCCCTGCAACCGTCCATGTCTTCACCATATAGAAACACCAACTCACGAACTAAGCTTAACATGGCTTTATCGTCAGCAACTTATCGTAGCAGCTATCCATAGTCATGAACATTGAGTAGGCTAGCTAGTAGGCTACACACAGTAAGCGATGGAAAAGTCAGCAAGACATAATAAACTATAAAATCAAACAAGAATTTATGGAAGTATATCCGCGCCAAAATTCTAATGATAATGCAAATCGGCGATTGCATTTCGTTTACATTCGATGTGCGCAAAAACCATGACATAATTCAAATGAAAATGCAAAAGGCCATTTTGCGTTTTAATTTTCAAGTTAATGTAGTCTACGCACTTTATCTGACAATTTGAAAATGTTAATGCAAATCCATTTCACATTTATTTTTTTAGCGCCCTCTACGACACAACCTTGCCATAATGTAAATGAAAATTAAAAACCACATTTGCATTAGCAGTTTCTTATTGCAATCGCATGATCCATGACAAAAAGGAAATGATAATTCAATTCGCCATTTAACATATCGTTTACATGCTTTGCGGCACAAGAGTGACATAATTCAAATGCAATGGCATTGCATCCGTTTACATTATCATTTCCCCGTGGTCATAAAACTCCGAACTGAACATGCAAACTGTCAAAGCATGCCCATCAAGGCGTGGCCTCCAAGAAAGGGGCGTTACAGGGGACAATTCAAACCACTGAATTTATGGTTCAACTTCAAGGGTTGTCTGTGGTTGTGTCTCCGCCTACCCTCTTTGGTCCCACTCAACCTGAATCCACCCTATTCATCGCTAGCTTCTTTATTTGAGAGAATAGATTGGATACCATTTATTTGCGACTTCAATTTATATTAAAATACCGTTGTCGCGGGTGCTCCACAATGAATATACCCGTAGTTGATTTCGACGTATACAGAGTTGGAGTGGACGATGTAGCGGATGAAAAGCTGAATGTCTTGTGCAAGGAGTTGAAAACAGCTTTTACTGAAGTTGGATTTGTGTACCTGAAGAATACCGGCATTGCTCAACAAGAGGTAAATAACTTGTGTAAATAACAGGCTAGTATGTCTTTCTGCCATATGTAGCCTATATATATGAATGTGTGTGTGTGTGTCATGTAGGCTATATAAAAACACACACACATATATGTGCAGTATATGTAGTATATATCTGTGTGTTTTTTGTTAGCTATTTACGTTTCCATTCTGCCTTTTACTCAAATCTATAATGGGAATATCTGGTATTGGTATTGTCACCTGTTTAATGTCAAAATTATTGTGCATTTGCGGCCGATATAATAGGCTTGTATATATTCTATTGTATGGCCGTATATTTTTGTATTTGTTTGAGGTTGATGCCGTTATGGACATATCAAAGAAATTTTTCCTGTTGCCTGATGAAGCGAAGATTCCTTTCCACCGGGGCAACCACGCTGACCCGATCCACGGCTGGGTGTCCTCCGGCACAGAGAGGTAGGCTATCTGTCGAGCCCTCGCGCCGTAATGGAGAGCATGTGGCGTTCAGCAGATCGCTTTAGTCTTGTCTCGTCACGCACGCTAAAGCTGCTCTTGTTTCTCCCTTTCACGTCTGATCACAGGTTAAATCCCCTCCGCGCTTGCGACCTGAAAGAGGCATTCAACATCACGTCTTTACACCCCAGTGTGGTAATAAACCCAAATTATTTTTACATTAAATTACGAGCATTTAGCAGACGCTCTTATCTAGGGCGACTTAGAAAACTTTGGTATTTTTACAGTAACCATTTATAGAGCTGGATACTGAAGCAATTTACCTTGAACACAAGTACAATGGCGGTGTCCTAAGAATTGAACCTGCAACCTTTAGGTTACAAACCCAGTTCCCTAACTCTGTGCGTGTGCGTGTGTGTATGCGTTGATATGGCAGAAGTGGCCCTCGGAGGAAGCGCTCCCAGGTTTCCGGGCTATGCAGGTCTCCTTCTTCCTGCGCTGTAAAGACCTCTCTCTGCGTGTGCTGCGAGTTCTGGGGCTCAGCCTGGGTCTGGATCCAGAGGTCTTCCTCAGCAAACACACCCAGGTTGGGGGTGAGTAGCGCTGGGTTGGGAGTAGGGGTGGGAATCGGGGTGGGGTGGGAGTCGTTAGGAACCGGTTCCAAATTGTCCGATTCCTCGGAATCGTACGCCTTCGAGCTTATCGATTCCAGCATGTATTCCCGACAGCTATGCATAGCAAAACAACGTCACGTCATGCGCGCCGTCGTTTTTCATTCAGTCAGCGCATGATGGCAGGCAGAGTTTGGCGCCCCGTCTAAAAATATAAAATGTAAACGTCATTTTTTTAAAAACGAATACTACTGCTACTATTATTTAAAAATCAATAGAAAATCTGTTCGCGTAAGCTCCATTTTGTGATCTGTCTTCGGAAATGATCAACTATTCAGAACTAGCCTATAACAGATTTGTGGAGTGTGTGGACCTCCCTCGGGAGTCTATAACCAACTACAAGTGTAAAACTACAGTGTTTTCAGTGGCAGTAGACTAATCATCTGATAACGATTGCCTGCTTGGCGACGCACAGATGAGTAGCCTAGATTTGGAAAGCGAATAACTAACCTAAATTAACTAAATGATAATCTTCAATCTTCGTCATCTTCAGCTAATAAGAGAAGCCAGCTTGCCTCAGGTAACGTTAAAGATCTCATCTTTCTTTCCTGTAAATGTATAGGCTAAATGAGATAGGGGAGAATGGTGACAGTTGAAACTGTTCTGATAATACAGAAACCAACGCAAACGTTACGGCGCAGCTTTATGAAACACGCCTAGGAGCGTAACTAACTCATCTTCCACTGCAGCGGTTAAACAACAATATTTTAGCCATCTTTTTTGACATAACGTTAAACTGATAATTTATCCTCTCTTCTCGCGTCCTTTTTCATTATTTTCCGGTGTCTCTTATTTTCTTTGATGTCTGATATTTTTAAGCACTTGTATTGATCAAGCCAAATGACATTTATAATGCCATTTCAATTTACATAATTATACAATTCAGACTTTTATTGGATGCTCTGCTACTTGTGCAGGCATAAATATAGCAGATAAATATTTTCCATGATATGACTAAGAAATATGAATGAAAAACGAATACTTTATACTTCATAAATATTGTGTCATTGAATCCATTTTAGATGACCACCCAATAGTAATAGTTGGTCTTTTAATAGCCTGGGAACAAATAATATTTAAGGAATCGATAAAGAATCGGATCGATAAGCGGAATCGATAATGGCATCGGTATCAATAAAATCTAACGATTCCTATCATCCCTAGTTGGGAGTGAGTAGAGCTGGGTTTGGACTTGGGAGTGTGTAGCGCTGGGTTGGGGGTGAGTAGCGCTGGGTTGGGGGTGAGTAGCGCTGGGTTGGGGGTGAGTAGCGCTGGGTTGGGAGTGAGTGGCGCTGGGTTGGGAGTGAGTAGCGCTGGGTTGGGAGTGGGTAGCGCTGGGTTGGGAGTGAGTAGCGCTGGGTTGGGAGTGTGTAGCGCTGGGTTGGGTGTGAGTAGCGCCGGGTTGGGTGTGAGTAGCGCCGGGTTGGGAGTGAGTAGCGCTAGGTTGGGAGTGAGTAGTGCTGGGTTGGGAGTGAGTAGTGCTGGGTTGGGAGTGAGTAGTGCTGGGTTGGGAGTGAGTAGCGCTGGGTTGGGAGTGAGTAGAGCTGGGTTGGGAGTGAGTAGTGCTGGGTTGGGAGTGAGTAGCGCTGGGTTGGGAGTGAGTAGCGCTGGGTTGGGAGTGAGTAGCGCTGGGTTGGGAGTGAGTAGCGCTGGGTTGGGAGTGAGTAGCGCTGGGTTGGGAGTGAGTAGCGCTGGGTTGGGAGTGAGTAGCGCTGGGTTGGGGGTGAGTAGAGCTGGGTTGGGAGTGAGTAGAGCTGGGTTGGGAGTGAGTAACGCTGGGTTGGGGGTGAGTAGAGCTGGGTTGGGAGTGAGTAGCGCTGGGTTGGGAGTGAGTAGCGCTGGGTTGGGGGTGAGTAGAGCTGGGTTGGGAGTGAGTAGAGCTGGGTTGGGAGTGAGTAGAGCTGGGTTGGGAGTGAGTAGAGCTGGGTTGGGAGTGAGTAGCGCTGGGTTGGGAGTGAGTAGCGCTGGGTTGGGAGTGAGTAGCGCTGGGTTGGGAGTGAGTAGCGCCGGGTTGGGAGTGAGTAACGCTGGAGTACCCCCCCTCCCCAGGTCCCCTATCATTTTTAGCAAAATGGAACTCAACCAAAACTGTGAAAATCATATGGAGGGAGGACTTGGTCCTGAATATTGGTGAAAATATGTTGTATAAATAATGTTTAAAACTGTCAGCAATCTGCAGGAATCTTACTGGTGTCTAAAGGGTCAAAGTATTTAGAATTATATTTGACCCAGGTCTGAGACTCTGAGCAAACACTGAGCAAAGGCCACATTTCTTATACTCTGCAAGTCTGGCGTGCATCCATTTGCGATGATACGTCCTGTTCCTGACCTCTCTGCAGATTTCTGTTGCCTCATGTCCTTGAATCTGGTTCTTTTTGGAGGGCAGCTCGACACAGCTCATTTCAGCCCTGCTATAACAGCAGCAGGAGAATAACCGCCATGGGCGTATTGTGTCCTCAAACAGCTCTGGAACATCCACGCTGGATTAATCAGCCATCCCTTACTTCACTGCTGCACTGTCGGATGGGTTGAAGCAGAGCACACACACACACACACACACACACACACACACACACACACACAAACATGCGCTTTGGCATTGTGGGATGGGTCCAAGCAGACTACACCCTGTGCAGTTTATTTTTTATTTTTTATTTTTACTGTTAAAGTTTCCATTAGGCTACAAAAAAAATATGTACACCCACGCACACAAGCTTTAGCAGTGTGGGATGGGTCCAAGCAGACTACACCCTGTGCAGTTTATTTTTTATTTTTTATTTTTACTGTTAAAGTTTCCATTAGGCTACAAAAAAAATATGTACACCCACGCACACAAGCTTTAGCAGTGTGGGATGGGTCCAAGCAGACTATGAGCACTCCACCCACACACACACACACACACACACACACACACACACACACAGACACACACACTTTGGCACTGTGGCTCACGCTACAAATAGGCTAGTTAGCCAGCTAGCTAGCAGAACATGGGGATCTCTATGGGAAGGACACCAATGCTGACACCAGTGATACAAGAAATCAATCGAATCGCCAACAGGATCGGAACGATTCAACCCTTGAGCATGGTTTATTTTAAAGCTACGTTCACACTGCAGGCCTTAGTGCTCAATTCCGATTTATTGCTCAGATCCAAATTTTTTGTTTGGCTGTTCACATGAATTTTTTAATGTGGCCCATATCCAATTCCATTGTGAACCAATTGCTTTCCTGAAATGACCCGCACCTGTCACACAGCCTGCAGAAATATACAGCAACAGGAAGTCATCAAAGTGACAGCTTTTGCGTTAATTTTAAAGTTGATGTACAGTGGAGCTAATAATGATAAGGGTGAGGAGACGGGAAAGGCATGAAATTAACCTCGCCCACTCGCCTGGGCGAGTGCTTCTGAGGACGGGCAAGTTAAGAAAATAAAGCGCTCAGCCGTTTGGCTACTGAGACCAGTCGCTGTAACATTTAGCCTATAAAACGGATAGTTCTGGGATGCAGATTGGTCAATACAGCGTTCCAGTCGTGTTAAAATACACAATATTTTAAAAAGCTATAACACGACACATCTGTTCACCTTGGCTTAGGCTACTGTAACATCATTGCGCACCATTAGAATAAACTTTTGACACGTTATTGGACCGACAACCTTTAACGTTCGGTAAGCAGCTACATGAGAAAACCGTGAATAATAAATACCTTGCAACAAACCAGGACAATAATATGGACAGTTCTAAAATTATTTAAAATCACAAAACAGTTAACGCCGCTGCCCGCGAATGATATAAAAACGTAGCCTACTTCCGACTTATTATTGTGTAGCTATCGTTTGTGCCCAAAAAGATCCACAGCTTTGCACATTTGCCACTTAGTCTCTCTAAAATGACAACATATGATTAGCTAATATAATATGAATCTGTTGATAACCTACCCTGTACAATAGTGAGATCACTAGCTCGTGCACTACGTTCTAATGCCCTGCTACATCAAAAATGACGTAAAAAGTCAGATCTGACTGTTCAGACTGCAGTCGCTTTGACACAACCAGATATGTATCAGAATCTAATACCACATGCAAAAGTGGCCCAAATCAGAATTGGAAATGTCAGATTCAATGTGATTTTCGCTGTTCACACTTCCATAAAAAATCTGGGCCACTTTTTACCTGCAGTGTTAATGTAGCATCTGACCTGTACTTGGTGATCGAGCTGGCAGTGTGGTATAAGAGGTAGGTTTGGTGTGATACTGGTGTATGTGGAGAGATACAGGTATAAAAGGTGTGCTTTGTTCAGGTGAGCAGAATGCCAGCACGTTTCGCATTCTGTACTACCCCCCGGTGAGGGCGGAGTCTGTGGAAGATGGACAGGTGCGTTGTGGGGAGCACTCTGACTACGGCACCATCACCCTGTTGATGCAGGGCCCAGGGGAAGGCCTGCAGGTGAGTGAGTGAGTGAGTGAGTGAGTGAGGTGAGGTGAGTTGAGTGAGGTGAGTGAGTTGAATGAGTGAGGTGAGGTGAGTGAATGAGGTGAGTGAGTGGGTGAGGTGAGTGAGTGGGTGAGGTGAGTGAGAGAGTGAGGTGAGTGAGTGAGGTAAGTTGAGTGAGAGAGTGAGTGGGTGAGGTGAGTGAGTGGGTGAGGTGAGTGAGAGAGTGAGGTGAGTGAGTGAGTGAGAGGGTGAGGTGAGTGAGGTGAGTTGAGTGAGTGAGAGAGTGAGTGGGTGAGGTGAGTGAGAGTGAGTGAGTGGAGTGAGTGGGTGAGGTGAGGTGAGTGGAGTGAGTGAGTGGAGTGAGTGAGTGGAGTGAGTGGGTGAGGTGAGGTGAGTGAGGTGAGTTGAGTGAGTGAGAGAGTGAGTGGGTGAGGTGAGTGAGAGTGAGTGAGTGAGTGGAGTGAGTGGGTGAGGTGAGGTGAGTGGAGTGAGTGAGTGGAGTGAGTGAGTGAGTGAGGTGAGTTGAGTGAGTGAGGTGAGTGAGTGAGTGAGGTGAGTTGAGTGAGTGAGAGAGTGAGTGGGTGAGGTGAGTGAGAGTGAGTGAGTGAGTGGAGTGAGTGGGTGAGGTGAGGTGAGTGGAGTGAGTGAGTGGAGTGAGTGAGTGAGTGAGGTGAGTTGAGTGAGTGAGGTGAGTGAGTGAGTGAGGTGAGTGAGTCTCTCTCAAGTTGTCTCTAGTTCTGTCACTGCTGTGTTTATTGTCTAGTGTTGTCAGTGCCTCTGTACTGTCTGTAGTCTGCATTGCTGGCTGTATCAGTGTTGCGTGTGTGTTCACGTGTGTGTATCAGTGTTGTGTGTGTGTGTGTGTGTGTGTGTGTGTGTGGGGTGCCGTCAGTGTCTCAGTGACTGTGATCTCCACCAGGTTCTGCCTCGTTCTGGAGACTACATATCTGCACCCAGCATTCCGGGGACCGTCCTCATTAACATAGCGGACCTGCTGCAGAGATGGACGGCAGACGTCTTCATTTCCGCTGTGAGTCCCACAAGCAGACTGCTGCCACTCACCCTTCATTGAGCTGCACTTTCCCACTCTTATCCATGTAGATTACAAAGGGAGACATTTCAAGAAGAGTTATCAGTCAAACAAGGGTGGGAGTTAAAGCACAACTGAAATTTGGTAGAACTTGTATAGTGGGTTGTGTAGTTACCTGGCCATGATATGAGTCCAAATGGTGGTGAAATATGTTTGTTAGTTGCTCTGTGCTCCCCTGGGGTGATTATCCAGAATAAGGTATTTGTCGCTCTCCATTCACTTCTATAGGGTAGCTAAAACGGTCTCAAAATGACACTTCTCGCACGTAAATGAACACAAACTAAGCGGATTCTGTCAATACAAACAATAACCACTCCTTTGGACCAATGAGTGGTTTCTGACGCATCGGCGTGTTAACACTGTTTCTGGTGCAAGAATTACCTACCGGATCTACGTTCCAAATATAATACAAAAAAAGCCAGGAAAGGGCTATTTAATTTTCAAAAAGAAATGCGTACGAGTACTGGTTATTGTTTGTATTGACAGAATCCGCTTCGTTCACGTTCGTATACATGCTAGAAGTGTCATTTTGAGACCGTTTTAGCTGCCCTATAGAAGTCAATGGAGAGCGACAAATACCCTATTCTGGAGTATCACCCCAGGGGAGCACAGAGCGACTAACGATATTTTGCCACTCATACCGCAGCCAGGTAACTACACAACCCAAAATTGTCCCAAAGTTTAGTTGTGCTTTAAGTTCAGAAAACTTTTGCACTAATGTCAGGAAGCATAATTTCACATGGTTGTTAGTACTGGAGAGTACTTTTTACATTCTCTGGACAGTCGGCAAAGTGAGAGGTCTCCATGGGCAACAATGTTACTATGACAATATTAAATACGTACAAAAACGTATTTGTCTTTCTCCCTTAGCAAACAGTTTGGCCTCAATTTCATGGACTTATATTTTTATTTATGAATTTTTTTTTACAGAAGCACAGAGTTTTGCTGCCACCTCCTGGTGACATGAGCGCAAGACAGTCTGTGGCCTTTTTCCTGTACCCTGACGATGAGGCTGTTATTACTTGCTGCAATGGAGTAGACAAATACCCTCCGGTAAAGGCTGTGGACTACCTCAATGAGCGCTTAAAAGACGCGTATATGTGAAAGTAGAATTCTCCTTTTCACAATATTAATTTCATCACACGTGCAAAAATCATAATTTGCTTAGTAGATTAAGTCAAGATCCAATACATTATGAATTTCAGGAGCTAAATTTCACAACTTTTGTGAATCTAACTATTGTTTTCCACTGCTATTGGATGTATCAGTTATTTGGGGAAATTGTTTGTTGTGCACCTTAAAGGGAACATCCAGGAAGGTAGACCTCTGCCTTTTTTTTTTTTTTTTTTTTTTAAATAAAAAAAGAAGCCATTTTTAACCCAGAGACAAATGAGGAACGCTTGTAATTTTCCATTCTCTGTATTTTTAGTTCATGCTTTTAAAAAAAATATATATATATTTTTTAATACAGTGGAGGTCCCCTTTAAATCCTGATGTTCTAAAATGTAATTTGTTGTAATTGGTAAAAAGAAGCAGAAAAGACAGAGGAAGGCCTTGGATTAAATTAGCTTTATCTTCCCTTCAGCCAAGTACAGCCATGTTGATTCATTTCAGAAAAATGTTAAACAAAAAGGAGGCCAAGTCATACAATTCCAGAAAAACCTTTGCACCTAAAACCGTACAGGGGGGAAAGTTCACACACACTCCCTTCGGTTCACTTCACTCCACGCCTCTGACATGTGCGTAGAGAAGACCAATTTTGCCCAAATGTACTTTTATTCTTTCATGAGGGAGTGCAGATCCGGAATAGAGGGGTTTACACAGCTCACGCTATGTCTGTGGTTATTCTCTGGCCACCGTGCGCGACGTAGCGTTTTCACACCGACTGATCTCACCGGTGAGGGGGGAGGGAGGGTTCATTGGCCTCATTTTGAGTGACGCTACAGCGAGCTTTCAATCACTGTTTTGTTTCAAAAGATGGCTAAACACTGATTGGCTATGAGTCACTGATGTCATAGTAGCCCCGCCCATCCTCACAGTTCCATCACTGCTGAACGGTGAAGCGAATCATCCCATTAATGTAAAAACATGGAACATGTATGTTAGAAAAATCTGGGAGCCATTTCAAACATCACTTGCCCACAGCCCTGTCGTTTCAGCTCGTTATGTAAACATGATGATTATATTTGATTTCAGAAACCAAAGCAACACTTGTGCTTCACTCATTTTGATACAGTTTGCACAGTGGAAGGTGAGGCCCACTGCAGACGATGATCATTGAGCCCAGCCTCTTTCCTTCCTACTCTGACACCAACATTCCCAGAAGGAATTCCATCAAGTTCCTTAAAACACAGATCTCACGCAAATTATCACACAGCATTCTAGCGGTTTCATTTCAGACTTTGAACATGTCTGTCTTTTTGTGCACATCAATCCTTTGACAAATGTATTTTCTTTGAGTGAAAGTGCTCCCCTTAATGTGTTTTTTAAAAATGGAGTAGCTGACTTTGCAACTGTCCTTTAGTCAAATGCCTTCTGACAAACGTGCTCTTAAAACCCCTTTATTTGATTAACTCTCCCCAGAACTCAAAATGTGTACAGAATATAAATTAGACGGGATGACGTAGACTAGGATTGCAAAGTATTGTGGGTCGATTTATACACAATATAGAGAACTCAAAATGAAGCCAAGATTAAAATAATTATGTACAAAACAACATGGACATAAGAAAAGGTGCTTAAATTAAAATGACATGATACACCCAGCTGTGTCAAAAAGTGGTCACATGATTTACCTTTTTTCCTTTTCCCCTGTAAAGTGACACCCCGCCCCCCCCTCAAAAAAAATGTCAACTCAAGTTATGGACAGGAAACCTTGAAGCATTGTCATGCTGTAATTCACAGCAATACACCTTAAAGGTAGTTTTACTCAAGCATTTCATATACAGTATAATTCATTCAATACTTGTGAAACCCCAATATTACACTAAATTGATCCAAACCACATTTAACTACAGTACAGTCACTGCATAACCTTAGCAGGGAGAACAGCTGCGGTCATCCTCACATTAAAACGACAAAATGCTTTTTAAAAAAAAGATAAAGCTTATTCAGGAAGCAGCTGTGTGACGGCGCTGTCCTGACAGGTGTGTAAAAACAACGCAGTGCAAACTGGCGGTAAAACCCACGGGTTCAGTGCAGGTCTCTCTTCCCGCTGATCAGCTGATGTCTCCAAAACGTTCCCACTGACGAGCGCGAAATCGACAGGCTGTGACTGGAGGCGGGGCACATTTAAAATTCTCTCTTCTGATTGGTTTGCTGGTTGTTGCAGGGGTGTGGTTCTGCAGGTACGCGTGCACACTTATTGGCTATGAGTGAGGCGTGTCTTGCAGGTGGCCGGGGGGCAGGGGTTGGCTGTGCTCAGGGGCTGCTGGGATAGCGTTTCCTCCGTCTGAGTCCAGAACTAAAACACACAAAAATCGCCCCTTTCAGAAAAGCTCAATTTAACCTTTCACGCGGGTTTAACCCCTCGGATGTGATCATTCTGTATAGAAGGGCTACAGTTACTCTGAACCCCAGTCATGCCCAGAGAGAAAAACTGGGACGAGGAGTACATCTATTACATAATCACCAGTGAGTAGGACTTGTCCATTTCTGCCAATCTGTGCTTTTTTTTCCCACCCTGCTTACGCAGAAGTGAGAACAGCAATGTGGACGTATCCGTCAACAGTAAGCTAAGAAGCTCCGTTTCTTTAGCAATTTCAAGCAATATACAATTTCAATATGTCATGTTAACACTTACCTTTTCTCAACACTCGCTTTTACCAGATACAACTGTGTCAACTGTTACCATGCCAGTTTACTAAAAGCTAAAAATATTGACAATAGAACATTGCACGCACCTTTGATCTCTGGAGGAGGTTCGACTCTCTGGGTTTTCAGCTTCTCCATGTGTTCCACAGCCTGTAAGAGAGGAGATGGGTGAGAAGGAGCAGGCACTGTCACTCCCTCAGTGTCCACGGCAAGATCCCCATGCTCACCCCTTTCACTAGGCGTGAGCCAATGGCAACATGCGCCATTCAAGCAGGTTTTAGAGTCCGTGTGTGTTTGCATTGGTGCTAATGGAGGAGCTGTTTTTCCACACTGAAAGACACGGTGCCCTAACAGTGTCGAGCGGTTGACTCCTGACATGCTGTTACCTGCTGAGGCTCCTGTGTGTTGAGCAGTTTCCTGCTGTAGCTCCTGTGCATTGAGCAGTTTCCTGCTGTAGCTCCTGTGCGTTGAGCTGTTACCTGCTGAGGCTCCTGTGTGTTGAGCTGTTACCTGCTGAGGCTCCTGTGTGTTGAGCTGTTACCTGCTGAGGCTCCTGTGTGTTGAGCTGTTACCTGCTGAGGCTCCTGTGTGTTGAGCTGTTTCCTGCTGTAGCTCCTGTGCGTTGAGCCGTTTCCTGCTGTAGCTCCTGTGCGTTGTTACCTGCTGAAGCTCCTGTTTCTGTGCGTTGAGCTGTTACCTGCTGAAGCTCCTGTGCGTTGAGCTGTTACCTGCTGAAGCTCCTGTTTCTGCGTGTTGAGCTGTTACCTGCTGAAACTCCTGTGCATTGAGCTGTTACCTGCTGAAGCTCCTGTGCGTTGAGCTGTTACCTGCTGAAGCTCCTGTTTCTGTGCGTTGAGCTGCTCCTGTTGTCTCTCCAGCTCCTGTTTCTGTTGCTGCAGCTGATCTGATTTCTGCTTCAGGTCCTGCTCCTCCCGCGCCAGGTGCTCCTCAAACTCCATCATCTCCTCCTCCGTATACGCCTGGTTCTGCTCCAGCGTCTGCCGGGACGAGGAGCACCGTCACTCAACCGCTTTAACCAGCTTTAATTAGCCTTTAATTAAGTAGTCTGACTGCAACCTGACGCAACGCTTTGTGTGCAACTCTGGCTTTGTGGATTTCACCGACATGAGTAACCATGGTGAAGAAATGTTGCCTCACCTCCCAGCTCTCTGGCTCCAGAAATTCTTTCTTCTTTGTGGCCACAAGGAATTCATCCATGGAGACTAGCCTGTCCTTATCGCTGTCCACCTGAAGGCAGAGGGGAATCAGGGCTTTATAAAAACTATTCAGAAAATCTGACAGGGGCAGACGCAGAGAGAACAGGAGAAAGGAGGAGAGTGAGGGATGGGAGGATGAGGTAAATGATGTGAGGGAGGGATGAGAGGATGCGGTAAAGGATGCATGTGAGGGAGGGATGTCACCTCGTTCATGACGTGCTCCCTCATCCGCAGTCTCTCCTCCTCCATCTCCAACATGTCGTCTTCCTCGTTTTTGGGGTCGTAGATCTTCTCCAGCTAAGACCGCAGGAACAGAGAACGATGGGAGTTTTTACCGCTCTTCATTGTCTCACAGTGATCAGAGTGTTGGTCTTACAGTATGTAGCGTTATAACCTGTCTCATATGTTTTGCACTGTAAATAACTCAGGACTCAGCATAGCAGTGTGCGCTAAATCGGTAAGTGTCGGTAAGTTGACACACTCACCTCCTTGGTGAACAACGCCTCCAGCTCCTGTTCATCGAAGTAGCCGTCCCCGTTAGTGTCTGCAGTGGTGAGAGAGGGTCATTGTGACCATGTGTACAAAGAGGGCTGATCCATTTCAGCATTTCATAACTTTTATCCAATGAGCCCAATGATCTATTAATTTCCTTTTTTCAGTAAGAAGCTACAGCTGCAGACCGCGTGCGTATTCTTGGTAAAAACATTTTACTGTGTCCTAAACCAATGCCAGTGTTTATAGCAATTTCAGTCAGAATAAATGGTTGGAACAAAAACCAGACCCCACACCGGCCCTCCCGGAATCGATTTGCACACCCATGTTGTAGTGGGGGCCAGTGTACTCAGTCAAGACCTTGATACGTAAAATCAGGTGTCGTAGTGCTGGTGCCCTTTTACGGATAAGACTGGACAGCCCTGGGTTAAGACCACGCTGTCCCCCTGGCTCACCGTGCAGGTTGAAGAAGGTCTTTGGGTTGAAGTCTTCGGGGTCCAGACCATCCGCTTCCTCCCACACCTCTTTCAACTGGTCCTGACTACCCTGTACGCATCACAGCACAGGGGCGGGGCTTAACGAGCAGAGGGGATGATGTCACAGATTCTCTACATACACCAGGAATTTAGATTCATATTGACACTGTTCTGCCTCCCTGCTGTTGCTGCTCAATATGAATGAATTACGAATATTAATTAAGGGGCGTGGCCAAGTAGGGTACCAGGGCAATGGGTGTTCTTTACTGTAATACTATAGAGACCGTACCGGGTGGTTGATTTTGGGGTGGTCGGCGTGCTTCTTCTTCAACTCCTCATAGTGCTCCTCCTCCTTCTTCCTCCCGTCCTCGTCGAGACCCTTCAGATGCTCCCTCCGCTCGTGCTCCTTCATCATCTCGTAGCGCTTGAACTCCTCGTGGCGCTCCTTATCGTAGTTCTCCAGATCGCTGGTCGCCTGGAGGAGGAGGAGGAGGAGGAGGAGGAGGAAGACTGTGGCCGTTATGACCTCAGTGATAAGCAGCCGTGTGTCCCTTAATCGGTTAGGAGCGCTGTCCAATTTGCATTCTACAGAGTTGCCCTCTAGTGAGCTTGTATGAAGCCAGTATGCCAACACTGTTCAGAAGGGTTACGGAATGTTCCTGCTGGTTAATGATAACAGGACCAGAGTTAGGCGTCAATTCCATTAAAAAAAGTTTAAAAGTCATGAGTTGAACATTTTCAAATCAAGAATTTTCCAGAAGCTTCACAATCACAGTTGCAATATTCCGCTTATGCAGTAACTGCCGCCCACAATGTTAGCAAACTATAGTGTTGGCAAGTCAGTTGTGTCATGCACAAAGCAGATGTCCTAACTGACTTGCCAACACTATAGTTTGCTAACATGAAATCTGTGGAGTGGTTAAAAATGAGTTTTAATGACTTCAACCTAAGTGTATGTAAACATCCGACTTCAACTGTATATATACATACAGTTGCACTCAAAATTATTCAACCCCCTTCACAAGTATGCTCACTTGTGTTATAGATTTAATTAAAATTGCCATTTTTGCCCATCTATCTACACTCAATAACCCATAATGACAAAGTGAAAACATGCTTTTAGAAATTTTTGCAAATGTATTAAAAATCAAAAACTGAAATCTCATGTGCATAAGTATTCATTGCTTTAATGTATTTTTAAAGTATCATATTTCATATTTGGTTGCATATCCTTTGCGTGCTGTTACTTCCTGAAGTCTGTGACCCATCAACATGCATGTTTTCACTTTGTCATTATGGCTTATTGAGTGTAGATAGATGGGCAAAAATGGCAATTTTAATTAAATCTATAACACAAGTGAGCATAATTGTGAAGGGGGTTGAATAAATTTGAGTGCAACTGTATGTATATATACAGTTGAAGTCGGATGTTTACATACACTTAGGTTGAAGTCATTAAAACTCATTTTTAACCACTCCACAGATTTCATGTTTCACAGATTTCAGATTTCATTCATTCCCCCATGCCTGTGTCTGCTATAAAACAGCTGCATACCGATTTGATGAGCCTGTCCAGGTCCTCTACCTCGAAGGTGTGAGGGTTCATGTGATTGAGGTACTCAAACTGTTTGAGGAGCGCCTGGTGGTCCACCACTATGCCTGTAAAAAGAGAGAGGGAGCAGCCTTCAGTTCAATTCAATGTTATTTTTTTGCGCTTTTTTACAGAGAACTGTCACAATTGGGCAGAAAAACAGGCTTGAGCCCCCAAAAAGTAAGCATGTGAGGTAAAAACTCCCCGGTGGGAAGAAAAACACTCGTTGTTTTGCGGTGGCGAGAAAGAATTCCCCAAAGCGAAGAAATCTGGGGAGGAACCCGGCTACAGAGGGGGGGCCCATCCTCCGCTGGCTGCCCTGGTAAGTGTGAGCAGCCCTCATTGGGAGCAGTACGCACTGGGAGCAGTACGCACGGAGAGCAGTATGCACTGGGAGCAGCCCTCACTGGGAGCAGCCCTCACTGGGAGCAGTACGCACTGGGAGCAGTACGCACTGGGAGCAGTACGCACTGGGAGCAGTATGCACTGGGAGCAGTACGCACGGGGAGCAGTATGCACTGGGAGCAGTATGCACTGGGAGCAGCCCTCACTGGGAGCAGTACGCACTGGGAGCAGCCCTCACTGGGAGCAGTACGCACTGGGAGCAGTACGCACTGGGAGCAGTATGCACTGGGAGCAGTATGCACTGGGAGCAGTATGCACTGGGAGCAGTACGCACTGGGAGCAGTACACATTGGGAGCAGTACGCACTGGGAGCAGTACAACCCTGCAGATTCAGTGAGTAGAGATGCCGAATGCAGGCCCCAGTATCACGTGCACTTAATAAGCTGCGCAGATGTGAGCGGGGACGGTGTCATGAGACGGAGGTGTAAACAGACGGCGCTGGCCGAAGCTTCACACCAGTTTGCTCATGTGCTGCACCGCTAACCGCAGCGCTGGACTCCTGCCCGTTCCCAGGGAAGGGCTGTGGGCAGTGAACCTGTGGCCACGCCGTTTACCTCACTGTGTCGGCTGTGCAAACACTCAAAACGGACTGCCAGCTTACGGGGACGCTGCCTAGCAACTCCTCAGAACCACCACATTACGATTTTAAACACACACACACACACACACACTCTCTTGCTCTCTCTCTCTCTCTCTCTCTCTCTCTCTCTAACACACACACACAGACACATTCTCAAATTTGAGAATTCGACCCAGATGATTTTGGGTGTCCCCTTAAGGGCCACTAGGGGCAGGTGTGCTGGGGCAGGTGTGCAGGGGCAGGTGTGCTGGGGCAGGTGTGCTGGGGCAGGGGGCAGGTGTGCTGGGGCAGGGGGAAGGTGTGCTGGGGCAGGGGGCAGGTGTGCTGGGGCAGGGGGCAGGTGTGCTGGGGCAGGGGGCAGGTGTGCTGGGGCAGGGGGCAGGTGTGCTGGGGCAGGTGTCCTGCAGCGTGTGCGCACCTCTTTCTCCTTCCAGGTCCTGCTTGGCCTTGATCAGTGTCCTCAGCCTGGTCACCTCCTGCCTCTTCAGCTCATCCAGTTTGGTTCTGACGTGATGGCTGACAAAGTCGAGCTCTTTGGCCAGTTTCCCTTGCTGTTTAAAACATTGATTTGGTGATTAGATTCTACCTCAGCCTTCAGAAAGGAAAAACAAACAAAAACTAGACAAAAACCAGTAAAAAAAAAAAGGACCTTTATGTCTTCCATATCTGTGTTATGGAGCTTTTCTCTGAAATGTTGGTCTTTTTCCAGAAAATCGATGACTTCCCTGAGGTATCGGTCATAGTGCAGTCCGGTGTCCTAGTGCCCAGGATCATGGCATAAAGAAATAAGGTACAGTAGTTGGTAAAAACAGCCAAAGGGAATTTAAAAAAATAAAATAAATAAAATAATCGAGAACAAGACAGTGAGCACACACATTCCTAATTCTCTCCTTACATGACAGGACTGAATATCTTTTGACATCCCATCTTTATTTCAAGCCCATCAATACACACATGTATCATAAAGGTCAAAAACTGCCAAGCAGTCTGAAGGGCACCTGAAGTGAACCGTAGCTGTTCTCACACACTAAGCTCTTCTCACGCACTAAGCTCTTCTCATGCATGTGTGGATGTCTCCTCATCCACTTTCATTTTTAGCAGAAGACTTGGGGTGCGTCCCAATACTCAAAAAATTCAACCTTCCTCTCCTCCTTGCCCTGGAAACGGATCTTTAATCTAATGTTGGTGATTTGCTGATCTTAATTACGTATGAATGGTTACGACGCAAACAGCAATGTAAGGTTGTACATTGTACATGTTTGGACTCGAAACGTTCAGGCAGTTTTGCATACTTCCGGATAGGAGAGAAGTGGTAGTTGTTGGGGAGTGAATAATATTGGGACGCACCCTTGCATTCATGCTACAACCTTACAGGGTTACCTGTGCTATTCCACAATTCTTCTTAGTACTTTCCTCAAAAAATAAAAGGGGGCATAATATCCCCCAGTTTTTGTGTTATCAAAATCAATCCCCTGACCAGGAGTTTATCTTCTCTGAACATGAGAGCATGGCTTATGATTTACATTTTTTTTAATCCATCATGACACTGAGCTCGTACTTATGTTTGCCTATATTAAGCGTATGTCAAACGCGGAGGAAACGGCTAACGCCCTCCCCGTCAGCCGGATCACTCACCACACTCTGAGGTGACTCCTGGACCTGCTCCTCCGGAGGGGTCACTTTCGTCTTATCGACACTGATGGGTACCGCGTCTGTCCATACGAACAAACACACCAGCAATACGCACTGGGGACACAATCCCCCGCTCCACCACATCTGCAAACAAACGCAAAAAGCAGCCTTCAAAAAAGCACTCGCATCTTGACACCTGGGTCATAAACCTAAATCTTATGGCTCGGTCTAGTGCGGCACCTGCGGCGGGAGTGAAGGCAGTTTTAATATGCCGTTTAGATGGTAAAATATTCGCCTGTTCGCAATTTATGACACACGTTGTGAGTTTGTATTGCATCCAGAGAACTGTTCCCTTGTAGGTAGGGTAGCCTACTTGTGTGGGTTGTAATAAGCTACTTGCGCTGCAAGATACCCGCTGTTAGTAATCTGCACTTCAATCTTTCGAGATGACTGTTGTCAAATGAATAGAAAAAATATGAATAATTATCAAGCACGCATACTTGGTTTATGGGAAACGAGTAGGCAATGAATACATGGAGTGTAGGCAGCCAAGTTGGAAAAAAGCTCCGTCCCAGTTGTTTTTCTCGCACTCTGAGCTTATGATGGTTGGTTAACAAGCTCAACTGGATAGAAGAGGTATGCTGTCGGATTGAATTATCATTACTTACGGCAGCTAGCCACACTTTAGCTGCAAACCATCTGTCAGTTGGGCTTTTAAGGTGTTGCACAGCGCAGTGTTTTCACGCCTGGTTCAGACCGTGGTGGACCTTACCTAGCTAACGTTAGCTAGCAGGGACTCATCGGCTTTCCAGACCGGTAATGTTAGCTCATGTTGCCAGCGGTCACTCCCGTTGTCAAATTATAGCTTACATGTAGCGATGAAGACACAAGTTACCAGTAATTCACAGGGAAACGGCCCACTTTTAATCGGCTTCAATAAATCCTAAAACGATGCGCTCGATCCTGACTCCAGACAGCGCACAGCCTACTACCCTACCTTAGCCGTACTGGCTAGCGCTGTCCTGTCAGCTAACGTTAACCCCAATGTTGCTTGACAGCAGCAGATTCCAACTAACGTTAAGTGTGTAAAAGTTATTGTACTTATCTGCAAGCAAGAGCAAGCGAACAAGATCCGACCAAATCTAGACTTACTTTGTTAGATGGATTGCTGTCAGGCTATTTTCAGTCTTCCGCAACTGGGTAGGCTACCTTATATTTCATTCACCACCAATGTCTCTCTTTTCCAGACGGGTGCTACTGTTTTTAGTTGTTATACCCAACCTAGCTTTGTCCTATTTAAGTCCAACCCCCATGAAAAGACTACCATATAAACCCTCCGCCTTCGACGACGATTATTGGACAGAATTGTTCCGTTATAGTTATTTAAATATTTACTTTGGAATCTAATTGGGCAGTGGCTTTGTCAATCAAAGCTCCTGCCAGCCAATTTCTTCATCAAGTTCTGTTGCAGCGAAATGTACGTGGCGTTCATATGAACCCTGTACAAATGTGATGTCAGAAAGGTTTTGTTCAGCATCCGACGGGTAGGTAGGCAGTTAATTATAAATGAATCGATCGGCGGCGCAGTGTGTGTAGCCAGCGTGCACTTTAAACCTGCTTAAACCTCCTGAGACCCAGGGGAAAAAAAGTTTCAGAATTTAGATTTTTCTTATATATTTAAAGTGTTTGGAGTAATAAAAACAAGTTACAATAGATAAAAAATTTTAACATATTTTTATTTGTTTATTCTAGTATGTCCTCTCTAGAGGACACCAGGACTCAGTACATATAAAATGATTATCCGATCATACAAACACTTCTGTATAACATTTGTTGCTAATAAGTAGGGTTAAACATTGTTAATAATTTATATTTCATAGTATTTGGTTGTAATTGCATTTGTTACCAACAGGTATAACTTAAATCATAAGTTATATAAGTTGCTTTGATGTCAGCGTCCTCATTAGGGTCATATTGTATTTCTTCCAACACAGGTGAAAATCTTAAAAGAAAGACAAAAAACTAACTTTTGTGAGAAACAATATCAGTGATGAAGGACAATATCAGCATTATTAGCTCTCTTTAAATTGTTATAATAGCTCATCACTTAAACACTACTAAGTACATTACTATGACTGATAATGTAATGCAGGCTAAGTTTTTGGTTTGTCTAATTTATTATTTTTCTTTAACACTTTATTTTAGGTGCCCATTAATAAGGTACTTGTTAACCATTTATAAGACATTAATAAATGCATTGGTAGCTATGAATAGACTAAAATAAGCCCTATTTAGAACAGGGGGTCAGAATGTGTAGGCAGCTCAGTAATATTTCCAGTTCAAAATTAAACCATACGTGTCATTCCTGACCCATAGTGGATGACGCTCTTCCTCCTGCTCTTCCTCTGACTCCTCCTCTGATCTATCTCTGCCTCAACCTCTGTCCCTGGTGTTTCCTCATCGGACAGGTCTAGATCAGTCACCCTCAACTATCCTATGCAAAATCCTCTGTCAGTGAGATCTGCCCTATTGTGTGCACAAGGTAGAAAATATAGTTAGTGAGTCCCGATGTACTCTACAGAGGACATGATATAAATAGGCTTTCATTTCATGTTTAAAAAAGTTACACCTTACTGGAAACTCTCTAAAACTGTTCCTCAGGTGTTTACATATAATAAACAATCAAAATATGAAACTTTAAATCATTTAAATTAGAACTTTATAGGCTTAGCTTTCCTTCATCCATAAATTGCCCCAGTTGTAATGGCAGCCACTTTGGAGAACCAGGAAATACAAGTTCACAAGCTCCCACCCCCAAACATGTGACATATTTTTAAAGCCCATGGTGAGCTCTTACAGGCACAGTAGCATTTATCATGTTGACATGAATGGTTTGGAAGATACAACTACAAATCTGATGTACTCTACAGAGGACAAAAATGAATGGCCGGGTCTCAGGAGGATGAAGGATAAGTGAGTGTGCTATTTGCGGATATTAATTCTAATTAAGTGATGCACAGTAGCCTACATTGGACACTGAGATCCTCATAACTTGTAGCCTGTGAGCACCGTTCGATATAGACTACAAAAACTGATCTGCATGTTCTATTGTAGCCTACGTTTAAAATACAATATTTATTTATGATTCGTTGCATCTTTCGAGCTGCATGTTCAGTGCCTCATAATATGAATAAAAAAATACCCGGTCGTGGCACTTAATAACTGGTTGGTGACATCCAGTTTTGAAAAAGAAGGCAGTGTTTCCCAATTAATGTATTAAACTGTGGCGGCCCCCCACAATTAAATTTCTACCACCACAGTTTCAAATTGATCAAAAAAAGATATCACAAATAAAAATTGTTGTATGTGCAGAGGCGATGTCGTCCTGTCTCTTCAAAAAACGCCTCTCTGGCTCGCCTCTCATCACTCTACTCGCTGCCCCTCCCCCTGCTTACACACAAACGTAGACATCGAGTGCATCTCCGAGACAGAGGCTCGAGGCTGGATCTCCTCACGACTCTGAGGAGATTAGACGTGGTTAGTATGTTTGTAAAGGTTAAACACTCTGGTAGCCTACACTACACTATAATGGATATGTTGTTCAAGCATTAAGCGAGCCAAGCACTCGACTGTGTTACGATATTAATTTCGCATAAGCTAATATAACCACTTTGTACAACTTTAGCTAGCGGCTATAAAACATTTTAGCCGCAACTAAGCTAATGTTGTCTCGCTTGCTAACTTGAGAAGCAAAACAAAATAAAGTATATACTAGTTTATGTATAGCTATTGTAGTATCTCGTGGAAGATAATACAGACGTTATTCAAGGGAGATATCAGCACAATGTAACGCAACCTGTTGTGTTCAGGACAGGGTTTTCCCATTTCCCTTCAGTGCAGTCTCTCAGTTTTTAACCATCTCTGGCGTTGCCCCACTCATTTGGCTTCCATGTCGTAACAGCAACTACCTTTTTTAAGTACTTTGTTTACTAAGAAAAGACATAGCCTAGAGAAGAGGAAGAATCAAGGACAAACATTTAGCTAATAGCCAGCCAATATCAGATTCTGATTCTTTCTTGTCAATAAACGAGTATTTATTGACTTGTATTTTTTATTTATTTTCTAGGCTAGTTTTCAGGTTCAGTCCCACAGGGCTGCAGGTTCGGGGCAGAACAGGTTAACATGCATTGTGGTAGTTTCTGTATAGTCTTGTAAACTGACCATAACTTTATGAACATTTTTCATCAGACTACGTTTGTGCATGTTAGCTAGCTGTCTATCCAAAAAAGTCAGCTAACCAAAATTGTATTTATTTTGCATGTTCCATTCCCCATGTTCCAAGAACAAAAAATTGTGGATCTAGTCTTAAATTTTTTTTATCTCGAAGAGCACCAAATCGATACATTTAGCTGTTGAAATGAACTAAAATTTCTTCAGGGGGCATGCCCCCGGACCCCCCCCAGTTCAGGGTCCACCCACCACAGTTTCATAAAATCCTGTGGGAAACGCTGGAAAGGCTAAATCAATTTGCGTGGTGTGGAGACTGCATGTGCTCAAACATTGTAGGCTATTTGTAGTCTACTTCGACTAACTTGCTGCTGGATTTATCGGGTAATACACAAGTGGCCAAACTGGGCAAAATATAATATATGTACACAGTAAAAATAGCCTTTACTGTGCACCCATGATCTCCAGAGAAACTGCAAATGATACCCAATAATTAGTCTGCACCAATTTATTTGAACATAGCCTACGCACATGTGAATGAATACCCCCTGGCACGCTTTGTAAAATATAGCCTATGCTTGCTGCAGCCTAGGCCTAAATGTACTCTAGTGTGCGAGTCCAGTACTTTGACGAACAGTTGTGTTTATTTAGGATTTACGCACCTGGTAGACTTTTGGGAAAGTGTTTACAAAGGTCTTAAATTTTTCGTAGGGCCTAGCTTACTTAATATTGTCTGGAGTGCCACTTCAATTAAATAGCCTAATTAAAATTTTCAATCGAAAGATCGGGGAAACTGTGCTCCGAAGTTTGCCAGTTCTGCGTTATAGGCTACGTAGCTATTCGCCCCGAAGAATTTTCTTTATTGCCTGCAATATATAATTTTGTTGATTATATGCCTTCTTGTAGCCTATAGTCGGCTAGAACTATACTCGTTGCAGGTACAGTGTAATCACATGTTCATCGAGTAGCCTACAATTTATACTGTTAAATCCATCCAGGTTCCAGCTCTTTCATTTCCCCAATCACTGTGACACTTCAAAGCGGCATTGTTGCTGACTTGAATAGCAGCGAATAGAAGACGTGCCTATAATTAGATGACGCTGCTTTAGATAACACTGTTGGTTTCCTGAAAATTAATTACTAAATATTAATATCCTAATAGTAATAAGTAATTTTGAAAATGCATTTAAAATGTATAGGCCTACATTTTATATACTTGTGAATACAGTCTCTTAAAATTCGGCTGGGCATCTCCACCTTATATTGATATTCCTCGTTTGGAAGTAATTTATTTCCAGTAACATATTTTAAAGACTTGTGTGGACATTTATGTAAATAAATAAATGTATAAATAAATACTATCTATTTTCGCAGTTAAATGTTGCGGTAATCTATTGCAAGCAGTCGCAGTGTGTCACTGTCGGACTGTGTCCAGCCTGAATGGTTGAAAGCGAGCGCTTTGAGACAGGAACTGACGTTGTGTCTCTGAATAGATGGATAGATTTCCAGCCGCAGGAAAATGGCTTCAGAAGTCGGCGAGTTTGAAAGGTGGGAGTATTTCATTTTTCCTTTAATATTTTGAAGTGCAAAAGTTTGGACAGCGAACTAATTGCGTTTAGTACACGTTGGTGATCTCATCGGACCTTGCTTTGGAAATACTTAGGCTCTGTCCTCCTCGAATTGCACTTTGCCAGATGGGTATTCTTGATGGATTCAATTATTCAGTCCCTGTTGTGTAAAGTTGGAGTCGGTAAAGGAGACTGTAAATTTAATCGGCATCCTGCAATTGGATGGTACGAGGGGCTGTTGTATGAATAATAATTTTTGAACTTAGTGAATTGTCAGTCTTCAAACTAAACAATGTAATTTTTTTTATTAAATTAACAGTTCACTGAAACGTTAACAAGCTAAGACAGATGTTTCCATTAGAGTAGCCTACATAACATTCCGTTGGTACTGCTATTGATAGTAAATTAGCCAGGTCAATGGACAAGTAGTCCTTTGTGTTGCATGAAAATATTGTTTTTTCCTCACTGCTGGGTGTTATTAATTAACATCCGTCAACATCAGTTATACGTTTGCTGTACTTTTTAAAATGACATGTTTTAAAATATTTGAGAGAAGTGCCTAGATTGTTTATTTGTTTGTGAATAGGCCTATGAAACCATTTTCAGTTATGTTGTAAATAAGCTATTGCTGTCCCACAAAAGGTATTGTTTGGTCTGTGTTTTCTGATCTACGCTTTTTTCCTGTTGGCAAATATGATATTGCGTAATTAAATTAACAATCATGTCAAGAAGTGACTCAAGCTTGATGTCATTATAGTCTGTGTCACAGCAGTATATTCATGTATCGGTGAAATTTTACTCTTGATCGGACTTTCATCCTTGAGGTATGACAAGGTTATCTTACAACGTTCAGGGTTTGCACAGTGCCTTATACCTATAACATAACTCAAAGCAAATTCTCTGTGTTTATGACCTACTCTGGACCCAAGGAGCCACGTCCAACTTATGAACATCTTTAAGGTTAGTGAAGCTAACGTTACATAAACGCATGATGATGTGTGACAAGCCCTCAGCAAAGCCAGGCTGTGTGCGCATAGAGAAACCTTTTATTTCCACCCCAGGGCATGCTGGGTAGCGTAATTTAGGGTGCCTCAGAGACCTCTCTGTTTCACTTGCTCCATGCACAAGCCCCCTATATTGGGAAGGCTTTATTGTAGTAAGCAAGCGGCGCAGAATCTTTCTGTTTGTTTTTCACACAAGTGCTGTTTTTTTTTTGTGCCTTCTGTTTATCTGTGGAAGTCTTGTAATCTTTCACAACGACGGGACGCACCGCCTCTGAGATTTACACATTGCAGAGTGAAAGGGCCGTGCAGTGCAATTGGATCTTTCAAACCCCGAAGAGCTTGAATTTCTCCTTCATTTCTGGGTTGGAAGATGTGCTTTGATCAGCTGTACAGTTGCTTGCTTAATGTGTTTGACTTGGTGGGCGTGGGCTTTCACCAGCTGGCTTTTAATATGGTGTGAGTAACAGGCTCAGAGGAAGAGGCTAATTGTGCAGCTTGTGACCTGGAAGTCTGAAGAAATTATTACTGTTTTTCCACTAATCAGGCCCTTCTCTGAGAAAGTATTACATTTGTACAGTCAAGTAGCTAAGTGTCATTGTGTAAAATGTGGAAAAATAGGCTGCTCTTAATATAAATAACCTCCCATTTTGGCTAACCCATAGTTTGTTTGATCAGCATGTCTCCAATTGTGTGTGTGTCAGTGTAACTGCTTTTAATATGGGATTTGATTTTGAAATACAATGGAAGGAAAAAAAAAAAAAAAAAAAAGGCTCTTCTGGGACTGTTTTTCTTCCATGTCACTTTGTTCAGGGCTCCCAGAATTCTAAACATTTTTTTAAATCTTAATTATTATCGGAAAACAGTAAGGCGATTGCGCTGGGCCTTTTATCTCTCCGTTTTTATCCCTCTATTTAAATGGCATTCAGACCTTGCCATTTGAGTTTCGGTCCTTTGTGCTGTGGTTAGTTAATGTAAATGTCACCCTGTTCCATTACTCCTGGCTTGATAAAGCGGAATTTACAATGCCGATTAGGCCGCATACCGTTTGATATTTGAGTGGGAAAGTAAGTGGCGTTCCCATGTCCCTGCTGGTCTTACCAGTGTCAAAGAGAGCTCAGGGATTTCTCTTTTGGCGTAAACGTAGCCTAATAATGTGTGCGTAATTGTGCACAGTGCATTGAGCGGACTGTAGGCTATGTTTCGAATGCAGACGAGGCCTACATGGCTACATCCATCTTGTCACGCTCATTAATGCTCGTCTTCTTTGCTCAAAGACCAACAGTGAGTCAGCGGAGCCAAGAATAATGTGTTCCTTACGAGTAGCCTATGCTACGTAAAAACTACGTTTTCCTTATTTAATATTGGGGGGTGGATGATCACAAAACTTCACGGCCTCGTTGAGAACAAAACGGCAAACGCCGCCAGCTTTCTTTGCGACTCATTCGTTGTTTTGCCAATAAAGTGCACGAGATTTACACACAAAGACCTTTTAGTCCAGAATGGTGGAAATCCTCCCATGAGTGTTCAGTTCACGGCTGCGTTAATTGTATCAAGTGCGCCAAGAGAACTGGCCAGTGTTGGATTCCACCCCGCGCCTGGGCCATTAGCTCGCTGATAAGGTCGGGACTCAGGATTAGACCTGCAGCCCCCAGACGGTGTTATCGTGGCCCAGTCTGGCTGCCTCGCATGCCAGAAATACGCAGGGCTCTGTCTGTGGGCAGGGCTACGCCGCTGAGGAAGGAGTTCCGCTGTGATGTGCGGGAAGAGAGGCTCTGACTCACGGCCCGGGCCCACGGGAGAATGGCGTCTTCTGTTAGGACCGAGTCATCGGCGGGAGGAGCCGCTTTCCATTCACGCATCCTTTAACACAAAATTCCCGGAATCTGCTGGAAGCCGTCTGCGGCTCAGCCACCCGCCCCCCTCCCCCCCTCCCCCTCCCCCACAGTGCGTTTTACCCAGCCTTACGTTTAGACTTGTCCGTTTTTATTTGGTGTGAATTAGAAGGAGAGGCTCTGAAATGTTTCTTTTCTGAGCGGGTTGACTTATGGGCGGTCGCGTGGCCCCTGAACCGTACAAAGATGAGAGACGGGATGAAGAGGAGGAGAAGGTGGCTGCCTTCAGGGCTGGAATTGGGGGTACTGTGTGACCTATGGAATCCACATGTCGTGTGCAGTTATGTGATAGCTCGCTCAAGGTGTAGGGGCTTTTCATTGCAGGCTTCCTGGAGTATCCCACAGATTTCAGCTTGACCTGGTTGCCTCGCTGCTTTCTCAGGCCTTAATTCTCCTCCCACTCAATGTTTATACAGGTTAATAAGAATTTGGGTAATTCCAATTAATATGGGCCAATGTTTTTTTAACTGGACAAAAAAAACAACTATTTCCAGGTGCATTTTCTCACGATCTTTCCTGGTCCTTTAAATCCCAGCCTGTTTATCCACTGAACTGTGACTGCACCCTCCTCCTTTCCCTCCCCCCCCTCCAAAAAAAGAAAAGAAAAATCACTGTCATCGTTTGCCTCAAGGGTAAAAAAAAAAAAATGTCTCAAGCAAGTTTTCTGAAGTGACTCGCAGATGCTGTTTTTCTTTTCCATCGTGTTGCCAAACCAACGGTTTCTAGTGTCTCCTTTACGTCTCTTTTATGTCTCGCAGACTAAGAATTATGTGGTTCAGCGCCGTTTCGCCGTCGTCTCCTCTAATTGTGTGCGCGTCGTCAAGTCAAAGCCCCCTCGGCTTCCCTGGATGTGAACAGGGGCAGACGTAACTGTCTAAGTAGGTTTTTCAGTTGCTAAACAGAAGAGGTTTCAGTTACGGTGATTTACATAAATGTTGTCGCCTGCTACAGGATTTCACGTCAGGTTGCAGTGAAAGATATCTGTTAAACCCTCAGTACTCGACGACTGGCTCCAGTTCCTATACAGGCATAATTAGGCGACTTGATTCCTATTACTGTTCTGCCTGAAACACAAAAGCATGTGGTAAATATGGGGACTCATCACCCCCTTCCGCTGCGCAAGCAGTGGCTTTCACTGAGAGCCACGTTTATTGACTTTTTTTTTTGTTGAGAATTTAACACCAGTGTGAAGATTCCTGCCGTTGACAGGGTTTGTTGTAGAGGCATGTTGGACTTGAGCTCATTTTTGTTGCCGTGTATTTTTCTGGCTTCGCGGCGCCCTGCTTTGTCACGCACACGCAGCCCGTGTCAGCGCTCAGACGGGATGCTATTGATTCCCGAAGCCGTCTGACTGAAATTGGTTTCGATCTTAGCGCTGGCCTCTGTTGCGCCAGTCCAGGATGTCTCCGTGTGTCAGTATGAGCAGGCTTTGATGTGTATGACCCCTTCCACGGCTGTAACAGGAACTCCAGTGGCACAGAGGAGGGCAGTAAGTTGTGTTTGATGTGTTTGTACTCTTGTCTCTCCCTCTGTGCATTTCCCTCCAGCAGTGACATGCATGCATTTCCAATAAGGTGGAGAAATCTCCTGTTGACTGCGCAGTGGCAGTCGAGCTTGAAAAGGTTTTGACCTCGTAGAAGAGGGGTGTAGAAATGGTCTGGTGATGGAGAGTTTATGGGGCCTGTTTGTTTCTCCCTGACAGACGCCTGATCCCTTTCCACTGACCAGCTGTCCTTCAGACCCACAGAGCAGCCGTCGCCCGGATACATGGCACCTGTGAGCTGACACCATGGCACAGATATCCAGTGGCTTCAAGCAGGACCTGTCTCCCTCCGTGGGGGTGGATGGGCCCAGGGGGATTGTGGGTAAAGAGGAGGCGCTGCAAATGGAGGCCGAGGCTCTGGCCAAACACCAGCGGAAAAAGAGGCACTCGCTTCCTGCGCTGTCGTCCTCGGCGACCGCTGCGCGGCTCCTGGCCGGGAAACTGCAGGGCTTGTCCTCGGTGTCTGGCAGCGAGCCGGATCTGATCGTGTTCCCCGAGATGGAGAGCGAGAGGAAGGGGGGCGGGGGTGGGGGCGGGGAAAAGCTCACCAGCGAGGAGCTGGAGAATCTCCTGTTGCAGGACTCCACAGGGAGCAGCCGGCCCGCTAGGCCTTTCGCTCTGCTGGGGTGCAGCCTCAGCGCCTCGTACCCTGGATCCCAGGCCTTCGCCCCCTCCCCTGTCCACGCCAGGCCCTGGACCCCCCCCTCTGCGCCGGGCCCGGCCTTCCCGTCCGCGCCGTTCCCCAAACCGCCCTGCTCCTCCTTCCAGAATGGCTTGGCCACGTCTGGCCAGCCCTTCAGGCCCTCCTCCGAGCGGGCCTTCTTCCTCAGTCTCCCGACAAGCCCCGCCTTTGTGACCTTCGCCCCCATGCAAGGCCCCGTCCCCCTGGTCTTCCCGCATCCCACCCCCATCCCTGCGCCCGCCGTTTCCCCAGAGATGGCTAAGCTCTTCGACCAGATTGCCAGCACCTCAGAGTATCTGAAGACCGGGAGGTCCCCTGGGGCCGACCCGGAATGGATGGCCCCGCCCCTGGCCCCGCCTCTAGCCACGACCCCTGACAGCAGGATCGAGTGGCTGGACATGGACCCCCTCAGCATGCGGAAGGCAGACAGTGGGGAGGCCCCGCCCCCCGAGCCTGAGGAGGCGGGGCCAGCGGGGGACCCCTGGGATGCAGTGCTGCTGGACGAGGGTGCTGGGGGAGGGGGAGGGGGCGGGGCCAGCAGCCCTCCCACTCAGGCGAGGCTCCAGCGCCCCGCCCCATCACAGCCCAGGAGGACCCCTAGAGGGGCGGGCTTGACCAGGAGCCACTCCCTGAACATCCACCCAACTTCATGCCAGCACAGTCAGAGCGTCCAGGTGCAGTCTCTGCTTTTAAATAACTCATCGCTTAACCAGGATATGGGGATATACTGCAATATATTGCACATTTGTGAATTCTTGAAAAATATATTTCACATCAGTGTAACATATTGCAATATATTAGAGTATCTTAAAGCAGCAATCATTTTTATATTTAGCCAATATATTGTGAAGTGTTGCAGCATACTGATATCGTATTTCAATATATTATAAAATATCCTCAATTTCCAAAAGGAAAAGATAATGTGCGGTGTGCAGTAATGTGCGGTGTGTTCAGGAGCATGGTGACCTGCGGGGTCGTGTTATTCCTGCGCTCTGTTTTCTCCTTTAAGGTCACATTCTTCTTCACGTTCTTCACTGCTTCACTGCTTGCTTTGATCTCATTCTACTTTCCTCTTCCTGCCCCTCAAAAAAAAAAAAGCATTTTCTACAAGATGCTGTCCATGAGGTAATGTCCAGCTCAGCTAGGGTGTGCATGTTCCCAGAAAAACCACTTCCTGTTACATTGTGCTGCTTCCTGCCATAACCAGAGAATCGGCTGCGCTTAGATTTTTTCTGTCTGATGCATCGAGTCTGTGTACAGGGGGTGACATTCATAAAAAGTAAAAAAAAAAATGAAGAAAAATAATAGTAATGAAGAAAAAATTATTTTTTAAAAATTACAAAAATTATAATATGTTAGAAATGATTGTTTTACCATAATCGTTTAAATGTTGGTTTGTAGTCTGTTCCTAAATCTTCAAAATAATAGTAATAATAATACATTTTATTTGGAATGCGCCTTTCGAGAAACCAAAGGACACAGTACCACACAGATTAATAACAGGATTAAAAGCGAGACACGGGAATAAAATTAAGTTTTAAAAGTATGCGTAGTATGGTTAAAAAAAACAAAAACAAAACAATAACCAGAACTGGGCTCATGAATGTTGGTTACGGTAAAAAATAACCAAACAAAGTGCACAGAACCATTGTGCTACAGCCTGTACATCAAAGGATGGCTCTGCTGAAATCATCCGCGCAGGGCCGGGTTTAATGTGGGGCCACAGGCCGGGTGTAATGTTGGGGTGACAGGCCGGGTGTAATGTTGGGGTGACGGCCGGGACGGCCGTGTCTATACGTGCGCACCCTGTAGTTGGCGCCTCCGTCAGGTCTCATCTGATGAGCCGAAAGAGCGTAAGAGGGCTGGGCTGCGTCGCCATGGAAGCGCAGCACGCGTGACAGGAGAGGGGGAGAGACGGGGTCAGGGTGGAAAATTCGGCTCTGCTGCGTAGAGTGCGGCGTGCTCCCCTGCCGGTCAGGACACCAGATACCTTCTCGGGCCTGTCGACTCCTTAGAACCCTCTCAGAGAAGAGGACCCGGGCCAAGTGCTCATCTTATTTTCAGTGAGACACTGTACCTGTGCCTTCACCTGCACCGTGCGATGCTGGGGGCAGCGGTAATGTGATCAGTCCCTCTGTATATGTCAGTTTCTGTCTCTCCGTCTAATGGTTATTAAATTGGACCTTCGTGAAGCCATTGCCTTTGTGCAGTGGCCGTTTCTATCCACACTACTGGTTACCCAACCTCATCCTCACACGCTCAACAGGCCTCTGTGGGGCCCTTCTGGGGAAGTCTGAAAACACTGCAGCAGAAATCTGCAAATTTTCACTAAATACACAGGAACAATCATCTATTATCAAGGTTTTACTGGTCCTAAGGCCATTTCAGATCACTATTTTACGCAGGTGGCCCTCACAGAGGTAGAAAGGAAAGGAAAGCACAGTTTGTCTGTGTGTAGTTTAGGGTTAGCACTTCGCACAGAGTTTATGTGCAGGTTAGGGTTAGCACTTAGCACAGAGTTTATGTGCAGGTTAGGGTTAGCACAGTTTGTCTGTGTGTAGGTTAAGGTTAGCATTTAGCACAGAGTTTAACTGTGCAGGTTAGGGTTAGCGCTTAGCACGTAGTTTATCTGTGTGCAGGTTAGGGTTAGCGCTTAGCACATAGTTTAACTGTGTGTAGGTTAAGGTTAGCACTTAGCACAGAGTTTAACTGTGTGCAGGTTAGGGTTAGCGCTTAGCACAGAGTTTATCTGTGTGCAGGTTAGGGTTAGCGCTTAGCACATAGTTTAACTGTGTGTAGGTTAAGGTTAGCGCTAAGCACAGAGTTTATCTGTGTGCTGGTGGTCTACGGCCGTCGTTTAGAGTTTTTGTTTTAGTGGATATGCAGTGCCTTGGTATCGGCCCACGACGGGAATTCTCCGTTCCTGATATGGAATGCAGCGTTAAGTGGCGTTATCAGCTGTGTTGTTTGTGCTGCTCCAGAGAGGTTTGTACACCAGGTCCCCCTTATCACAGCGGAGCATGGGAGGGGAGGGGGTGGGCGCTGCCAGATTTAGCCCTGTCTAAAAAATACCCACAAGGCTGCTGTTCATAATTCAGCGGCATTGCTTGGCTGAGTCGCTGCAGTTGTGCTGTTATTGTGGATGTGATGCCGGGAATTCCATGTTTTGAATTGGAATTTGAACTGTTGTAACCGGGAGCAAACATTGTGTGTGACAAATACACTGCCTGGCCAAAGTCGCCGTTGCACCCGTCATGCATAGTGCCCACTGTACAAGCCTCTGGAGGCAGTGTTATGATCTGGGGTTTCTTCAATTGGTCAGGTCTAGGCTCAGCAACGTTATGCAGCAATAAAATGAAGTCAGCTAAGTACCTGAATGTACTACCAGGTTATCCCATCAATGGGCATATTCCAGGACGACAATGCCAAGATTCATCGGGCTCAAATTGTGAAAGAGTGGTTCAGGGAGCACGAGGAATCATTTTCACACATGAATTGTCCACCAGAGTCCTCACCTTAACCCCATTGAAAGTATTTGGGATGTGCTGGAGAAGACTTTACGGAGTGGTTTGACTCTCCCGTCGTCAATACAAGATCTTGGCCAAAAATGAATGCAACTTTGGATGGAAATAAATGTTGTGACATTGAATAAGGTTGTTGGAACAATGCCACAACGAATGCGCGCCATAATGAAAGCTAAAGGCGGTCCAACGAAATATTAGAGTGTGCGACTTTTTTTTTGGCCGGGCAGTGTATATTGTACTTGAATTTACTTTACTTTAAAGAAGACAATGGAATTGACAGGATCTTTTATTTGTATCTGTTCAACATGTTCTTTTTAACGTTAGAAGTGTTCTGCCACCTGTCCCCGCCCCCCTACACACACACACACACACACCTCCTGCCAGAAGCTGCCCGATGTCTCACTCAAATCATCGCTGTAATGTCATCAAGTTCTGCAGCATGATTAAGAATGTTCCAGAATCTCAGTCTGTCAGTCTGATGGGAATATGTCATGGCTGCTTTTCACTTCCTGTTTATTTTGGAATGGATTTTCCTCCCAGCGAAAACCATTCCCAGAATTCAGTGCTCTTTATTTCTGGTTCCCTACCGCTGTCATGAACTTTCTTCCGGGAAGCGCATCCTTCCTGCAGCTCTCTGTGTCCAGTTTAAACACAGAGTGATGTTATTGTGCAGAAAAAGGGTTTCCAGGTCATGTAGTGGAGGCTGGGACCTTTGAGGTGTTGGACAGTTTGGGCATAGCTGGCTATGATGGATGAATGGCCTGTTCCTGTTGTGTTGTTGTGTTCCTGTGTACAGAGCATGCGTATTTGTTTGACCCCTGACCCTTGACCCCCCTGCGTTTTGTCCCTTTGTTCTCCAGTGCGACGAGGGAGGAGGGAAAGCTGGGATACTGCGTGACCTCCTGCAGGACGTGGATGCCCAGAACCAGGAGATCGTCGCCTTCTGTGGAGACATCGCGGGGTGAGTGAGCCATGTGACCTCTCACCTCTAACCCCCCCCCAGGGCGGTATCCAGTCACAGCACAGCTTAAACCACACCGGTCTTTAAAGACAGTCTCCTCCCATGCAATCTCTGGCCTGCAGGTCTGCGTGTTGAGCTGCACATAAAGTGTCTTCCTCTGACTGGTGTCTGTGTGAGCCTGACCTGTGAGCTGCAGTGTGATAAGATATGGTGGCTGACATCATGCGCTTCAGAGGAGAACACGTGCTTGTCTGCAGAAATGCACACTGATAAATATGATTGGGAATTCCGTATTGGGGGGGATATATATATTTTTTAATTGAATTATGAGTGAAATATGTTTCTCCCCCCTCCTCCTGCAATGATTTAATCTGATTCAGACTGAGGTCCAGGTTTCCCCATGATGACCTGGTCACCAACCCTGGATACGTCCTGAGCCCTGTCGTCTCTCCGAGGGGGACGAACACCGGCAGCGCTGGAGGTGTGAAGGTGTCCATCGAGATCTCCGACTCGCAGGAGCCTGTCACTTTCACCTGCGACGGTAAGACCCCCTCCCTCCTCACCTGCGACGGTAAGACCCCCTCCCTCCTCACCTGTGGCGGTAAGACCCCCTCCCTCCTCACCTGCGACGGTAAGACCCCCTCCCCCCTCACCTGCGGCGGTAAGACCCCCTCCCTTTTAACACCGACAGTAAGACCCCTCCCCTCTCACCTGCGACGGTAAGACCCCCTCCCTCCTCACCTGCGACGGTAAGACCCCCTCCCTCCTCACCTGCGACGGTAAGACCCCTCCCCTCTCACCTGCGACGGTAAGACCCCCCTCCCTCCTCACCTGCGACGGTAAGACCCCTCCCCTCTCACCTGCGACGGTAAGACCCCCACCCCCCTCACCTGCGACGGTAAGACCCCCTCCCCCCTCACCTGCAACAGTAAGACCCCCTCCCTTTTAACCCCGACAGTAAGACCCCTCCCCTCTCACCTGTGACAGTAAGACCCCCCCCCTCACCTGCGGCGGTAAGACCCCCACTCTTACCTGTGGCAGGAAGACCCCAACTGTCACCTGCGACGGTAAGACCCCCCCCCCCCCCCCCCCCTCACCTGCAGCGGTAAGACCAGGCACCAGGTTGCAGAGTGGAGAGGTCTGGCTGTGGTGTAGTGTGTGTAACAGTGCAGTCCGATAGGCCAGCCACAAGGCAGATGTGAGCATGGATTAGAAACTTTTGGACTGTTTGCACATTTTTGGGAAGCACACCATGTCTCGCACGCTCGGCACGTGGACCGACCCAGAGGCTCCTCGCAGTTCACGACCCCCCTGCGGATTTCGGGCCGAGCAGGGGGCCCCGCGTCCCGTGTGTCGGGAACCCCCGTGGGGTCTGCTCTGCGCTCCCCTGAATTAGCAGAGTTTGGACAGCGGCCAGGTTTGGACGGTAGCCAGGCCGTGGGACGTAAGCGGGGTGTTCCCTGGTCTCCCGGCAGGAAGTCGGGCCGGTCTCTGTTGTGAAGCTGCCTGATTGTGCTGATATGTGCGTCTCCCCGGGCCTCTCAAGAACCGGGCCTGCAGACCTTAAAGAACGCAGGATTTACCCCCCCACCCCCCACCTCCCACATCACTCTTGTGCAGTGACCCACTTTGTGGTGCTCAGATTGAGAGATTTGCCTGGGAGGATCCCAGCGGGCGTGTATCTGAGCCGAACAATAGCTCCCAGTTCTCTGCTCAGAGGTCTGCTGTTCTGCCATGTTCTAACAACCCCCTCGCCCCCCCCACCACCCCTGCTTACATCATCATGTTTAATCTAAGGAACAGGTGTTCTTCTGGGAGTTAGCTGGAGGAGAGCTGCTGTTTGGCGTTATGTCGTTTGTCCTCCGTGTTCGACGTAAATTATCCCGCCCCCCCCTTTTAAAAATAAATAAATAAATTAGTCCGCAGCTCAGAGTTGGCTTTAATTTTGAGAAAAAGATTTATTGCTCGTTTGTTTAAGCCCAGCTAAACGCTTAACCACATATGTTGAGGTATTAAACCTTGGAATGCTCCTGCTTGAAACATGTAGACACAACTTCCCTCAAATCACTGTCTGACCCCTTTCCTCTTTTCTCTCTCTCTCCCTCCCCTCTTTCTTTCTTTCAATGCTCTCTCCCCTCTTTCTCCCTTCTCGTTCTTTGTCATTCCTCTCTCTGTCCTCTTCCCCCCTCTGTCTCTCTCACTCCGTCCCCTCTCTCTCACTCTCTATCTCTCTCACTCCCTCCCCTCTCTCTCTCCCTCTCTCACTCTCTATCTCTCTCCCTCCCTCTCTTGTTTGCTATCTCTCCCCCCTCTCCACCCCCCCTCTCTCTGAATGTTTCTGAGTTTTCCGTATGTCCGAAGCTCCCTAACTTGCTCTGTTCCCCTCGCTCTGTCCCAGGGGGCGCATGCTCTAATCTTATCTGACAGCTGATTGGACGTGAGCCTCCAGCGGCTCACTCTGGGGTTAGTTTAGGCATGGTGCTGTTTCCATGGTAATGCACCCCACCTGCAACAGTGCCTCCGTCCCTCTGCTCTTCATCTTGAACCGTAAACCACCAGGTGTGTGTTCCTGCTGGCAGCCCAACAGTGTGTGTGTGTGTGAGCTTTGGGTCACAGCAATGGGGTCCGTTAGAAAAACATAAATATAAATTAATAAGTGCCCCTCTGATGCTTACAGACCTTTGCTGCAGCTTCACAAGCACCTCTACAGAGTCCTACAGAGGAAAACCTGTTGGTTTCTCATCATTTTACCAAGGGGGCAGTTTATCACTTTGGATGTAAGAACCCAAAGCTGTACATCCTGGCCCCCACCCACAGGGCCCATTCCAAGACAGGGTGGGGTAACTTTAGCGGTTTCCGAGGGTGGTCTGCATGTTGGTGCTAAATACAGACCGAAGGAACAGACTTTGCACTGGTGGAAGACGGTGCACTTTCAACTTTTTGCTTTTGTGTCAAAAAAGGAAATCCTTACACAAAAAGGAACGAATGTAATCTCTCTCTTTCTCTCTCTCTCTCTCTGTCTCTGTCTGTCTCCCCCTCACTCCCCCCATCACAAGCATGTAATCTCTCTCTCTTTCTCTTTGTCTCTCTCTCTCTCTCCCCCCTGCTGCAGTGAGCTCTCCAGTGGAGCTGGTCATCATGCAGGCCTTGTGTTGGGTTCACGATGATCTCAGCCAGGTGGACATCAGCGGCTACATCCTCAAAGTCTGTGGCCAGGAGGAAGTGCTCCAGAAGTAAGAGCCGGCGCTCATTCCCACCGAGAGACAAATCCCCCCCAAAACCCACCGACATAACCCCAATAATCCAGACATAACCCCCCAAAACCCACAGTCATAACCCCACAGACAGAACCCTGTGACCACACCTTGCAGCCTGCCCTATGAAGGGGAAAAGAGTACAATAGGATATGACCTTACTGTGACCCGGAAGTGCATGTTTATTTTCAGCTTCATCTCATACAGTGAATTTAACATGCATGTAAAACTGCGCTCTGGCCATCATGCACTGCGTCTGGAGACATGTTGTGGAGGGCTGGACAAGGCAGAAAGAGAGATGTACAGAGGCTGTGTTAGGAGAATGTTTCCTATTGTCTTTGAGCAATTATGCTGCCAAACCCATAAGTGTGTGGAAAGATGATACAAGCAGTCGGGCAGCTCTTCTGTGACTGCTCTCCCTCTTGCCGAGCTGTCCTGCTCAGTTTGTGCCAATGTTTCTTTGGTGCAGTAATACAGTTCTGCGTGTGTGTGTGTGTGTGTGTGTGTGTTCAGTTCTGTGGTGTCCATTGTTTAACCTTGCATTGCAAGGAATTCTGGGCATTTTTGGAAACCGACACCCGCCCCCCCACCCAGTACATAGTTTCTCCTGTTTTTGTTTCAGAAAACAAATATACAGGGAGGTGCTCAAAGCCATTTTGGCTCAACACATGTACCCAGCCCATCGGCCTTCGCTCATCGACTCTATTTAATCTCACACTGGATACCCTGCAGTCATTTAAATAGCCCCCATTCACACTGCTGGATACTCATGTACCTGATAAAGCTGTTACTGTGGGCGTGGCCTGTTGGACTCTTTCCCAGCGCACTCCACACACTTGAGTGTGATGTGTACCTGTAGGGGTGGGGTATTTGTGGTGTTTGAGTGTGATGTGTACCTGTAGGGGTGGGGTATTTGGGGTATTTGAGTGTGATGTGTACCTGTAGGGGTGGGGTATTTGAGTGTGATGTGTACCTGTAGGGGTGGGGTATTTGAGTGTGATGTGTACCTGTAGGGGTGGGGTGTTTGAGTGTGATGTGTACCTGTAGGGGTGGGGTATTTGAGTGTGATGTGTACCTGTAGGGGTGGGGTATTTGAGTGTGATGTGTACCTGTAGGGGTGGGGTATTTGAGTGTGATGTGTACCTGTAGGGGTGGGGTATTTGAGTGTGATGTGTACCTGTAGGGGTGGGGTGTTTGAGTGTGATGTGTACCTGTAGGGGTGGGGTGTTTGAGTGTGATGTGTGCCTGTAGGGGTGGGGTATTTGAGTGTGATGTGTACCTGTAGGGGTGGGGTATTTGTGGTGTTTGAGTGTGCTGCGCTGGTTCCCCTCTCAGTCAGCACAGTCTGGGCTCTCATGAGCACGTGCAGAACTGCAGGAAGTGGGAGATGGAAATCCAGCTGCAGCTGTTGAGCCGGAGCGCGATCCGCAAGGACCTGGCACGCACGGTGAGCTCCTCCTGCTCCTCCTCTCGCTCCTCTTCCTCCTGCTCCTCCTCCTCTCACGCCTCCTCCTCTTCTTGCTCATCTTCTTCCTCTTGCTTCTGCTCCTCCTCCTCCTCCTTCTTCCTCATCCTCCTCTGAGCGTGCTCCCTGTAACGGCTGCGGTCCCAACGTTTGAAACATTCTGCTTTTTCTTATGCCCTCATGTAGGCTGAGGATGACTCCTCCCCTATCGATTTGGAGAAGTACCTGGACCAGGTGGAGAGGCCTTTTAAAGAGACAGTGACCAGGTAGGACCCCCCCCCCCCTCAGTCTGTCGCAGTGTAGAGTGATCTTGGACTGTACGGGCCTGACTTCCTCTTCCTGTTTGTGTGATGCGTTTGCAGACAGGGCCTTGCCAGCCTGCTGGGAGGCTACCACAAGCAGGTCACCGCATGCCTTCAGAATGAGGTGGGTTTACAGCGTGGGGTTGTTTCTATGGTGACTGAACAAACAGACGGTAGACCATCTCTTGGGCCAAAAACGGTTTTTCATCCAAGTGCATCTTGATATTTGTCATTTAGTTTGTAACAGGCAGATAACATAATTTATTCAAATTTTCCCGATACCCTAACCCACAAAATCTGTATGTTTTGTGGCCTGAATATTTTCTATATTATTGCTACCTTTTTGGTTGCTTTACGGTTAAATGAGATGAATACTCCAGAAATGAATCTTCGGTCTGACCCAGTGGCTCTTTAGACACATGCACACAAGTGCTTTAAATATATAGCCTTAAAGCACAACTGAACATTGGTAGAACTTTGGGTTGTGTAGTTACCTGGCCATGATATGAGTTCAAATGGTGGCGATTTTAGCTGCCCTATGGAAGTGAATGGAGAGCGACAAATACCCTATTCTGGATTAACACCCCAGGGGAGCACAGAGCAACTAACAAACATATTTCCCCACCATTCGGACTCATATCATGGCCAGGTAACTACACAAGCCAAAGTTCAGTTGTGCTTTAAAAATATTACAGCCCAACCCAGCCAAAAACTGAAATCTGATTCATATTGTGAAGAGCTCTAAGGTAGGCAAACACATACCCTCAGTACATCTGTAACAGGGAGATGGCAGAATTAACCTTCCCTGCTTTTAAACAGACATTAAGATTAATAATCCCTCAGATAACAATTTAAATATACAGATGGGTGACAAAGTAAAGGAAAAACCCCTACAGTGTGGGGATCCGGTGGCTCTGTTATGCTTTTGGGGGCATTTTCCTGGCATGGTTTGGGTCCACTTGTCCCCTTCTACGGCAGGGTCACTGCAAATCAATACAATGTTATTCTGAGTGATCATCTTTATCCTATGATTAAACATTTCTATCCTGATGGGGGTGGTCTCTTCCAGGATGACAATGCCCCTATCCGCAGGGCACGAGGCTGACTGAGTGGTTTGATGAGTATAAAAGTGATGTGAATCATCTGCTAAGGCCTTCGCAGTCACCAGATCTCAACCCAGTTTAACACCTACTGGAGATTTTGGACCGACGTGTTAGATGGCGCTCTCCACCATCATCAAAACACCAAATGAGGGAATATCTTTTGGAAGAATGGTGTTCCATCCCTCCAGTAGAGTTCCAGAGACTAGAATCTATGCAAGACTAGAGGTAGTCTATGCCAAGGTGCATTGAAGCTGTTCTGGTGGCTTGTGGTGGCCAAAACATCTTACGAAGACACTTTGTGTTGGTTTTTTTCTTTAATTTGTCACCCGCGTAGTCAATAAAAATGCACACTGTACACTGATACCAGTATTTTATATTGTAGCAGAAATTCAGTTCAGCATCTTTAATAACAGTTCTGTTCTTGAGACACTGTAGCATTGCCTCAGTAGCGTAAATGCTAATGTGGCTACGTGATGCTCGGCGCCCCCTGCAGGACACACAGTATCGGACGGTGGATCGCGCCATCCATGCTGTCAAGAGCCTGTGCAGCCTGCTGGACGAAGTGGAGACTCCCGCCATCGCCGAGGCAGTGAAGAGGGTCAGACACGAGGCCAGCGTCCTGCGGACCACGCCCCCGCAGGTCAGTCTGGGTGGGGCTTACCTGGCTTACCTGTAAGGCCACACCCCTGCCTCAGGGTGTGCTTCGCTTAAGCCAGGGGTCCTCAAACTTATCCAGTTAGGCCTGGTGTGAGTGCAGGCTTTTGCTTCAACCAAGCAGTTGCACACCTGGTCCTACTAATCAAGGTGCTTAACAAAGACTCGAGTGGTTTATTAGTAGAATCAGGTGTGTAACTTGGTTGGAACAAAAGCCTGCACCACGCCGGCCCTAACTGGATAAGATCGACGGCCCCTGGCTTAGGCCCTTTAAGGGATACTTGACCACAGAATGAGTTTCCAGATTCCTCCTCTTACTGTGAAAATGTTCATTCAGCTCAACATTATGAGCTCTTCAGTGCTTCTGTATGCACCTCCCAGGCTGTCCTACGATGTCAGCTCAAGTCAGTGAGGTAGTGCCGCTGCCATTCTGGTTTCTACCTACATTCCCCCATGATAGGTCAAAAAGTATAAATATGAATGCGGTCGTTTGGGACGGTGAACCATCTGGAGGCTTTCGGCGTAGAGCCTCATCCGGAGTGATATAAACCATCTCTTCAGTGGCTAAAGACGTGATAAGGAGCGACTCGCACGAGCCCTGCACATCCTCTCCTTGGGTTACAGGCTGTACTTCTGGCATGTTTGACTAAAGTAATAATCAGGCACAGGACAGTGAATCCATCATCTGCAGCTTACTTTTTGTCTGGGCACAATGAGACACTGGCACTCTCTCTAAGTGTGCACACTCATCAAGAGTCTGTGCACAATGAGACACTGGCACTCTCTCTAAGTGTGCACATTCATCAAGAGTCTGTGTTGTGAGTGACAGAGTTTTGCTTGGCCAGGGAGAGGTAATCCAGAGGATCAGGAGGCCTATTACATTACATTCCATCACATTACATTACATTTTATCCAAAGCGACATACAATAAGTGCATACAGAAGGTCATCGAAGCAACTACAGAACAGATTAGACAAAGCACATCCTTCCCGTAATGTAGCAGCTATCCCTAGTAACAAACATTGTGCGTAGTTCACAGTAAGCTGTGGGTAAATCCACTGTATTATAATTATATTCAAAATACTATTCTAAACTATAACGTCAAACAAACACTTACAGACAAAAAGCACAGGGAACAGGTACTATGAGAAAAGGTCCTAGATCGGATTATCAGTCAAGGTGGAGTCTGAAGAGGCGTGTCTTCAGGCCGCGACAGAACGCAGAGATTTATTTTTATTAAATGTGTTTGAGACTTTTATTCCACAAACTAATGACAGGCTACTCTTCTGTCACCCAGGTTTGCTCACAATCGTCTGGGGCTTCAACAGGAGGTGAGCACTCATGCTTTTATTTACATTCTTTTTTTTACAATTCTATGTTTTGAGGGAGTTATTGCAAGGTTTCCTTTTGGCAGAAGTTGGTTTTGGCACAGATGTTTTTTTCTAGTAACCAGATAATCAGCAGTTTTTAAGTTTTTCTAATTCTGTCTCCCCTACTGTCAAAGCCAAAACAGCCCAATAGTTGCATCTTTTGAATATTCGTGAAAATGATGTGATGAAAATCACTTGTGATGCTGTTTGTGACTTGTGCCTTTTTTATGTCAGCTTGAGCCACGTTAATTGTGCAACAAATTAAAGGTCCTCAATTCAACACAATTCAATAATTAAAGTTCAATTCAAGTAATTCTGGATAGCAGTGTCTGCTAAGGGATCTGTTAATAATGTGATGTATATGATGTTATGTAAACAACCTCAGGTAACCCCAGCCCTGTGGAGGACGCCCTGGCTCAGCTCACCTCTGCCCTTTATGAGCTGGTGAAGCTCTACCTGCGCTCTTTCTGTCCTGTAACTACCCAGCATGCCGAGTGTGAGCCAGGCGAGGGCAGCGACAACAGGGAGGCCTCGGGCACCACCGAGCACCTGCGGTTCACCCTGTTCGCCGTGCACGGCATCACCAATGCCTGGGTCAGCAGGTAAGGACAGCGCCCCCTACTGGACAGCGCACATACCCCCACAGGGTACAGAGCTCATATAAAACCGGTCTGAAACTCTTGTCCTGTAGAGCCGCAGGTTTCTACTAACGGCGCCCCCTACTGGGCAGCGCACATACAGGGCTCAGATCTCATATAAAATGGGGGTCTGTAACCCTCGTCCTGTAAAGCAGCAGGTTTCTACTAACGGCGCCCCCTACTGGGCAGCGCACATACCCCCACAGGGCTCAGATCACATATAAAATGGGGGTCTGTAACCCTCGTCCTGTAAAGCAGCAGGTTTCTACTAACGGCGCCCCCTACTGGACAGTGCACATACCCCCACAGGGCACGGAGCTCAGATAAAACAGGGGTCTGGAGAGCCACAGGGGCTGCTGATTTCTCTTCTTATTCAGCACTTAATTGACCGGGTAAAGCCGCTGGTTACACGGTTATCTCACCTCACCTGGTTTCTTGGGTGTGAACTCGCTGTGGAATTTAAGGGGGAAACAGAAACCAGCAGAACCCTGCAGCTCTCCGGGACCAGAGCTGGGCACCAAAACTGTGTTAGTCCTGAGAAGAGATTTTGAGAGATTGTCAGATTTTATTTATTTATTTTTTGCCCGGATGCAGAGCTGCCGGCCTAAACGCCTGGATGTGGGTAACTGACTGAGTGGCTGAGTAGCTATCTGTACCCGGTTGTTGAGAAGCGCATGCGCAAATTGCGAGTGTTGAAAAGCTCATGCGTAACATTTTGAGTAATTACGGTAAAAAGTTTGCTGTCTAACCCTGCTTGCTTGGGAGGTCGGATATCGGAGGTGGTTCATTACCGACATCAGTGCGTTCAAGCTGCACAACTGGGGACCTGGCGTCACAGACACCCTTCGCAGGAAAGTTTTGGCTTTGCTAGCAAACAGCTAAAACAGCTAACTACAACAATCACGTTTTAACTTTTCATTGTACGTTTATCATTCAGTAGCCTAACGAAAAGTAAGCAGAACTATTACTTCCAAGCAGATAATTTTTTGACTGTGGTTCTTCATTTCCTTTTCTAGTTTAAATTGTGGCAGGGTATGTCATAGAGGGCGAGAAAAATTAAATGTGAAATGGATTTGCATTAGCATTTTTCAATTGTCAGATAAAGTGCGTACATTAACTTGCAAATAAAAACACAAAGTGGCCTTTTGCTTCCATACATAACAATATTCGCCGTGCCTTGTCAAATGTTCCCCACTGGCTGCATACAGGCGTCCGGGCTGAGCTAGGCTTGCCTAGTCTTGTTAGAATGCACAAGCCACTGTGGCCAGTGGGTGACAAAGTTAATTTCATGCCCTGCAAGAGGAAGAGCCTGCAATACAGTGTAAAGGAAGAGGAGGAGGAAAGGGCGGGGCTGGATTTTAGCTGCTCTCTTCCCTTGCTCAGGTTTCATTATTTGAGTGGCTGTGCAGTGTTTGAATCCCGTTTGAATCCCGTTTGAATCCCGTTTGAATCCCATATGCAAATGGAAGGACTTAATCACACTGCACCACTCTCGGCTCTGGCATGTGTGGAAATCCCAGCACAGCTGGTTAGTGAGGGCCCAATGCTGGAGTAACTGACCCCAGTCCAGCAATCGCTGCTTGACAAATGTGTCAGCTCAATATGCACTCCCAGAATGCCGTGCAGTGTTGGGTTATGTTTTGGCAGTGTGTTTGAAAGTGTAGGTCTACCTGCGGCAGCAGGTGTCTGTAATCTATTAGTGATGGAAATAGAGGGTGGGGGACCTCCTCTCTTTACAATGTGCCTATGTGATGCATTCAGAAGCCCGTTCGTGTGCGTTTGTGCACGCATTCCCTTTTTGAGAGGCTGCAGACATGCGTGCAGAGAGGTTAGAATGTTGGCAGCCATTCCAGATATTATTGAATTTCCTGTCTTTTGCGGCTTTTGACCAAGCCAAACATAACACTTAAAACATAGTTTTTTGTTATTAATTCCCAGGGTTTTTTCTCCGGAAGGTGTCAGTTTCTTTAAAAAATCTAATCATCATAACTATTGTTACACATCCACTTGAACGTTGAATAAACATAACTGAAGATTACACAATCATTAGAAAATGTATAGCTACCGCTAGAAAGTTCCTCGAGAACACCCCAATAGACCAGAATAAGTCTAAATAACATTAAATATCATAACATAATAACATAACACAACAATTTTCATAAAACATTGGAAATAAAACAGATTGAATCATGACAAGCAACAACAGATATATTGTAGTTAAATTTTTATTTTATTTTGTCCAAAAAAAATTATACTCTGGGAAGAATTGTATGTTACAATGGGACTAAAATAACGGAGATCCTCCAGTAATAATTAGGCTACATTAACGTTACCCCACCTCCCCCGTAAGTTAAAACTTACCTTTTTTTCCCAATGTAAGTTAGCAAGCTGGCTAGCGCCACATGGCAATGGAAGATCTAACGTTATTTAACTTGGCTAAGATAATTATTTTCGTTGCATTGTACTGAAAATAACTCTGTAACGTTATAAGTTAAGTAAGTTAGGCTATTAACTGAACTAATATTAACATTATACTGGCTAAAAATGTCATCATAAACAATCACTCTTCAACTGTGTTGTGTTGGTAGGATTTTATTTAGCCGAACGTTACATTCAGTCAAAACTATTTAGTGAAATATCTGGCTATTTTAAAGACAAACTAACCTAACGTTCACATTAATTGTCCTAATGTTACATTGCTTAACACTATTAGGTTCCATGTGGCGCTTGTAATGCTATTATGCTACCTAGCTAACGTTAGTTGCTCACATGGTGTGGCGCTTGTAGCTTCATTAACGTTACTGATAATATTGTCTCAAAGGACTAACGGTAACATGCATTTGTTTTAAATGTATGCCCCAATGTTAAGTCAATGGAAAATTGATTTCCGGTATCGTAGATTTATAAAGGTTTATTTAAAAACTGTACAATAAACAGAAATTTCACCCATCAAAAGCATTAGTCCATGTCACGCCTGATATATCGTGATGTCAACTTTAGCGATTAGAGTTGGAGAATTTGAGCTAGGTTGTTGGGAAAAAATTTTTTTTATCTAAATGCACATTTTTTTTGTGTACTTAAAGGAGCGATATGTAAAATTGACATCGAGCGTTTAAAATGAGTACTGCAGTCCAAATTCACAATATTGGAGAGTGGTCTCTGCCCGACCTCTCGAAGCTCACCTCGAAGCTCACGCGGGTTGCCAGGTTGAGGACACTGAACGAACACGAGCTAATGTATACTTTTGCAATTTATTTATTGTTTGAAAATTATAAGCCAGCTCATGTGGATTTTTTATAACTGTCAATGTTAGTTAGATGCATGGCTGGCTATGTTTACGGTCACACAGATATAAGCTAACGTTAGTGGTATGTTTAGCTAGTAACTGTATAGGCTACATATATATATTTCAATCTTTAGCTAGCTAGCTAAATGAAAACGATGTTGAACTTAGCTTAGGCATTCATAAATCGGCTGTCGGAGTGCCGGGGTACATCTGGCTGTTTGTAATGGGCAGTGGGCGGAGTCAACTCAGAGAATAGTGAATCACACAGGCCAAAACAAATACAGACTCAAATGCAAATTTCAAAGGAGAACATACTGGCTTTAGCATTGTTGTCGGAGAAGCCAGTATTTCGACTCGGCATGTTTCCTTAATCTCTGATGACATATCATGGTCATTTTATGATTTAGTACAGTAAATTTGTTACATATAGCTTTAATGTATGAAAACGGTTTAACCAATCGTTCCCATATTTGTTTTATGTCGAGATATTGATGAGATAAGTTGATCTGCCAAGTGGCTTGGTAATTGGTGCTACGGCTGAGGTATTTACGGGTGAAATTTGGATTTTAACATTTAAGTTGCAACCGAAACCAAACTTAGGGGGCAGTACTGCTTTCTTTGAATTGTTTTTTTCCTGTTTTGATTTTGTATTTTATATTTTATCTGTTTTTGTTGTAAAGCATCTTTGAGCACTTTTTAAGCATTATTATTATTATTATCATATTTTTATGTTTATTATTTTTTGTTTTATGTTTTTATTATTATTATTATTATTAGAAATTTAAGGCCCATCCCATTGCTGTAAGGTCCAACTCATTAGGGGGTGCACAAGATCGGTGTATCTTCTAAAATGCTTGCCTCCAAGGTACAGTACTCCAGTTCACGACGGCTAAATCACTATGCAAGACCCTGCCAGCCAATCAGCATGCCAGACTCCCAAGGCTATGCTGCCAGACAATTACCATACCACACCCAAAATTACACTCTGAATGACTATGCTGCTAATCACCATACCAGGCACCTAATCGAATCTTCTCAGCGTCTCTGCTGTCAGACAATTTACAATTTACAATTTTTTAGAACCCTCCCAAATCTGGAACATGGACTGATCTAAAAAGAGCTGTTCCGGGTTTTACTCAATGCAGTTAATCCAGCTAACCCAGTAATCCTGCTTTGTGAAATACTCCCCAAGTGTGGTAATCGGGTTTCGAATACACAGATTATGTCCTTATATAATGGCGTTTACCATACCATGACCATTTCAATAGAGTATTGCCATAATCGGGTTAAGATTGGGAGTATTGCTGGCATGTAAAAATACCTATTGCTAGCATCTTTCCTACACCAGGGCCCTAAGCATGATTACTGAGTTAGCTGGATAACTACACTGAGTAAAATCCGGAACCCTCCCAAATCTGGAACATGGACTGATATAAAAAGAGCTGTTCTGGGTTGTACTCAGTGCAGTTATCCAGCTAACCCAGTAATCCTGCTTTGTGAAATACTCCCCAAGTGTGTTAATCGGGTTTTGAATACACAGATTATGTTCTTATATAATGGCGTTTACCATAACATGACCATTTCAATAGAGTATTGCCATAATCGGGTTAAGATTGGGAGTATTGCTGGTATGTAAAAATACCTATTGCTAGCATCTTTCCTACACCAGGGCCCTAAGCATGATTACTGAGTTAGCTGGATAACTACACTGAGTAAAATCTGGAACCCTCCCAAATCTGGAACATGGACTGATATAAAAAGAGCCGTTCTGGGTTGTACTCAGTGCAGTTATCCAGCTAACCCAGTAATCCTGCTTTGTGAAATACTCCCCAAGTGTGTTAATCGTGTTTTGAATACACAGATTATGTCCTTATATAATGGCTGGGTTGCACCGGTCATACGTAAGTTCGTGACTAAGTTTGCGCGTAAAGTATTTACTAGGTCCTTAGTTGCTACTAGTTAGTTTCAAACTATCGCTTTACTAAATTCGGTTGCACCACCAATACGTAAGTAATGTCTTAGCTAGTGAAAACTAAGTAATGCTTAGTTCAATACTAAGGTAAGCATTGTCGCTTTATCATGACGATAACAAATCCATAACCAATCAATCAACAAGCTACAATGTCAACACGGAAATCAACTTGCATTGAGTTTAACAGGCTACGTCTATTTTGCATTCCATGGAAAAAAATAGAACATTGAACAGAATTACAATGTGTGCATGTTTATGTTTTTACGAATAAAATTCAAAATATCCTTATTTGTTTGTTTAGCCTATTTATTTATGTTTCAGCCATTATGTGCTTTGAAAATATATGGAAACTTACAAGTTACATACCTAAGTTACATAACGGGAGTGTTCCGTTTGCCTCTCTTTTGAACTATAAAGAACTTTGTTTTGAAACTGAACGTTTTCCACGCGTCAACTATTTTTACAGTGTTTTCTGAAGAAACGGCGGAGGTAGCCAATTAGATGAACAGACGGTTACAGTTTATTTGTGTATTTTTTTAAATATTTGCTTGCAACAACCGAATGGCAACAAGATTTCAAAACAACGGTTTAGTAGGAATAACGGTAAGAGCCTCCGAAACGCTCTAAACGGGCCATGTTTTCATTTTGTTTTCCGTTGGTTATGGTTACGCCACAATTTACACCTCCTTAGGGGTAAAATATTTAGTAGCTACTAAGCTCAACGTACAAACTAGTTTGTGTGGTGCAACCCATTTTTATTTAGTAATGTGTAAACCTTCATTTAGTAAACACTTACGTTATAACTAGCCTACGTTTGAACTTACGTATAGCTGGTGCAACCGGCTCCAGGGCCCTAAGCATGATTACTGAGTTAGCTGGATAACTACACTGAGTAAAATCCGGAACCCTCCCAAATCTGGAACATGGACTGATATAAAAAGAGCTGTTCTGGGTTGTACTCAGTGCAGTTATCCAGCTAACCCAGTAATCCTGCTTTGTGAGGACGTTAGAGTGATGGGATGGTGCCAATCCAATTAAAGATTTTGCTGACTGCCCAATTAGTTAGGTGACAACTGTGATGTGCTGAAGATCACAGATTAGAAGGACCCTTAACAGTGCGGTACGGATTGTACTCCGCCCACTCTATCTCACGTGATCTCTGGTGCCCCGCCGCTCCTTGGTCTCTTCTGCCCAGTCCTTCGGCTCCGGCCCCGGCCCTCCTGGCATCACTGCCACGCCCATGCTGGTCTGAGGACATCTGGGGAGAGACGGAGCGGTCACTCACATATACGTCTATACATATGCAAGCATGGGACTGCAAAATGGAGCCTTAGTATATAAACAGGACAGTAGCAAATGACTTTCGATGGAGTTCCGAATCAAAAATTACGAAATCCTAGCATGTTTGCCTACTGTAATAGCAATGTACTGACCCTATATTAGCTTGCAATCTGTAGTAGCACTATATTAGGTACAGCTCAGTATTAGCATTGGTAGAGCTTCTTCACCTGTGTCTGGCTGGATTGTCCTTGTCTGTTGATCACCTGATCCTCTGTGAACCAGTGGTTGGGTCGGTAATTTTCAAATTCCACCTTTACCCATCGTGTTTTCTTTTTCCTCTTGCGTCCTCCACTTAACTGCTGAGCCAGCATCCTGCAACAGAGAACACATCATTCTCATGCAACTTTTCGCCACATTTCAGTATTTTAAAAATTTTCATTTCAAGATTATTTTGTCTGTACAGCTTTGTTTGGCTGTCTTTTTGACTGCATGTTACATGTAGCCTTAATAGCGAGTAAGATTTCCACCGACACAAGTGTCGTATTTGATACTCACTGCTCTTCAGGGTCTGCCTGTTTCTGGGCCTCCTGAATTTCCTTTCCCTGTATCAGAAAACTCATTACTAATCTCTGTTCACCTGCATCTAAGGCTAAAACACATTTTACAGGCATTGGGTGCGTATACACTCAGGCAAGAACTGCTTGTGCCAATCACATTTTTAAGTAATTTTACTATCCTGCCACAAGTCTCGTTGTTGTACTTACATGGCCATCTCTGTCTAAAGCTTTAGTAGCGTTCTCATCTGAAGGGACAAACGAGAAAGCCAATAATCAAGAAAAGGCTAAAATATATTTTTACAATAATTTAAATCTGTTTTAACAGACTTACACACCTTAGGGCACCGAGCCCAACTAACTGTGTTCTGTAAATTTAATACAGCTAGATACTCACTAGCTAGTCATTAGTATGCTAAATATCACTATTCATTGATTTTAGCTAGCTACACAGCTTGTTGGCTATTACTGTGTATCTTATAGCCATCCACAAGTGATACCAGTTGTAGATAACCAGAAGGGTGCCGAAGCTCACCTTCCACAGGGAGGGTCTCCTGCACGTTGGAGCAGCCAGGGGTAGGAGTTGGTGATGGAGGTTTCTGGAGGCCAGCCAGTTCACAAACGACATCAGCAAGCCTGGAAGCAAGATGATTACAGCTTTCAACCACCACTGTACATCGGAATATCAGCCGTTTAGGGCAGATTTTGCCAGTTTGAAATAGCAGCTATTTAACACAAAGAAAATGTTAGCAGTAATCCACATGTCCACACCCACCATGATAGCCAATGGCAAAGAGCATTTTGTTCATTGTCTAATCCTTGTACATTATTACCTATCCCTCAGGGCGATTGTCAATGAGAGGAAGTACTGCGGTACTCACTTCTTCCGCAGGCTGGCTGCCTCTGCCCTCTCCTCCTCCAGGGTCCTCTGTGACTCTGACATTCGCCTCTCGAATTCCTGCTCAACCCGCTCCATTGGCAACTGCTGGGACTCTTCCCGTTTGATCTTCCTGCAAAGCGGTGAGACCCACACTGCTTCAGCCTTTGCCTCCACAGCTTCAACCTGCACAGCTTCATCCATTACATGCAAGCCTCTGCCTGCAAATCGGCCTTTCCTGCACAGCTCTTCTCAAGATGTAATCATCGATATAATTTCTACAAGCATACAGAGCCCAACGGCCACCATACTTACTGCTGCAGAACAGTTTCCAGTGTCCCGCGGAGCACTGCTGCATCCTCCAGCTTCTTCTCGCTCACCTCCAGCCTTAATGCCATGGCGGCCAGCTCCTCTTTATTGCTATTCATGATCTGTGTCATGATCTCCATGGTTTCGTACATCTCTTCCGTCTCTTCCATATCCTGCACTTGGTCCTCGTTGGACTGGCAGAGCTCCGTCATGGCCGCCAGCTTGTTCTTGCTCACCTCCAGCCTCGATGCCATGGCAGCCAGCTCCTCTTTATTGCTATTCATGATCTGTGTCATGATCTCCATGGTCTCGTACGTCTCTTCTGTCTCTTCCATATCTTCCTCCAGCTCCTTCTCCTTGTCCGAAAGGAGCTGGGTCACAGTCTCCAGATTTTCAAAGCTCTGTTGACCAAATCGTCTCTCGTCCTCCAGGTTGTCCAGAGTGGCCTTGTTTACCTTGGCCATCTCTTGCAGTTGCTCATCCTTGGACTGGCAGAGCTGTGTCATGTCCTCCAGCTTGTTCTTGCTCACCGCCAGCCTCGATGCCATGGCGGCCAGCTCCTCTTGATTGCCGATAATGAGCTGCCTCATGGTGGTCTCGTACATCTCTTCCATCTCTTCCATATTCTGCAGTTGGTCCTCGTTGGACTGGCAGAGCTCCGTCATGGCCGCCAGCTTCCTCTCGCTGTCCTCCAACTGATCAGCCGCGGCTACAAGATGCTTTTCCTTTCTCCCGCACCTTTCATACATGGCTATCAGCTCTCCTTCTCTCCTATCACTCTCCTCAGCCATGGCGAACAGCCTCCTGTCCTTGCTCTTGCACATATCGGTCAGGGCCGCCATTTCTTCCTCCAAGGCCTGGACGATGCTGCAGTATCGCAAGCTTTCCGAATCCCTGTCCTCCTGAGCAGTTTGCGCCGCCTCCTCAAGTCGCTGGTCGGATGATTCCTTTTCAATATAGGAAATTTTGATATTTAGATAATTATATGTATAAAGCACAAGGAGAAGTTCCATACAAATCAAGATGCCTACACCACAGGTGTGAGCATCATTGATGTTAATCCAAACCTTCAGCTCCTCATAATGGATTCTAGCAGATTCCTTGCAGTCGTTAAGCTCCTGCTGAAGTTTCAGAATAGTCTCGCTGTCCCTCCTCTCAGTCGCTTAAAAAAGGAAATACATACTTTACACAAGCCATGTAAAAAAAAAACTGCTACCTCTGCCCAGCCTGGCAGTAGTAGTGGTTGTAGTAGTTGTGGCCATGCAACATTTTGGTCTTCTATAATTAAAGGAAACTTACCTTGGTGGTTCCAGGTTTTCGCCTAGAGGAAAATGACAAGGGCAATTATATCAGGTCCATACAATCAGTATAGAAAACAATTGCACAAAGGGTAACGTTGTGGAAAACACGTAGGCTAAATGAAGAGGATTTTTGGTAAAGTGTGAGAAGGCTTGTCTGTAGCCTAATGGATGGTGCAGTAAGTGTGTGGCGAATGCTATACCATGTTATATGAAAAAAGGTTTACCAGAAGCACTGCAACGCCGGTAACCCCGATCACCGCGAGTCCCACTTCCATATTGGCCGATTTGCTGTATGGTATCGGGACTGGAAACTGTAAAGGAAAAAGTCATCTGATTAAATACAGGAAACAACACTCAATGCACTATGCCCATGCCCCAAAAATATTTCTTACTTAGTTTCAGAATATGAAATGAATGTGATATGATCGTTAAATAATGGTTATGAAATCTACTGGTTTGTAAAAAAAAAACGAAGCTCCTCGTAGTTGAGTTCAACACGATCTAACTTGATTGTGGAAGAACTGTATTTATGAAAAAAAGAACGGTCAGTATTCCAGTTCATTGTGACGTAGAATAGTGCAGTAGTAAGTCTGTCGGAAGAAGCTACTATATGGAATGATCGCCAGTAGTGCAAAATTCCCAAAAAATGTTAATTTATTAGTTTCAGAATGAGCCTAAATTAATTATGAAGATAAAAGTTATGAAATTGGTTTTATTTCATCAAAACGATCTAGCAGTATAGTAGCCTATCCCAGTCAATTGTAAAAGAAAGCTGCATGCAAGTAGGCTAACATACTGGACTAAGGTTATTTATCTGATGAAATCCGTTACTGCATGGAAATATCCCGAAATATAGGCTACATTTGTTAGGTACTTACACGTTTCAGAATAAGCAGAAATTCATATGCTAGATAAGTTATGAAATCTACTGGTTTGTAAAAAACGAAGCTCCTCGTAGTTGAGTTCAACACGATCTAACTTGATTGTGGAAGAACTGTATTTATATAAAAAGAACGGTCAGTATTCCAGTCCATTGTGACGTAAATAGTGAAAGTTCAGTGATGTTATGCAAATTGGACATAGCTTGCAGCTAATAGCAAGTATCCAGGAAGACCATGGATATCCTGGTCACTGACAGGGTTCATAAATATTATTCAATTATATAAAAATAAATATTTTAATAACGCTGTTAATACCCAACCCCTTAGAAACGACACCGATGGGGAAACCTTACAATTAGTTCGCATGCCGATGGCGGAGCTAACTATATTCTCTCTGATCTTTAGAATTCCACTAAATTATAAATTAATTGTACGGATTTTGGAGACCTAACTCCGACAGGTTTTACGGTACACATACAATGTGGGCAATACCCATATTACGTTCATTGTGCTATAGTATACTTTATGCTATTTATCCGTTTAATTTATCGTTTTAAATTAAGCTTTAACTCCATTGATTTAATATTGTAACTCCTTGGTGCCTCAGAATACAAAGCTGGCAGTTAACTGACAAAAACTAAGTCTAATAATCTTGTTACCAAGCTAATATTCTCCATCCTTACTGTCTTGATCCAAAAATAAATAAACAAAAACTATCGCTACATTTAATGAGTCGAACCACCTCTCTGATATTCTTTAATTGTGTTGCTGCCTGCTACAAACTCAAATTGTTTACAAAATTAGCTTTTGCTAACTACAGCTAAATTAGATAATCAGCTAGCTAATAGCAACCTACTAACGTTGAAAAACCAACAAACTTTCTGTCCAACTCCAAAACGGCTATAGAAAACTGGGTAGAGCAGTTTCCAGGGCAAGATTAGAACTATACCTATACGGTGTCTAGATAACAACAATAAACCATATTACCTTACATGATCAAACTAATGTTGGGTATGAACTAATCTTTTGACCATACAGAAATATTTGCATCCTGTTGATAGTTTAATCATCAACTGAATATTTGCATTGTACTGAAGCAATATATAATCTCAAGATTATAGAGAACTTTGACCGTGTTTAAATACATCACTCTCACTGTTGCTCTTGGAAAAATGTAAGGACTGGGGTGGGGATTTGAAACAATGCAACAACTAAATAACTCAGCACCTAACTCGTGGACCACAAATCCTCATTGCTCACAGTCAGGAAGAGCCGGAGCAGAGGAAGCCCTGTGGAAAATATGGATCTGATTTCTTCCGCATAGTATACCGTACTTTATCAAATGAAGATTAGCTAAATTCTGCACTGTATCTGTACCCTGCAGATGGAGTTTTTCCAGGGCTGGTGCGTCTTTCTCTTTGGTAGAGCCCACCTTTGGTCTACACTGGATGTGTTTTTGGATTGAGTTTGTGCTTTCATTTTGCAGTTTGTCTCCTCACATCTTGCAAAATCACACCCCACCGAGGCAGAAGGAGGGTGTTTTAGGCTTTTGCTATTTTGCATAATTTACCGTAGGCTACATATTTCACGTCTGAAATGCAGCGTCCAATAAATCAGTACTTTCAATTTTCTGTGGAAAAACGAGCTTTAAGACTCGGTCTGCTGGTCCAACAGATCGGCGATTGCCTTTCGTTTACATTCGATGTGCGCAAAAACCATTCAAGTTAATGTACGCTCTTTATCTGACAATTTGAAAATGTTAATGCAAATCCATTTCACATTTAATTTTCCCACCCTCTACGACACAACCCTGCCATTATTTAAATTAAAATGAAAAACCACATTGCAATTAGCAGTTTCGTAGGCTATTGTAATCGCATGATCCATGACAAAAAGGAAATGATAATTCAATTTTCCATTTAACATATCGTTTTCATGCTTTTGCGGCACAAGAGTGACATAATTCAAATGCAATGGCATTGCATCCGTTTACATTATCATTTCCGCGTGGTCACGCAAAAACTGAAAATGCAAAATGATTTCGGTTGTCAGGCAGGTTACCAGGCTAGATCGCGACATTTCCTTTTTCTCTGCTTTCGTTAATCTGGTGTGGTAACTAGCCGATCGTCTAATGTTACAGGTTTGCGTGGTCAAAACCAGCCAGCTGTTCATAGCAGGCGATGCCTGAAAAATATGCTACCATTTTCACCGTGGGCATTTGCATCAGGATTTCTATTAATTATAGTTTTTCTAAAGATAGCCTTATCCTTAGGCTATGTGCAGAGCAAAGGTAACGTAGTCCACAGAAAGCCTGAGAAAACGATCGGAACGAGACACAGCCTGAGCCTATAGCCTACCAAAGACAGTGGATTATTTTGTATGGTGTATAGGCTAATGAAATAAAAATAGCATTTTTTTAAAATCATGCAGGCCTATTCCGCATAGGCTATGTTGTGTAGACTGCTAGATGTCTTTACCCAGCAGATGGCAGTAAAAGTCTTGTAAAAACTGAATGACAGCAATTCAGCTTCTTTTTCATTTGGTGAAAACACTGGGGAAACGACCCCGGGGCACAACCGACTCTGATCTCCCTACTCACAGGCCCATCAACCTTGGAAGTTTTACCTGTAGCGTCGGCTATTGTAGCCTAATAATCTATATTTAGCTTAGTCATGAAGCAACATAGCCTACAGATTAAAAGAAATGGACATTTACAAGATTTTTTTAAATTATATTTTTATTTTATTATAACATTACACCATTTAGCCTACAACACAATCCACCGTCTTTGGTAGGCTATAGAGCAAGTTGGTCCATATTTATTCATGAAATTGATTATGGGTAATGTTTAATCTGTTATTTAGTTTGGATTGTATACGTGTATAACATTTAATTTAACATTTGTGCTAATGCATACATACTTAAAATAACACCAAAACATTTTTGGCATGTATTTGAATAAATAAAATAAAATTGTCACCATCTATGAGAAGTGTTCTAAAATTATGTGTCAAATAAAGAGTCGTAGCTACTTAATTTAATAGTGTAGATATAGAAGAGGGTTGGCTGGTTAAAACAGTTACTCCCGATGTAATTCTTGGAGCCACCAGAGTCCGTTAGGAGGCTCGGGCCCCCTGGGCCGGGGTCCAATCGCCTCGTGAGGTAACCCGTCCATAGTTCTGACTGACAGTAGCCTATCCACACAGCTGAAAAAAAATATATATATATATATATATACACACAATAATAATCCATGTCAGTATTGGCACAGTGACATTATGCTCAGTCTTTTAAGAACATAGGCTACAGAATAATTTTCATTTAAATAGGTCTACCACAAAATTAGAGACATAAGCACTCATTTTATTGATAGCCTGCTTATTTTATTTTTTATTTTAGTGACACAGAATATAGGCTAAGCAATAGCCCAATGTTGGTTTATCACACAGCCCTGTCTAAGGCAAACCGGTGAACGGAAATCTATTGCCTCTTTTGGCAAGTCCTCCTTGCTGTTAAGGTTAAGTTACAACGTTTAGGCTACCTCGTTTCCTTTCTAGTTTTTAGCATTTAGCCTATAATCCCCAAACACAGAGACCTAGGAAATGTTGCTATCTAGCCTGGTAGGCTAAGTTGTGGTAACTGCCTGACGACCTAAATCATTCACAGACAACCATTGAAGTAGAACCATAAATTCAGTGGTTTGACTGGTCCCCTGTAACGCCCCTTTCTTCGAGGCCCCGCCTTGATGGGCAGGTTTGACATTTCGCATTTTCAGTTCGGAGTTTTTGCATAGCCATGCCATGAACAGCTGGCTGGTTTTGACCACATTTAGAATTAAACACACAGAACTAGGAAATATCGCTATCTAACCTGGTAACTGCCTGACAACCGAAATCACAGACAATATTTAGCATTTTCAGTTCGGGGTTTTTGCGTGACCACAAAAAGCATGAAAAGGATATGTTAAATGGCGAATTGAATTATCATTTCCTTTTTGTCATGGATCATGTGATTACAATAAGAAACTGCTAATGCAAATGTGGTTTTTCAATTAAATAATGGCAGGGTTGTGTCGTAGAGGGTGGGAAAATTAAATGTGAAATGGATTTGCATTAACATTTTCAAATTGTCTGATAAAAGAGCGTACATTAACTTGAAAATAAAAACACAAAGTGGCCTTTTGCATTTTCATTTGAATTACGTCATGGTTTTTGCGCACATCGAATGTAAACTAAATGTAATCGCCGATTTGCATTTTCATTAGAATTTTGGAACGGATATGCTTCCATACATAACAATATTCGCCGTGCCTGGTCAAATGTTCCCCACTGGCTGCATACAGGCGTCCGGGCTGAGCTAGACTTGCCTCGTCTTGTTTAATTATTGCATTGACTGACTTGTTCAACATGGATTGTGAAGCCACATCAGCGTGTAATTAATGACCTAAGTGAGTGTTTATGTGCTGATGTGTGATGTAGTGGCAGCCACTGCCTGAATATCGATCAGAAGCGCGTACGTGGAGTAATTACTGCAGCTAAATATACCTGATTCCGGGGTTCGGGGTTTGGGCCCGCTGGTTTCTGGGGTTCGGGGTTTGGGCCCGCTGGTTTCTGGGGTTCGGGGTTTGGGCCCGCTGGTTTCTGGGGTTCGGGGTTTGGGCCCACTGGTTTCTGGGGTTCGGGGTTTGGGCCCACTAGTTCCAGGGTTCGAGGTTTGGGCCCACTGGCTCAGTTTAATGTTCGGCCGAAACCTGGAGCCAGTGATGCTATTTATAAACGAGTTTGAGCCAGAGTTCCCCTGTGACCCATTAGCGGGGCTCCAAAATTGCGCGGCAACCGGGTCCGCCCGATGCACTGACCTCTCATTACCTGTGTGTAATTAAGCACCATCTCGACTGCGCTTTTATTAGCAGCTGCAGTTTTGCGTTCGATCCATCCTGGGGATCTGAGATCTGCTGTGTGCAAATTCGACATGCTCCACCTGTGATGTCATCAGACTCTCTGTCTCTCTCTCTCTCTGCTCTCTCTCTCTCTCTCTCGTGTAGTCTACACATGATTATCCTCCTGTTCATTTCTGACAGAAGCAGATATATAACTGTATATGTTTCTTCTACTACTCTTAGAATTATATTTATAATGACACTAGATAAGCATCACATTTATGTGTCAGTGTCTTAATAAACATTCAGTTTTCACTGCAGGCAGTCCGAACATGTGGTGTCTGACATTAATATGTTTTTCAATTTTGTTTTAAGCAGCATATTATTGTATATCTATCTGTGTGGATGATTGACATGTTTTTGTTGTGTATTGTTTTATTATAGTATGCTTTATGCTGCTGGCGACAGACTCATTATCCTTTTTTATGATATTTATTAAATATCTGTCACTGGTGCTGTTTTGCTAAATTGAATTGAAAGTAAAAAATAACAGTGGTGTTTTGTCTCTGTTTCAGCTATGAGAAGTACTACCTGATGTGTTCTCTCACCCACAATGGAAGGAACCTGTTCAAACCGATTCAGTCCAAGAAAGTGGGGGCGTACAAGAGCTTCTACTACCACATTAAGTGGGATGAGCTGTACGTGTTTTATTGTGTCACCAGAGAGGTTCTGTGTGTGCTTCATCTGGAGATGGGGTCTCTTGGGGTTATGTCTAACAGCAGATTCACGCAGAGACTGATGTTCTTCCTCGTTTATCCGCGTCTTCCTCTCCAGGGTCCAATTCCCCATCGCGGTGGCTCTCCTACCGTTGGAGGCCATTCTGAGCTTCTCCCTGTACGGGATTCTGAACCAGAACGCCAGTGGCTCGCCGGACTCAAACAAACCGCGCAAACCGCCAGAGCTCCTGGGAAGAGTGTCAATGCCCCTGTTCAACTTCCGAGGGTAGGCCCACATTTATGCTTGAGTTGCATTAAAACTTTCCGAAGGTACGCCGACATTTACGCCTGAGTTGCATTCAATCTTCCGAGGCTACGCCCACATTTACACCTGACTGACATTCGCTCATTTAGCACCATCTCATGATCTCGGTCAGTGTTCTGTTTCGGGGTTCTGTAGAGTGTTCTGGGTTCTCTTTTGGGGTTCTGTTTCAGGGTTCTGTAAGGTGTTCTGTTGTGGTTCTGTTTCAGGGTTCTGTAGAGTGTTCTCGGTCAGTGTTCTGTTTCGGGGTTCTGTAGAGTGTTCTGGGTTCTCTTTCGGGGTTCTGTTTCAGGGTACTGTAATGTTGGGTGTTTTGTTGTGGTTCTGTTTCAGGGTTCTGGCGCATGGGTCCCAGCTGCTGAGCCTGTGGTCCTTCCCGTCCCCCACCCTGGGGGGCACTGTGGGAAGGAGGAGGACCCAGGGGGCCAGAACCATCCTGCAGGTACTCTGGATACCTACATGCAGAGCATTTAGCCTACATGTTCTTTACACACTACAGCATTTAGCCTACATGTTAATTACACACCACAGCATTTAGCCTACATGTTCTTTACACACCACAGCATTTAGCCTACATGTTCTTTACACACCACAGCATTTAGCCTACATGTTAATTACACACCACAGCATTTAGCCTACATGTTCTTTACACACCACAGCATTTAGCCTACATGTTCTTTACACACCACAGCATTTAGCCTACATGTTAATTACACACCACAGCATTTAGCCTACATGTTCTTTACACACCACAGCATTTAGCCTACCTGTTCTTTACACACCACAGCATTTAGCCTACATGTTCTTTACACATCACAGCATTTAGCCTCCATGTTCTTTACACACCACAGCATTTAACCTACATGTTCTTTACACATCACAGCATTTAGCCTACATGTTCTTTACACACCACAGCATTTAGCCTACCTGTTCTTTACACACCACAGCATTTAGCCTACATGTTCTTTACACATCACAGCATTTAGCCTCCATGTTCTTTACACACCACAGCATTTAGCCTCCATGTTCTTTACACACCACAGCGTTTAGCCTACATGTTCTTTACACATCACAGCATTTAGCCTCCATGTTCTTTACACATCACAGCATTTAGCCTCCATGTTCTTTACACATCACAGCATTTAGCCTCCATGTTCTTTACAAACAACAGCGTTTAGCCTACATGTTCTTTACACATCACAGCATTTAGCCTCCATGTTCTTTACACATCACATCATTTAGCCTACATGTTCTTTACACACCACAGCATTTAGCCTACATGTTCTTTACACATCACATCATTTAGCCTACATGTTCTTTACACATCACAGCATTTAGCCTCCATGTTCTTTACAAACAACAGCGTTTAGCCTACATGTTCTTTACACATCACAGCATTTAGCCTCCATGTTCTTTACACATCACATCATTTAGCCTACATGTTCTTTACACACCACAGCATTTAGCCTACATGTTCTTTACACATCACAGGGCTTAGCCTACAACTGGATATTTTGTCACTATACTACCTATACTACCCTGCCGGTAATATTTTATCGCTTATTATATATATTTTATCCCAACCTGTTGCTCTTCATGCCAAATTTAGAGATCTGTACAAAGGCGAAGGTTAAACACATACAAGCCCTTCCATTCAGTGTGATGTAGCTAAGCTAGACCGTACAGAAAAGTGTGACCAGGAGCCAAAGATGTGAATTTGAATTTTTGGCGTGGTATGCAGTAAAGTAGGGAGCCGTGGTAATCACGCTTGTCGAGCCTCAGTGTGACTAGTTTCGATTTTTTTTTATCAGCAACCAATTCTACCAAAAGAAAGGTGAAGTGAATTTACTGTGTAATGTACTACTTTAAGTGATCAGTGGAGTGCTGAGTAACAGTGAAAATCTGGACACCCTGCAACTCTTCTTGGACCCCCTGATACAAGGAGGACAGGGCCAGAATACCATCCTCATCTCTTCAGGTTGCCATATAAGCTGGGATTCCCCATTTGGGGGAGGTAAAATGACCCCCTGTCCTGCTCCTCACAGGTGGATTTCCCTAGTTCTGCGGTGGACGTCCTGTACGTGGGCCCCCAGCCGGTCAGTTTACCCGACCCCCAGTCCCTGGAACCTCTCGACCCCGACCTGAAGAAACGGGTGGAGAGACTGTGCAGGAGGGCCTCCGCACTTGGGTACGCCCCCCCAAAATCGCACCATTTAACACCCCCGGTACCAGCTTAACAATGGGTGGACTCGTTTTAACCACGTCGGGCTATCCCGCATCACGTTTGGGGGCGAGGGAGGATCGCTGCTGGAATCGAGTATAAACGGGCGCCGTGCATCATAAGCAAATCAAAAGATCAAAAAACCGGCACGGATCATTTGGAACCACTCGTTGGCGTTTGACATCATTCACAAGCGCTTCACCGACTTCGCCTCTAGTTTCTAGCGGGCAGAGCGCCGACGAGTGCCCGCTCTTGCATGGTCGTGAGGCCTCCCGCTTGCAAAACGAGTCCACCCAATAGGACCTCTAAGAAGTTGTGTAAGTCGCTCTGGATAAGAGCGTCTGCTAAATGCCTGTAATGTAATGTAATGTAGTAGCCCCAAATTCATTCTGAAACTGAGCTCGGGCAGATTTCAGTGTTGTGACGAGGGCGAGATGTTTAAAGTTCACCTTTTACAGACGAGGGACACTAATTCCTTTCGAAGTTCCACGGCACAAAGCGAACTCCGGGAAGCGGGGCTTGACGCATGACGGCCTTTATCTCCAGAGCGGAGCTTTTCCGCTTAGTCACTGAGCGGATGCTTTTAGTCCAGCGTGACTAACAGGGCTGTTACGCTTGTATTGCTGCCTTTCTCTCTCAGGAGCAGGGGTCTGTTTCCAGCCTTAGCACACCAGCTGAGGAGGGTGTTTCCTCCACATGCATTGAGCTAGATTATATCTTACAGGCTTGGGCTGTGTCCGAATCAGCGCCCTTCCATCCTATTAGGTAGGCTGATTGAGTAGAAAGGACGAAACAGTTGTTAAGTAGGTGAAATTTTCTCTAAATATAGTATACTTAAAACCCCCGTATGATGCACTTACTTCCGGGGCTGAGTGTTCGGGAGTACACTTTTCAAGAAGTACACAAACATTTTGGTCGCATAAATATGACGTAAAGCTTTGTTTTAAAAAATTAGGCGCAGCTTCTCTGACGTTTTCTTTTAACAAAAACAACACGTGACATGGCCACGCAAGGGTGGGACGTCTTACGACACGTCCACAGTACGGTTGGAAAATAGTATGGCGGGTATTTTTCGCGTACTGCACGTAGCACGCTAAACAAGTGCACATTAAACAGCACACTTCTGCAAGTGCACTGTACACAGGAGAGAGGACGCAGTAGATAGGGGCGGGGTTCTGATTCGGACACAGCCTTGTATTTTATGAAGTTTGTGTGTCTGTGTTACGCGCCACAGAAGTGGGCTCGTCTGTGGCCTGTCTGCACTACATTACCCAGCATGCTTTTCTCCAGACTGACCCGGTCCGACCGGCTGCTCCTGTGGGACAAGCGACTGCACTGCCGGGCCTACGTGCACAGCCTGCCCAAGGTCCTCGCTAGCGCCCCCCGCTGGGACTGGGGCAGCATGGGGGAGATCCACGCCCTCCTCCACCACTGGCCCGCCCTCTTGCCTGTCTCCGCCCTGGAGCTGCTTGAGTCCAAGTACGTTAAAGCGCAAACACGTGACCGGCACAGCCAATGGGAAATGGCTTATTGTACAGCTGTAACAGTAGCAGGTAGTAGTAGAAGTAACAGTCATAGTTTTAGTTGTAATATTAACACCTCATTAGTCCCAAAAATGGAAAATGGCTTTATCACAGCATCACATATACTGTATACAGGAGATAGTACAGGAACATAGCACGCAGTGTGGTTAAAGTGTGTAGGGTTCAGGTACGGGCTTGACGCCCTGATGCACGGCAGAGGGGCGGGGTCCAGTCACCTGATGCTGATGGGCGCTGTCCGTCTCCCGCTGCAGGTTTGCAGACTCACAGGTGAGGGGCGTGGCTGTGGGCTGGATCCAGAGCTGCAGTGAAGACGAGCTGACGGACTACCTGCCTCAGCTGGTGCAGGTAAACTGCACTACGAAGTACTGCGCCAGAGTCCTGCAGAGCGTGTTCTCCACTGCACTGCACTGCACTGCACTGCATCCAGTGTTCCTTTCCACACATCTGCAGATGAGACAGTGATGTTCATTGCTTTGACCTTTCTGCACCATTCATGATTTTACATGTGGAATCTAAAGAGCAGTGTGTCTTACAGTGCCTGCTGCTATCTGCTATCTCTGCTGTCTGCCTGTGCCTGCAGCAGAACAGGTGCTCGTCTCATACCTGTGTGGGAAAATCTCCTTTCACAGGCTCTGAAATTTGAGTGCCACCTGAAGAATGCTTTAGTGATGTTCCTGCTGTCTCGAGCCCAAGGGAGCATTAACATAGCGCATTACCTTTACTGGTGAGTCTCTCACGCAACAGCACATTAGCATATCGCATTATCTTTCATGGTGAGTCTGTCAATATAAACTCAACAGCACGTTAGCATTGGCATAGCGCATTACCTTTACTGGTGAGTCTCAGTATAAACTCAACAGCACGTTAGCATTAGCATAGCGCAATAGCTTTACTGGTGAGTCTCTCAATATAAACTCAACAGCACCTTAGCATTAGCATAGCGCAATAGCTTTACTGGTGAGTCTCAATATAAACTCAACAGCACATTAGCATTAGCATAGGGGCGGCAGTGTAGCATGTTTGCGGTACTGGACTTGCAGGTCGTGGATGTGGGTTGGGTTCCACGCTGGGCTGCTGCTGTTGTACCCTTGAGCAAAGTACACTGCCTGGCCAAAAGAAAAGTCGCACACTCTAATATTTTGTTGGACTGCCTTTAGCTTTTATTACGGCGCGTATTTGTCGTGGCATTGTTTTGACAACCTTATGCAACGTCACAACATTTATTTCCGTCCAGAGTTGCATTAATTTTTGGCCGAGATCTTGTATTGACGACGGGAGAGTTGAACCACTCCGTAAAGTCTTCTCCAGCACATCCCAATGTCTTTCAATGGGGTTGAGGTCAGGACTCTGGTGGCTAATTCATGTGTGAAAATGATTCCTCATGCTTCCTGAACCACTCTTTCACAATTTGAGCCTGATGAATCTTGACATTGTCATCCTGGAATATGCCCATTGATGGGATAACCTAGTCATTCAGTACATTCAGGTACTCAGCTGACTTCATTTTATTGCTGCATAACGTTGCTGAGCCTAGACCTGACCAATTGAAGCAACCCCAGATCATAACACTGCCTCCAGAGGCTTGTACAGTGGGCACTATGCATGACGGGTGCAACGGCGACTTTTATTTTGGCCAGGCAGTGTACTTAACCTAGATTGCTTCAGTAAAGCATCCAGCTGTATAAATGGAGTGTACATAAACACAATGTTATCTGTGAAAGTTCCTCTGGATAAGAGTGTCCGCTGAGTTATAAATGGTATTCTTTACAAATTGGTCTGTGCAACTCAACAATAGTTATCAGAACATGTATTTGTTAAATGAGCCTTATATCAGAGTTTTTGCCTGGAGGTGTATGCATAGCAGGTGTTTCACACTGAAGGTGTACCAGCCCTTGAGAACAGAGGTGCTTTGTAGCAGGTCTATCTAACCCCCACCCAACCCACGCCCCCCCCCCCCCTCAGGCTGCTACGGGACGCCGTGCAGGACCCCTGTTTCGGACCCCGCTATGAGAACGTGCTGGGGGCGTTGCTGTGCCTGTGTGGGGCGGGGCTGAGGGCGGAGCTCGATAAACAGACGCGGTTGGTGCAGCTGCTGGGGATGTTGGCCGAAAAAGTGCGACAGGCTGGCAGCTCCACGAGACAGGTGAGGGGGACTGAACACTGACTTTACACACCTGTAAACATTCACCTGTGCGTCATATCTCGACAGCCCCTGAGCTCTGAGTATTCATTCTATGCTACGTTTAACACTACAACCTCAAACCCATTTGCTATTGAAAACATTACATCCTCAGTTTCCTGCACCGAGTAGAGAGCTTAATATTATGTAGTAGGTTTATGTAATGACCCCTAATATCAGTTGTGACACTGAAAACAGCGTAGTCTTTGCCCAAACCTTTATGTTTGCACATCTAAGTGCCGAGATGTGATGTAATGTTTCGAGTCTACCTAGACTACATGAGACAGTATTAACAATGTAAAACTAAGAGATTTAATATAAATGCTGAGCTGCTCTCCTCACCTCCAGGTGTGTGGATGACGCTCAGGTGTGTGGATGAGGCCCAGGTGTGTGGATGAGGCTCAGGTGTGTGGGTGAGGCTCAGGTGTGTGGATGCAACTCCGTACTGATGTTTACCTGTGCCTGTTTCACCTCCCCCAGGCTGTGCTGCAGGAGGGCTTGGGGAGGATTCAGTCTTTCTTCCAAAACAACACCTGTGGCCTCCCCCTCAGCCCCGGTCTGGTCGTCCGGGACCTCAACGTCAAGGTGAGCCTGTGAGCCCCTCAAAATTCAGGGCAACGACACCCAACACATTCGAAGGTGAGAGCGAACTTCATGTTGAGCTCCTTTTTTTGGGTCTGTGATCGTAGGCCTGCTCGTTCTTCAGCTCTAACGCCGTACCCCTGAAGATCGCCCTGGTCAATGCTGACCCGCTCGGGGAAGAGATCAACGTCATGTTTAAGGTTAACACCCACGGACACACTACAGTCCTACACGACCAAAATCTACAGTCTCTATACACCACTATACATGACATTAAAGCAACACAAACCACAGCAACACATGAGCAAGAGAAATGTACTTAGTCCTAGTATTTATGAAGAGAAAATACAGAACCTAAATACAATTTATGAAGAATAAGGTCGGACTGGTAAACAAAAATGTTTTTTAAAATTAAGATACTTATTTAAATCTGTACTCCTTATCAACTTCACTGTATCATATTTATGAGCAGGTTAATCAAGATCTCCAGCGTTCAGAGTGGAAGTGTGGGGCACGTCGTCCTACATGCTCCCTCTGGTGGCTGTGATGCACAATTACACCTGGCTCCATGTGAAATTTAACTCATAGTTTAGCACGGCCAGAGATCCTTTTACATCATTTATAGATCACTACCATCATTTGTATATCGCCACCAATGCAGATTTATTGTGAAAGGGGAGATGGGTGGAGTTCACAAATGAGTGGGCGTGTCTGGTTTGTGCGATTGACAGGTAGGGGAGGACCTGAGGCAGGACATGCTGGCTCTGCAGTTGATGCGGATCATGGACCGGGTCTGGCTGCAGGAGGGCCTGGACCTGCGCATCGTCAACTTCAGGTGCATCTCCACGGGAAAGGACAGAGGTAGGGCCGGCTCTTCTCCTTTACTCACCTGTTCAGGTAGCGCTTGTGTTCGCTGGCAGCTCGCATCAGGTCTCTGTATGAGGTGGTATTCAGGGTTCATAGGACAGTCAGGGACAGACTGACGTACTGTAGCCGAGCACTGGTATTAAACTGCAAACGGCTCCATTTGTTGACTGGTTTGAAGAGGCCACAGACCTCTCTGTCGCCCCCTGTAGGCATGGTGGAGCTGGTGCCAGCCTCAGATACCCTGCGGAAGATCCAGGTGGAGTACGGGGTCACGGGGTCGTTTAAGGACAAGCCCCTGGCCGAGTGGTTGAGAAAGTACAACCCCACTGAGGATGAGTATGAGAAGGTGAGTAGGCCATGGAGGGAGGGGCATATGATTGATATGATATGATATTATGAATTTTACATCCTCACCGGTACAATTTCAGCCATGTTACATCTTTTCACGCAATTTGCGGATATCGTCCTTCAGACTGCTCTGAAAAGGATATAATTGCTATCATGCTAAGGCACCGCTAGACATGTCACGGGAAAGGTTCCGAAAATTTCCGCGGTAACCACGGTTTCACCAGTCTCACAACAGATATCCATAACTCCTGTGAATATAAATCATAGTTACAGTAATGCTTGCTCCTGTCTCCCAACCTTCCTTGCTCCTGTCTTTCCCCCATCCCGCCCCCCCCCTCGCTCCTTCCCCCCCCCCCCAGGCCTCAGAGAACTTCATCTACTCCTGTGCAGGCTGCTGTGTGGCCACCTATGTGCTGGGCATCGGCGACCGGCACAACGACAACATCATGCTGCGCTCCACCGGACACGTCTTCCACATCGACTTCGGCAAGTTCCTGGGACACTCACAGATGTTTGGCAGCTTTAAAAGGTAGGAGAGGCCTGGCAGTGAAACCATTGTGGCACAAATGTTTTGTATCTCAACCCAAACACCTTTTGCCTCTTGGCCAGAGCTTCCTTTAAAAATGTTTTTTTTACCTCAGTGGTACTCACCTGGATACATTTTTAAAAAATCAAACGTGAACTTTCTGCGCCTTTTTAATTTATTTACATTTTGTAATCAGAGATCGTCCCTTTTATGTGTACCTGAAAGTTATTCTGTATTCGGTACTGTTTGAAAGTGATCGTAGCCACGCCCCCTTCTGCTCTCGCTCTCAGAGACCGCGCCCCCTTTGTGCTGACCTCAGACATGGCGTACGTGATCAACGGCGGCGAGAGACCCAGCAGCCGCTTCCAGCTCTTCGTTGACCTGTGCTCCCAGGCCTACAACCTGATCCGCAAACACTCCGGCCTCTTCCTCAACCTGCTGTCTCTGGTAATGCTACCGTCCTCTTCCTCACCCTGCTCTCTCTGGCAATGCTACCGTCCTCTTCCTCACCCTGCTCTCTCTGTAATACCACCGTCCTCTTCCTCAACCTGCTGTCTCTGGTAATCACACTGGCCTCTTCCTCACCCTGCTCTCTCTGTTAATGCCACCATCCTCTTCCTCAACCTGCTCTCTCTGGTAATCACACCGTCCTCTTCCACAACCTGCTCTCTCTGGTAATGCCACCATCTAATTACTTGGAGAGTAATTAATGTAGTTTAAGCCACAGGTATCTCAGGTTATGAGGTTTCTTGGGTTTGGATTGTCATCAGCTGAGCGATGGATAGACTATATTTAGACGTCATTTCACTGTCTTATGTTCACACTGAAGGAAGCTGTGTGGATGATTAAAAGTCATCGCTAATGCAAATTTAAGGCATCTTTTGGTGTGCAGGGCTTCCTTTTATTAGTGCTTCATTCGGTGATAATACACCAATTAGGTCTAGAGCGCAGTTTCACTGAATTTAAAGGTGAAAACAAAAACCAGCAGAGCCTTTGTAGCTTTCCAGGCCCAAGGTTGGAGCCCCTGCTGTCAGCATCAGGGTGAACCTGTACGCAGGATCTGATAATATAGGGTTGTATAAACAGACGCATTAATATGCAAGTGTGAAGGACAAAGGTTGATTGAATCCTGCGCACTCTCATTGTGCGTGTGTTTGATTGACAGATGACATCATCGGGCTTGCCGGAGCTGACAGGAGCTCGGGATCTAAAGTACGTGCACGACGCCCTCCAGCCAGAGAGCACTGATGCAGAGGCCACCGTCTTCTTCACCAGGTACTGAGGTGACCAGCGTGTATAGCGCAATGCTCAGGGAGCTAGGCTTAGAACTCTTAGTTGCTGGTTCATATCCCAGCTGGGGCACTGCCCTCATGCCCTTGACCAAAGAAGTGCACTTAATATTAATCGCTTCAGTAAATGTTCAACTGCAGTGTAAGTAATATGTTAGAATATAACAGTATATAAGCTGTGTAAGGGCATTTGCTGAATGTGTAAATGTCATCAAAGAGATGGACTGACAGTTGTGTGAATGTGTTTTTGGTCCATCTATCAATCATGTCCGATGCCCAGGCTTCACACATGACCTGGGCCCGTATTCAGAAGTAGGAGTGCTGAGCTATGATCAGATATTCTCTTTCCGTATCCTAACCTTACCAATTATGAGCTAAAAGGAAAAACTGATCCCAGATCAGCACTCCTAGAGTCCTAGAATTGCCTCCACTAGGCCTGCTGTTGATTGGTTTTGGGGTCCCCTCTCTGTCCCAGGTTGATTGAGTCCAGTCTCGGTAGCGTCGCCACAAAGTTTAACTTCTTCATCCACAACCTGGCCCAGATGCGCTTCTCCGGCCTGCCCTCCAACGACGAGCCCCTCCTGTCCTTCTCCCCCAGGACATACACCCTCAAACAGGACGGGCGCATCCGCGACGCCTCCATCTTCACCTTCCAGAAGAGATACAGCCCTGAGAAGCACTATGTGAGGCCTGTGGCTGCTGGCGTCCACTGCGCTAATGCTAACTCCAGATCCCACACACCTCCAGTGTACTGCGCGCGCGCGCGTGTGTGTGTGTGTGTGTGTGTGACGTGCGTGTGCTCTGTGCTCGCAGACGTCTGTGGTGAAGTATGTGTGTGATGTGTATGTAGAGTGTGTGACGTGCGTGTGCTCTGCTCTTGTGCCCTGTCCCGCAGACGTCTGTGGTGAAGTATGTGTGTGATGTGTATGTAGAGTGTGTGACGTGCGTGTGCTCTGTGCTCGCAGACGTCTGTGGTGAAGTATGTGTGTGATGTGAATGTAGAGTGTGTGACGTGCGTGTGCTCTGCTCTTGTGTCTTGTCCTGCAGACGTATGTGCTGAGGGTCCATAGAGAGGGCCAGAGCGAGGCTCAGTTTGTCTCCCGCACTTTCGACGAGTTCCAGGAGCTCCACAGCAAGCTGACCATCCTCTTTGCCCTGTGGAAACTTCCTGGGTATGGCGCTAGGGGGGGTGGGGGGTTCCTGCAATCTGATTGGTTCTACCAAGGCCCATCTGAAGTACTCGCTGACCATTGGATTATTACCAAAACAAAACACATCCATGAAGTTTGGTTGGACTTCTCACCTAAGTGTGTCAATCTGGTTTGGCTTAAAGGGGACGTGAAGCAATCGGTGATGTGACTCTGCCAAAGGAATACGTTTTGTTTGGAAAATAATACTCATTTGAGCATCCAGGGGCAATCCTAAAGGACCGTCCTTCGGTTCTCCGTTTAGTTTTTTCCCTCATTCCTCATCATTGTGCTCATTAAGTCAGCAGTCTAGCAATAGGAATAGCTTGAGCAGCCGAGACAAACCAACCAATTGACGTCACAACCTAGCTTGTTCCAAGATGGCTGCGCCCCAGTGCTAGTAGCTGCAAAAATGCTAACTTGTTTCGTTTTTTTCTCACAAATATGGAACAGTTTCAGATTTGAATGCTGGGCCATATATTATTTAAGGTAAAAAGCAAGTGAACCAGAGTCACATTACTCAGTTCTTCACGTCCCCTTTAAGGTTATGAATCTGGCAAGCAAGGCTAGGGGTTCACAAGCTGGGAGTGTGGGGACCACTTTGGGGGTCCTCAGAAACTGTAAAAAAACAAAAAAAAACAGCATTTGTATTCATAAATTACAGATAAGTTTTCCTTCCAGGTAAAATGAACCTTTCCTGGTTTACACATTCTTTGTAATCTCATGATTGTTGTAATCCTGATTTAAACATGCTTCCAAATGTATACTAGTGTGTTAAATAGCCACCCCATTGCAGCCTGTCCTCAGGGTTGGATAACTGTCAGATATGTATCCATATATGGGATTGAGCCACAGGGGTCTCATTTTGCAGGACCCCCTTTAGTTTGGTAACCCCCTGCCTAATATAACACTCCAATTAGATGGAGGCTGTGGCTGTTCGTTTTAGGTAACCGCCCCCCTGCGATCTCCACACACAGATTTCCAAACAAAATGGTGCTGGGCAGGACTCACATTAAGGATGTCGCGGCCAGGAGGAAGGTGGAGCTCAACAACTACGTCCACAACCTGCTGAGGAGCTCTACTGAAGTGACCCAGGTGACTGACAGCACCTCCCTACTCAGGGCGGGGCAGATTTTTACCTGTGTTCACATGACCTGGTTATAAATGCTCTGAGGAAGTGAAGCGCCTTGTGTTACAGTAAAATAATTCAGGGTAGCAACCGGGTCCAAACCAGTAAACTTCCACCTTGTTTGTTGTTCTTCCACAGTGTGATCTGGTGTACACCTTTTTCCATCCCATTGGCAGAGATGACAAGGCTGAAGTGTTTGAGGGAATGTCCAAACCTCCAGGTGAGTTCTGTCTTAATAAAAAGTGTTGGTCCTGTATAATAAAATGATTCAGGTTCAGGTACGTTGCTGTGTTCTCACTGTAACTATAGTGGTGATTGACAGCTGGCTGTCTCTCCTGCAGAGGCGCCTCCCATCAGCTCCAGGTCAGGGAGGGTGGAGGGGGAGGTGAAACTGTCCGTGTCCTATAGGAACAGTACCCTCTTCATCATGGTCATGCACATTAAAGGACTGGTGAGTCCTGCCTGAAGCACCTCACGTCACACCTGAAACGCACCTGTGTCACGTCACACCTGAAGCGCACCTGTGTCACGTCACACCTCAAACACAGCTGTCTCACATCACACCTCAAACACACCTGTCTCACATCACACCTCAAACAGAGCTGTCTCACTCCACACCAGAAACACACCTGTCTCACATCACACCTCAAACACAGCTGTCTCACTCCACACCAGAAACACACCTGTCTCACATCACACCTCAAACACAGCTGTCTCACTCCACACCAGAAACACACCTGTCTCACATCACACCTCAAACACAGCTGTCTCACTCCACACCAGAAACACACCTGTCTCACATCACACCTCAAACACAGCTGTCTCACATCACACCTCAAACACAGCTGTCTCACATCACACCTCAAACACAGCTGTCTCACATGAGATAGGCCTACAAATGCAACTGCACATTGAAAATTGAGATAAAAATAGTTGTAAAGAAAATAAGAACATTGAACATTGTTTCCCTCCCTTTCGCAGGTATCGGACGATGGAACGGACCCGAACCCCTACGTTAAAACCTATTTGCTTCCAGACCCCCAGAAAACCTCCAAACGGAAAACAAAGATCTCCAGGAAGACGCTGAACCCCACCTTTAATGAAATGGTAAATACATTAATATTTTTAGTTTTACAACATTGGTGAGGTATGATGCCAGAAAGGGGCTTATGTAGAAAGAAATAAAGAATTACACATTGTGCAAAAAACAAGGATTTGTTAACAAAATAAATGAACAAATAAATGAAGAGAAAGGAAAATAAATGTATAAATCAAAAGAGGCAAATGATAAATAAACTGGCTCTCTTTGTGACGGCTCCCCCAGCTGGTGTACAGTGGCTACAGCAAGGAGACTCTGAGTCAGCGGGAACTCCAACTGAGCGTGCTCAGTGCCGAGTCGCTGAGGGAGAACTGCTGTCTGGGGGGCCTTACCCTCAGCCTGAAGGACTTTGACCTGAGCAGAGAGACTGTCGGGTGGTACAAGCTGATCGCCGTGCCGTCTTTCTGAGCTCCTCGCACGAACGGGACCCACCTTTCACTCCTTCTCCTAGAATCACTCCTCCCTGCTCTTTATTTTACATTCCTGATCTCCATAAGCTCCTCTCTGCATTGTATTAATCAAGTGATCTATTTTTTTCCATATATCTTACAAAATCTATGTTTCCTAAAGTTGATAAGAGGACCAAAACAATTTCTTCTGCTGAAATATGCATGTGTGTGCGCGTATGTACATGCGTACAGACAGGTGTATTTGTAAAGAAACTTTTTTACATGCCATTTCTACATAGACAAATACAAAGTTATGGTGCGATTTGGCAGGGCTACACTGGCAGCAAGTGACCCCAGTCACGTGCCAAAAGAAAAATGACTGCAAAACCAATTTCCCCCCCCACACATACACACATTCAACAGAAGTTAATATATTTTTATTAAACATCTGCTTCCACGTTCCAGCTGATTCAGAGTACTGGACTTCCTAATGCTGTGAATGAATGCAGCTTTGTAATGTGTACTCCACCTTATTTAGGGCAATGCTTTTTATTGTTCTCCCTACTTGTTGGTAATGGACAACTCCCATGTCAATAGTGCATTTTGCAAAAGGGACCAGCGGCATTGTGGGAATGTTTAGAGTCGTGTCGGATGCTGCTTCTGCTCAGCTGCTCACAATAGCTGAGGTTGTTCACTTGTATATGTTTTTAAATAGAATATGAAAAAAGACACTTGTAAAATCTGCAATACTCACATTATGAAATAGTGATGATTTCATTCACCTTTTAATGACTGTAAAAACCATGCTGAATTTATATAAATATGGGCAGTTATTTATTTTAATTGGTAATCTTAACCTGAACGAATCTGTGTGTACTGTAAGCCTTTGGTGAATTAAATGTTTTTAAAAAGATCTGTAGTAGAATCTAATGTCTTATTTCATGCACATGGTAGTCGACTTTACTGTAGATATTTAGTGAAAAGCTGACTACAGTGTCTGAAGTGAATGAAACTGTATATTAGGTGCACAGACATGCAATATGTTCAGTACTAATTACAATAACCTGAAGAGAAGTGAAATAAAATTAAGTTCAATAATTATAAACTTGAGTTCTCAGGGACAAGTCTTGAGCAGCAAAGCATAGGTATAATTATCCCATCAGGGAAATATCTAGCTGATTCACCACATCCAAAACTATTTTAGGGTGGGACTGTATAAACTGGCGGTGTCCAAACTTGTGCAAAAATGGACGGTGTGTGTGTGCAGGATTTTTCTTTTAGCCCAGCACTAAGACACTTGATTCTACTTATCCGTATTGATTGAAGACCATGTTTAGTTAATTAGTTGAATCAGGTGTCGTAGTGCTGGGCTAAAACAAAAAACCTGCACCGACACCGGCCCCTTTTCTATAAGATTGGATTAAACCATGTAACTACGCAAGGCATAATTTACAATCAGTCTCCACATTCAGATTTTTGCCAACAGAGGTGTGTGATAAAATGTGTGCTGTATCGCCAGAATATTGCTTCATGTTCACTGAAGTTAAGCAGACGAATACCATCTCACAGCATTTTCAACATAAGAGAAGGGAGTGTTTTTTTGGGAAACGTAATAATTTTGTAACTTAATAATGCATGCTTTCTAATGATTAGTGTGTAAATCCACAGTTAATTGAAAAGTGTGCTCTTCTCTTAAATATGTGAGTTTATTGTACACATACACAAAGCTTGTTATCAGTGTTTCTGAACTCAAGGTCTATGTCTGTATGCTGCTTTTCAATCAGCTCTGTTCTCCATTTATTTGGTCTGATTATTGCTGCTGCCTGAATATACGGCTCGATTTAACATTCTTCAAATTTGCCCTGGTTTCATAGTGTTACATTATTCTAATAAAAAAACAGCATAACCATATATTTCACAACCTAATTAAAATGTATCTTCCGACAATAATCAGGACTTGATGAATCTAAAGTCTGGGGGTGTGTGTCCCAATACTGAAAAAATGCATCCTCCTTTCCTTCACTACCACCTCCTCTACTCCGTGCCCCGGAAACAGATCTTTGTGTTTTAATCTAATGTTGCTGATTACATCTTAATGACATATTAATGGTTACATATTAATTAATGTCTCGACGCAAACCGCAATGTCCGGTACATTGTAGACTGGACATGCAAATACTTGTACTTGAAACGTACAGGCTACTTCTCTGTAGGAGACGAATGGAGGAGAGGAGTGGAGGAAAGGAGGTGGAGAGTGAAGAATGTTGGGACGCAACCTGGGTTTTCAACTGGGGGTCCTTGAAGGTACTGTAGGAGATTCCTGGCCAGACTTGATACGTAATGACTAGAAATAGATTTGGGAAAATATTTATATATACAGTGCTGCTCGAAAGTTTGTGAACCCTTTAGAATTTTCTGTATATCTGCATAAATTCGATCTAAAATGTGATCACATCTTCATCTAAGTCCTAAAACTTGATAAAGTGAACCCAGCTCAACAAAAAACATTATTCTTTTATAATTTATTTATTGAGCAAAATTATCCAACATTAAATGCTTTGTTGGAAAAAGTATGTGAACCCTTGGATCATATGTATTTTTAAAGTAAATGGTTCACAAACTTTCGAGCAGCACCGTATATATATAACCCTTTTAACTTAAGATGGGGGGTCCCCTGGATTCCTTTGTGCCTGGGTGGAGGTCCCTGGATCAGAAAAGGTTGAAAAACCCTGATCTAAAGACTTTTTGTGATGTTGGCAGAAGTGAACGCGAGAATATTTCCAGAGACAGTTTAGGATTTATGAGACCACGTACCTGTATGCTGCCCTGAGAGCGTATAAAGGGAGATCCTATTTTATTCAGAACTCGAAGAAGGAGTTCCAGCTCTGAAACTTTGGTTTCATAACGCAGGAACACGATAGAACTGTGATGAACACGCTATAAGGTCGGAGCAGGAACATCTTTGGTTGCCTCGACTATCTTTGTTCCCTACGTCATTTCCTTCGCAGGCCAAAATTTCCCAGCGGCCTCACCTCGGCCTTCTCTTCTCGCACACCGCCATCATGGGTCGTATGCATGCTCCCGGGTAAGCAAACGATTCAGGTTATCAAATACTAGAATTAACCTTGCGATTTTCCCCCAGACGCAATTTTGCAGTTCGACATCATGATTAGTAACATCACCTATCCAAACTCTGTACAGTAAGCGGTTGTTTGGCCGTAAATATTTACGTTTTTAAACCTGGGGGGTCTATCCTTTGAGTTGAGCACAGCATGGCCGCGTGTGTGATTCTCCGTTTGATTGTGTATTTATGGCTGTGTTAATAACAGTTATTTCAAATAAAAAACTCAGTTATTTCAAATCAAACGTATTCCCAGAGACTTTTGGTTCTTTAAAAGTTATCTTATGGGTCTAAAAACGGCAATACGTTAAGTTTAGCTTGCTAACGTTAGCCATCCAGTGAGATTCCCTGCGATCCAGGCTGACATACCGCTCGTAAGTTACGTTACGTATAGTTAGCTAGCAAAGGCATTTAGCCTTCCAACGCTGACCTAAGCATAGTAAGTTAATTCATGTCTTTGCTAGTATAAACAAGCAGATGTCCAATTTTTGGATACAATAATGAATACGACTGTATTAAGAACATAGCATGCAGCCAGGTTACTGATGTAGGGATTGATGACGCGTTGCACTAATGTACGGTTTTCCCTCTTACAGAAAGGGCTTGTCCCAGTCGGCGCTTCCTTACAGACGCAGTGTGCCTACAGTAAGTTATGCTTTATTCCACGTTGGATCCGTCTTACCTATTACACAAATCACAGTTTCCTCTGATACGGTACCTATACGCACTCTTTATGTTCCTAGTGGCTGAAACTGACTTCTGACGATGTCAAAGAGCAGATGTTCAAGCTGGCCAAGAAGGGCCTCACCCCCTCCCAGATTGGTAAGGTTGCTGTAGTATTGGGATCATGTATTGGTTGTGTGGTGACACCTGGGTGGTTATGGGTTTACTGTGAGTGAAACTATTGGATTTGCCATCTGTGTGTTGGAGTTCACATGCCAACATGTTTTTGAACATCGCTGGAATTTGGAAGTGTGTCTTGGACCAGCAGAATTTTACTTGAGTCTTCCACGGCACTGTGGTCGCTCATATAATTGTGTGAAGGTGTGATATTTTGCGGTACATTGGATGTATCCGTTCCAATGTGGAATTGGTACATCTGATGTATAATTCTTTGAAGCACCCATCTGTATTAGGCTGTGAGATTAGCACCGGCTACATGCTGGAAAGATTGTGATTGTGGCTGACTGGCTGGTAAGATTTTTACTCGAGCAGCCACTTTGGCCGGTAACCAACCAGGTTGTGTTATATTGTAAAAGGTAAGGTGGTTGGTAAAATGTTGAAAATGGCTGGTATTTTTTTAGAATCCACACGCCACTCTGGCCAGTGGGTGAAAAGGTTAATTTCATACCCTGATCTGTACACTTCAAATCCTTACTTGAAATGTACCGTGTGCAGGCATTTTCTGAAAGATCCCTGCAGTATGACTAGTCAGTGACAGTGTGGGTATGTGTGCTACAGTTGTGTGATTTAGTGGAGAACACATTTCACTCTCGTTCTGCGTGTGTGGGAACGTAGACATGTCTGATGTGCCAGATGAAACCTGGAGGTAAATTAGCAGACTGGCGACACAGTGCCAACCCTGCCAGTCCCCTTCGCACACTCTGTTTAGCGGGGGCGTTAACAGCGCTGTCCATAGCCAGCGTAAGACCCCACATGGTATTAGTCACGACATAAGCTGTTTATCGTGGTCATTCCCATTGACCTGATTAGATCCCCATCTGAAGTCATTGTACTGTCACTCACCTGCTCAGTGGTTTAAGAGCAGGGGTGTCGAACCCCATTCCTGGAGTGCAATGTCCGCAGACACTCCGTCTTCCAGGAATGAGGTTCCCCACTCCTTGCTTCACAGATAATAAAAATAAATAAATAAATAAATAAAAATGTCAATTCTGATTGGTGGAAGTGTGTGTGAGGGTAAGTGTGATTGGTGGCTGAAGGAGCTCTCTGCTGCTCCCTGCCCGTTTGCAGGCGTGATCCTGAGGGACTCCCATGGCGTGGCTCAGGTGCGCTTCGTCACCGGGAACAAAATCCTGCGCATTCTCAAATCCAAGGGCCTGGCCCCCGACCTCCCTGAGGACCTGTACCACCTGATCAAGAAGGCCGTGGCCGTGAGGAAGCACCTGGAGAGGAACAGGAAGGTAAGCCCCCGCCATCTTCTGGGCCCCCGCCATCTTCTGAGCCCCCGCTTCTGAGCCCCCGCGTCCTGACCTGACTGAGGGGGAATCCATGCGAGCTGCAGCTCCCTCGAGGGGAGGGGCCTCCATGCAGGCTCAATTCCACAAGTGCTGTAGCTCCCTCGAGGGGATTCCACAAGTGGGGCTCAATTCCATTTTTATTCAGGAAATTAATTGAAATTCCTTCATTGAAAAATACTCGCTTTGTTTCATTGAGAATGTTCAACTCGTTGAGTTCTAATTCATTTCCTGAATGTATGGAATTTAAATGTGATTGGGAATTGGCCCCCCACCCCTGATGTGGACATTTTGTTTCTTGCACTCGGCTGTTCCGTTTGTGATCCGTGATAATGGAATACATCTTCTATGTATGTATTTTGAAAATGTTTGACTTTTATTGGAAGCCTTTAACCTGTGGATGCACAATATGGGTGTTCTGGGCCAATAGTAATAACTGGTATTGGCTGTTACAGACACCAGCCTATTTAACATTATTGCCAGTCAAGTTTCCACATCCATGGAAGAGATTGGTGGGCAGAGACAAACTTATGAAAGAAAAATACATCTTATTTATCTCACAAAATGTATCAACTTGCTTACTTTATTATTAAGAAAAGAGCATGAGTGTAGAACCAGGCACTAAAGGTTAGTTTTGGGGAACAAACAAATAAAAGCAACTGTAATCTTTCCCTTCTCCACGTGACACAAATGTGACCGATTGCAAGTTTATCACTTATGCTCACAATGAAAAAATCCTGCGCAGCTGCAATTTACACCACCAGAGGTGCATCTCGTGCGCCACGCCTCAGCCGCATTTATGATGCATCATCTTGGCGGCCCATCGTTGCTCCGATACCTATAATAAATGTTAAACTACGATCGGCGGGTGCCATTACGGCTCCAATATTAATGTGTGTTTCCTGCTTCACAGCTTCAGCTCTTCTGCATCTCTGGAGCAGAGCCGTAATGGCAGCATGTCTGAACTCTGTGTGATCTTTGCAGGACAAAGATGCCAAATTCCATCTGATTCTCATCGAGAGTAGAGTCCACAGACTGGCCCGTTATTACAAGACCAAGAGAGTGCTCCCACCCAACTGGAAGTAGTACGTATCTGTGTGTCTGCGTGCGTGCGTGTCTGCGTGCGTGCGTGCGTGCGTGCGTGTGCCTGCCTGCGTGCGTGCGTGTGTGTGTGTGCATTAAATACCTTTGGTAGTGAGCTCTGTAACCTTGTTTCAACATGGAAGAGGTGTCAGTCACACAATCCTTTGTGGCACCTGGGTTGTGTGGTTTTGAGTTTAAAAGATAAAACCCATGGTTAATTTATCCAGAGCTCAAGGCCTTCCCAGCAGGCATGTTTCACTGTCTCGTTCTGCGTGTGTGGGAACGTAGACATGTCTGATGTGCCAGATGAAACCTGGAGGTAAATTAGCAGAGTGGCGACGCAGTGCCAACCCTGCCAGTCTCCTTCACACAGTCCGTTTAGCAGGGCTTTGTCCGATTGGTCAGAATATACAAATGGCAGCATTCATGAATTTGATAAAAGTGAAATTTTAGGTCCGTGGTCCCCAACCCTGTTCGTGGAGATCTACTGTCCTGTAGGTTTTAATTCAAACCCAAACACAGCACACCTCATTCAACAGCTCGAGATCTGGCTGAGCTGCTAATTAGTAGAATTCAAGTGTGCCAAATTAGGGTTGAAATGAAAACCTACAAGGATAGTAGATCTCCAGGAACAGAGTTGGGGACCACTGTTTACGGGGGATCTCAAACATTTATTTATTTATTTCTTTGAAATTGGATGTGATGTTTTTATGTCAGAATGCAGGCTCATTTTGTTTTTTTATGTAATGAAAAATGAAAGCATGCCCTGTGGAGATCTGGGAATCTCCAAATCCCTGTTGTGCTTGCCGGTTGAGAGTTTGTGCTCCCGATTGGTTTAGTTTACTTACTGGTCATTCCTTATGATAGCTGTGTGAGAGGGTTCCTTTGCCAGTTACATGTTTAATAGGTTGGAGGTTTTCCATTGTAACCCTGGTTTACATTAAATTCTGTCAGCTGATCAGTTTTCTCTCTATTCTCATTCACAGCGAGTCGTCCACAGCCTCTGCACTGGTGGCATAAACTCCAGCACAATTCATACAAATAAAACAACTCTTGGATGAAAACTTTGCTTCTTGTGTCCTGGACTGGGGGGGGGTGTAACGCCATGGATTCAGAAGTAAAAAAATAAGTCAGAGAGGTTTTTATTGTAAAATGTGTGAACTATAATAAACTGCACATTGATTAGAATGTTACATGTGTGTACAGTGGCTTGCTTTGGCGCTGATAGAGGTACAACGAATGTCTGCTCAATTTCAGTGGTTCCCAAACTTTGTTCCTGCAACACAGTAAATGAACGCATTTTCTGCGACCCGCTCTTCCTTAATATGTAGCCTGGCGTATTAAAATAAGTAAATCAAATGTTTTATGTCAAAACAAGCACGTACAGTTCTGCAGTGTGTTCAGATTGACTGTTTTACGTGTATTGAGCGTATAAATGCATATTTCATTCCCTCCGCCAATGTGGCCCACGCCTACCTCCCTACGACCAGGAGATGGGGAACCATTGTTCTATATTATTCACTCTGGTTTGCTGGTGTGGAAATTTGTGGGAGACGATTTTAAGTGTCAAAATCATGCGCACAGCCGTTGTGCTAAGTAGTTGTGCACGCGGGCCCTGGCTCCTGTGTTTATTTTTTTTGCCCGGGGGTGACGTCATCAAAACAGCGGGTTTTGTTGAGGTGTCAAACAGCATTTACGGCAACGTGTGGATGAAACGCTTTTTAGTCTTTCTACTGATGCCAATTGTCCTGGAAGTTTTGTATTTACATTCGTCGCAACATTTTATACATACATTTTCTATGGCTGGTGAAAGTGCCCATTCGATCAGTGTTCTGTTTACACTGACAGTGCCTCTACCTATTTGACAGGTGCCCTGTCTTTTTCGCCACTACTGTTTGTAAGTTTCATCGTAGCAACCGCACGTACTGAGACGGATGTCGTGTTTTTGAAATGTGAATGAGACTGAATCCAGTTTGACTACGTTTAGTTAACACTTGTGATACATAATGGTTCTTGTTGGTCGTCTACGGTTTCCCATTTGTATTCACTCACGTTGCTTCTCGTAATTTCCCAGGGAAATCGTGGGTATTTTCGTACGTCACGCAAAGACGCAATAGGGCTGTTTAAGAACAAGGAGGGTCTTAGTAAACGGTCACAGGCCTTTAGTCCAATCGAACGCAGAGGAGGAGTGAGTTTTTGTTTTTTTTCAAACGAGGCGACATTAAAAGGACTGTATCCATAACATTACTCATTTCTTCCGCGAAACAAACAAACGACCACCACGCTCTTTTCAAACATGGAGAAATTCTTGAGCTCATTTCCATTCTGATTCTGCGTTTGTGTTTTATCGCAACTGAAAAAATGAAGCTTTTATCTGATCAAACACAACTGATCTCAAAGGGAAACAACTTTTCGCTACGTTTATATAGTCCGAATTATACGAGTGAATTTTCCGCTGACTTCCATCGTTGAAAAAGGATACAATCATGGAAGGTCCGGAACGGACTCCGGATAAGACCGCGATCCAGCGGTCGGAGGGCAGCGGGATGCTTATCTTGCCGTGGACAAAGCAAATATTGTGTGTACTTTGGGAACATTTCAGACTGCTTCTTCATATTGTGTATTACAGCTTCTTGACAGGTAAGTTAAGATATTCCTTTAGCCTATACAAGTTGTGCGCTTGCGGGGGGAACATGTTCAGCTGTAGGCGACCTATTATTTAATGTAGGCTAACTCAAAAACATCCGACACTGGGTTCCGGATATACCCCAGTTTTCGCGTTATTTCACTCCGAGGGCTTATTTTCAAAAAGCAGGTCGCGCGGGGGCGGGCAATCAGATGAGGGACCGTTGCTGCAGGTTAGTGGCGCAACAGGCGGTCAGAAATGGCTTGAACTCTGAGCATTTTGTGGTAGGCTTTTGATGCAACTTATTTGCTGCTGTTTAGCGGAATTTGCATTTTATTTATCTTTTGGGTGGGGTGGTTCGCCTGTGTAGGCTATGTTAGGCTACATGTTTGTATGCTCCAGTCAAACAGAATACAAAGAAGCCTATTGCATGGTTCTGGAATTTAAATTAAAATATCACGATATTGCATTTTAATTAATCGTGATTACTTTTCTTCTTGCCCTTCAAATTGCCGTGCTGCAGTCTTCCAGATGTTCCGACTGGAAGTGCACTTGAGAATAACCGACGAGACGGGACATCCTCGGGTTGAGCACGTGAGCACATCTGGGAACCCTGCAGAATCCTTTCTCCTCACCTCTTTGTTTGACGGGAACGGCGGCGTATTTATACCCGGGTCTGGCTCGCTGTCGAAGCGCGGCGGAAACGCCTATACTGGGGGTTCCCACGCCGGGGCGCTCCTCTCCAGCCTTGGCGCTGACGACCTCTGCCTCAGTCTCGTGGACGATTTTGTCATCCGCGCGCAAGAGAGTTTATCGGACGACACCGACGATGATCTCTGTTTGGGCCATCACCCCGCCTGGAAACGGAAACGTCCTGGCGACTGGGAGGTACGGGTTGCCGAAGAATGCCAGCGCGAGGAGGAATCCTGTTGTTCCAGTGGCGAAACTGTGAAAGTCGTCGAGGCAGTTTCAGACCATCATGCCACTGTAGAGCAGGACGACACTCTTTGGGATGAGGAGGATGAAGAAGCCGGAGAGGAGGTTAACGACAAGGAGAGTCAGGCACTGTGGGATTCCTTTTCGAAATCCTCTGACCCGTACAACCCTCTCAGCTTCTCTGCTTGTATCTCTACCTCATCAGAGACTGAAGGTGAACAGAGTGAGGCGGGTTATACCAGCGAGGGCTCGGATCGCGATGTAGTCAACAGCTCCGCAGAGGAAGGCTCAGCACCCCAAACTTCAGTCAGGAAGTACCACCTGGAATTTGTGCGGCCCGGTTCGGAGAGCGAGGGCGACTGGGACAGTTCTGGCGACTCCGGCGCGGAGGACGACGATGTCGAGGAGCAGAACGAGAGACTGTGGGAGCTGTTCGCTAACCCGCCCGACCCCTACAACCCACTGCACTTCACCGCCTGCGCGACGAGCTCCTGCCCAACGGGGGTCTTCACGGAGGGCGGTCCCAGTCACCCGCTGAGGACAGCCAGGGCCGAGGAGCTGGACGGCACACCGCGATACCGAGCGAACAGCCCTTCAGACTCCGACACCGGAGCGGCAGAGAGCGACAGGCCCGCCTGTTCAGAGGAAGAGGAAGAGGAGGAACTGTGGAACTCTTTCTCACAGGGCGCCGACCCCTATCACCCCCTGCACTTCCGAGCCTGTCTCCAGAGCTCCCCCACGTCCCTGGACAGGCCCAAAAAACAGGGCACCGCAGCCCCCTCTCTGCAGAAAACCAGGCGCTCAAAGCCACGTTTGCCAAAGAGAAACTTGAAGCGACACCACTGTGTCCAAACGCCCCGGGAACGCTGGAGGCTATCTCCGTGGAGGAAGCCAGGAAGCGGTCCGGCAACCGGTCTCCAAACAGCAGAAATACCAGCCCCAAAAAAGGTCAATAACATAACTTATTGTCTGTCTGTCAAGTTTTAGTGGTTACGAGGTGTCTATTTATAAAACTGCACTGTGAATGGGATTATGGCCATGAGAAAACACACACTGGTTTTTCCCTTACACAATGTTGAGTCCAGTGTGTCATTCATAGTGTTTTGGGGGAGAAGCTTATGTTGGATTATATCAACAAGTCTGACTATCAGTGTCAGTTATGCTGCAGGGACTGCTGACTCACAGTAAAACAGTTTTCATCGCTGTATTCAGAGTGAGAGTAGAAATGCTGTGGTTATTATATTCATATCCTTGATACATTTTTCGTGAGTTCAATAGAAATTCCTTATCATGACAGAACATTACTGAAGCACATGTTCTGTTGGCTTAGGTGCTTCTCTCAGCCATTATTTAGCCTGGTAAACAACATCATGTCTGTCAGGAGTGACTGAATCCTGAGTCATGTGACTTGTGAGTCAAGTCCATGCAAACAGCCTATGATTAACTGGGGTGAAACAAGCACCTGTACTTTGCATAGATGTCCTGTTGTTGTTGTGAACTTTACACTAAAAAGGGGTTTTTCCTCTTTTTATAATACTCTGGAAATGCAGCCAACAACGACTGTATATCCACAGTGTTGATTGAGAAAGCGTGATCCGAGAGTAATACCTGTGTCTGTCTGTCTGTCTTTCAGGTGCGATTCTCCCCGGTGGTGCAGGTGCACGTGATTCGGGTGTGGTCCTTTGCGATGCAGGCTGTGCGGAAGGGCCCCTGGGAAGAGATGGGTCGGGACAGGGCACGCTTCCAACGGAGGATTCAAGAAACGGAGCAGGCCATTGGCTTCTGCCTCCACCAATCACACAGGGAGAAGATGCTGGACTACCTGCAGCACAGGCAGAATATGCCCTCTGTACTCAGACTGTGAACACAAAAAGGAAACAGACCGGCTTTCTAATCAGCCTTTTAGGCACTGACCTCTGATTGGCCTCACAGGGAACATATGGACCAATCGGAGTCTAATTGTCCTGAACACTTCCTGTACCTCACTGGTGTGCTGACCACACACTGCATCTGCACTGATACCTTTAACTTAAATAATTTATAGATTTGTATATACACATTGTGTACTTTTGTATTACTTATAGATACAGCGTTGTACATTATATGCGTTTTAAGCTTCTATTTTTGTGTTTTTAATGATCGGATATTTTTGGATCTATTTTTTTGTAGAAACTTTACAGACATGTGGGAGTGGTTTGTCTTGGAGGTCTGTGGCAGAATTAGTGGTGTGCTGGAGGCAGAAGGGCAGATACGCCATCTCCTCGGTCCATCGTCCATCAATAAAGCCAATCGTTTCAGAGTCCGGCTCACTCTAGTCTTTCATTCCTGTGGTTTGGGACAACTGGAGGATCTAGGATGATTTTGCCTGTAGTTTTAAAACGCGTGTTCAGATCAAAACGTTGGAGGATGAGCGGGGGCACCACGGGGCGCGGCCTAATGGGCCAGAGCGCTACCCACAGAGGGAGGGTTTTGGTAGGCTGGGTATACCCCATATCATCGTGCAATAGTGCCTCCTCTGGTCAATCAGGGAACTGCGACCTGCCTGCAAGAGTGTCCTCCTGAGTACTGATGGACACAGCTCGGCTGGGTGTTTGCAGAGTAAAAAACAGCGCGTTTTGGGGGCAGTGCTTGTGTTTCTGTGTTTATCCTTTCAGTCTCCAATCATAAATTAATAATTTTTCATGCAGAATGCGTGAGTAAACAAGCCATGTTTTATGAATGCATCATGTCATGGTGAGGGCAGGCAGCCCATGGCCAAAGTCCATCTCGGTGTCTGACCATGCCGCAGTGACTAACTGTGACTAATGTTGGGGCAGTGGTCACATTACCACTTCCTGGTGGAGAGTGACTTCATGACGGGGACAGCATTCATTGGGTCAAAGTCCATACCAGTTAAATGCCATTGGGTATTGTCACTTGTATTTCATTCTCATGTTGTAATTTTTTGTAATACCTTCTTTCCTGCATGTATTTAGCTTAATACACACAGGGAAGAAGGTCATATATATGTATGGCTTTATATGGTGATACTGCCTGAATGCTAATTACCACAAAAGCAAAGAAATCTATTCTTCCTTTTTAAGAGGAATCAACATTTTTTTAAATGGAAAACATCACCAATTAGTGGACTAAAGCGACTTTAGATGTGCGTGAAAGGTGCAATAGTGGCGCCTCATTGCGTTCGCTGCGTCTCGTATACGTCTCCCCGGGTAGTTTCAGAGGGAGCTGGCGACACCTCGGGGAGCCCAGCCTGGCGGCGCTGTGCGAGTCAAGGGTTAAAAACAGAGTATGATGAAATATTCTCTTCAGAGGAGAAATCAATTAAGATTCCCCCGGTACCCGGGTGATGTCGTGTTTGCAGCAAATTGGATGGTGAAAATGTGCGCAACTGTTGATGGGAATTGCGATGATTTGCGACACGAGGATCGTGGATTGAACAGCTGACTCGTGCGGCAGGTGGCCAACAGCGTTTTTTTCACCCTGCATCGCCCTTGACGAGCGTGTGGAGAAAGTTGGGAGGCAGTGTGTTAAGCACAAGCAGGCAGGTTGTTCTGTTAAAAAAGAAAGTTGTCATTTTTATAGGCGCGAACATTTTGTCACTCCTTTTGAAAAAAAAAAAAAACCCGTTTGAAAACAAATTGGGCTAATTGATCACCCGGCACATAAATAGGCAAGTTAATTCGCTAATAATTTCAGTCAATAAAGTGGAAGACAACTTGATTTATAAATATGCGCCTCTTCCTCACAGTGTATTATAAGGTTTAATAAAGGACAATACGTAATTCAGCAGTTTTCACGGTGTTAGGAAAGGATACGCTTACTCTAGAACTGGGAGGTGTTGCGTGGTTTTCTGTCCGGCGGGAGGTAATTGGCCCCGGTGGCCCCGGTCTCCAGGCAACGCCGCGCGACGGTGAAAGGATTGCAGGTGATTGCAACAGGCCTTGCAGTCTTCGCGCGGTGGGGACGTCCAGGTGCGTTTCAAAGCCAGCAGTCCCGAACAGGAGGTCGGTCTCGGGAGGGGTAGTTAACGTGGTGGTGCTGCGTGATGCAACAGCACAGCAGGTATTGTGCCTGGCATCCGGGCGGAGACTCCTGCACTGAAACCTATCGTGCTTTACCGGCTTCCTGAAGGTGGCTGCAGTCTACAATTACCAACAGGCTTTTGGACGAGATACTAATCCAAAACCCCGAAGTCTTTACCTTTTCTCTGTTCAATTCTAGGAATGCAGCTTTCTAAATCAAAAAGTCTGCCTTGCATCACCCAGTTGGTTGCAGTTCATTGGTTGGAGAGGAAGTGAATCTCATCTCCTTCCCGGAATGATGCTGCATTATACATACATGCAAATACTTTTCATTTTTATTCATTAAAACAGTCACCTTTCGTCAAATAAGACAGTAACCGTATTTCAGTGAGAGATTTGGTAATCAGATTTTAGATTTAAAGCCAAATGATGTCATAGAAACCACACATTAAATGCACATTAGCCACTCCTATTTATATATTACAATACCATGGCCTGTGTTCCCATGAAGAGCCAATGAAATGGTCATCTGGCTAAACATGTACTACTAGTCACAATGATCTTCAACAGTCATTTTCCTTTATCTATTTTACTATAAAAATATAAACGTTAATGCATTTAGCTGATTTTGACTTCCATTTTTATCAGTTTGTAAAGGTATAGTTACGAGGAGAAGCCGTTCTTGAGCAAGTGCATTGTTGAAGGCGCAATAGTAGTGCTTCATCCATTATTTCAAATGTACAACCTTGGGCGTACAAAGGAATTTCCCTAAAGAAAATTATGATGGAATTATATTCGATTCAATTTTCATGGATATTTCAATGGCCATTTCAACAACAGTTATTGCCTTTAAACAGTTGGCCTAATACAACATATGTGATGGTATCATTCATGGTGGATAACCACAATGCATAACTTTATCTTAAACTGATAATTTATTTTTAAACTGATAATCATAACAAAATAAAAGCTATAAAAGGACAAATGTAGGGAAAAGAAACAATGGTTTGTCACCCACATCACTCAGAAAAACAACAAACCACTAACATATTCAGACAGGCAGGAAAAGATAAAACTAGTTTTCCTAGCTTTGGCTTTTCCAGCGCTGCGAGCTACAGCCTAACAATTACCAATGCTCGGTCTTGACATACAGAAAACAATGGTTATTTCCATTTGATATTTACATATCAAATATGTAAATAGTTCGCATCCTGTATAACCCATAGATTGTATAAAAATAGGTATAACCCTGCACATTTTCACAATTATATTTTAGATTGTGATACAATAATTTACCACAAGAGGGTAGTATTTGACAGAATTTATGCTAAAGGAAATTTCGCCGAGTTGTAGCCACAGAACTCTGGTTGTAGCCAATTGCTTTTGTGTTCAAGGCGGTAGTTTGACTTGCTCGAAAGTAGCCTAGAGGCTGTATGTCCGAGATATAATATATAGATTTAAAATTAAAATAAACTAAAAACTGTCATTGTGTCTTTTAAGCTAAACAAAACATATTTGAATAACGAAATAATGGAGTTCCTTTCATACTTAGTTTTGTTTTTCTTTGGGTGTCATGGAAACCAAGTTGCAGGGGACTGTTTGGCGAGCAGGAGGATATCGCTGCCAGATTTTCAGAATGCGGAGATGCCATTTTAAATCTGAACGCACCCCTTTATATGCCTTAAAATTATATCAAGACATGGCAGTGCGATTTAGAGAATGACACCACAATTGAAACTTAAACTGCTCTTTCGTATGCTGGCTAATCCTTTTATTTCTTAATTATTCACGGAGGTGGCCTGTCAGAAGCAGGGCTTGAGCTACCGGGCTCATCAGATCCGCTCTCCTGACCTTTTTGGCCCAGTAAGTCTCAGGAGTTAAGACGCGGGTCGCTGTGCGGGGTCCAAGCCAGCAAATTAACGGTTAATTATTCAAGACCTCGGGTTTAATTTTCTTCGTAGTAACGTGGGTCTCTCCAGAGCCGTCTTTTGGCGGTCATTGTCCTGTTCGACGCTGATACAGGGGTGGCGGTGTGCTCTGAATTATTTAGGAGATGCCCTCTAAAGATAGCCTACGTTCTGCCATAATGTCAATGCCGCCGTCCCGGTGCAGGTCCGTAGCCTATCAGTTTTCACCGCTGAGAACAAAGAGCCGGAGAGAGTTCTGTCAGAGGGCTGTGGACCATTTGCTCTAGATACGATGAGTGTTTTATTTGCCAGAGCTGCGCCGGTCTCTCTGGATGTAACTGTGTCTAATTAAGCAGAAACGGTGTTTTACGGCGCTCGTTTAAAAGGGGAAAAACTTCCTCCCCACTCTGCCCGGTAATTTAACTGTGATTCGCTCTTCCACGGGGCACAGGCATGCATTATTTACTCAGCATTTACATAAGGGACAACTGAATTCTTGTGACAACAGTGTGTGTGTGTGTGTGTGTGTGTGTGTGTGTGTGTGTGTGTGTGTGTGTGTGTGTGTGTGTGTGTGTGTGTGTGTGTGTGTGTGTGTGTGTGTGTGTGTGTGTGTGTGTGTGTGTGTGTGTGTGTGTGTGTGTGTCAGAGAGAGAGAGAGAGAGAGAGAGAGAGCTCGGGGCTTTTTTCAGCCCAGACCTGAGGGCGAAACTACCGCAGCTCTCTGGTTACAGGTCTATTGCGCATGTGTGACTGCTCCGGGGTTCTACATCCAACTGTGTGATTACACTTGAGAAACGGGAAAAGAAATCTCCGCGTTGCGCCAGGGGCTGACGCTCCCGCAGTGCCTCGGCTGCGGCAGGTGTATCATTGACTCAACCTTGCAGCATCGCCAGTCTCTGGCAGCCAGCAGTCTGTAGCGCTCTCCACTGCAGAACTGTACAGCACTGCGCAATGGAGCCCCCTGGGGGTGGGTTAAAAAGCGAGTGAAGCTCAATTAAAAACTGGAGAATTTGGAAAGGCCCCTGTGCAACACGATTATTCAGCAATGTGCCAGCCACATTGATCTTTGCTGTAAGCTGTATTGACGTTGCTGCGGGTGTTGCCGGGTGCTTGGGAGGACACAGGCTGTGTCCGATTCAGCACCTTTCCATACTATTAAGTAGGCTTGTTGAGTAGACAGGACGAGAAAGTCATTAAGTAGGCACAATTTTCTGTAAATGTAGTATACTTAAAAAAACCCATATGAGATGCTTACTTCTGAGGTTTTGCTGGGAGCACACTTCAAGAAGTACACAAACATTTTGGTGGCATAAATATGACACGCAGCGTTGTTTTTAAAAAATTAGGTGCTGTTTCGCTGATGTTTTCCTTCAATAACAACAAAAACAACACGTGACATGGCCGCGCAAAAGGTCTTACGACACTTTCCACAGTGCGGTTGGAAAATAGTATGGTGGATGTTTTTCGCGTACTGCATGTCGCGTGCTAAACGGTGCACATTAAAAAGCGCACTTCTGCCAGTGCACTGTACGCAGGAGACAGGACGCAGTAGATAGAGCTCTGATTCGGACACAGCCACAGCCTCTCTGTGCCCTGACAGTGCGCCGCCCTGCTTGTCAGAGCACCCTCCCCTGGAGCTCCGCCCCAGAAGTGGGAAGTGCACCAGCAGTCAGGTCCGTTTCACACAATGCACTGCAGCGTCCCCGTGGACCAGGAGCCTGTTTTTATTTTTATCTTTACTCAAATCTTTACTCATTATTCGACCTTGCTGCTTCACACGTGACGGGGAGATTGGGCTGGAGTTTTACAATCGCCAGGATTCAATCAACATTTGACCTTAACTTTGACTTACAGATAAATGAGTGCTTTTTAGCAAAGATAATTTGGCGAGTTCTGCAACATCCATTAATGTAATTAAGTCAGCTAATTGTGTTTGTGTTAAAAAATGTTCTTGTTATTTTATGAGTCAGAGTAGAAATGTTGATTGAATCCAGGCCATTCATCCCTCTTTTATTTGTAGTTTTTCCATATGAATTGGATTTTGATTATAATTAATAGATAAATAAATAAAAAACTGAGAAAAATTAGCTTATTGCAAGGACAAGAGGAGTTAACTTAATGCGATCAATGGCATATCTGAACAAGACTGATGTACCTCATTCCACTGAAAAGTTCCAGATGGTTCTTTACTGGTAAGAAAATCTATTAATAAAGAGATAAAACAGCCAAAATTCTCAATGAAACCAACTTCAGCCTCTTTGAATGTAAAAAAAATCAATCATTCATATCTAAAATTTGATTTTGTTACAAACCTACAACTTGGTGACTTTGAAAGATGAATGGGAAATCCCTGAAAACCCTGTCCCTGTTCAGTTGCCTTGGTACGAAGAGCACTGATCCAGCAGATGGAGTCACCGCACAAAGAATGGCACCCCCTGTAGGTGATGTATGCACATGACAACAGGTAAGTTCAGAAAAAAACAAAGGTCAGGTCTTATTGGCGTTTTTCCAGTTTAAAAACATGAACTTAAATCTATTGGAATTCTGCTTGCAGGATCTGTCGCTTCATGGGCTAAATCAGCGGTTCCCAAACTTGTAGGTCAGGCCCCCCCTTTGGTAATAGGACCATTTTGTCAAAAGTTAAGCCGTTTTATTGAGACGGAGTTCCTGTCCTGTGAGCGTAGCTTTCCTGTTTCCCAGAGTGGGGCTCCAGGCCAGCTGTGTGCTAATTTAGTTCAGTTACTGGTGTTTTACATTTACATCTCAGACATTTAGCTAATGCTCTTATCCAAAGCGACTTTGAGTGCAAGCAAAAGAAAAGGCATAGATTTGCCAACATCCCACGTAGTGATTAATGAGAGTGTAATGGTCGGGCCATAACACCCTGGCGATAGGTCATACTTGAATTAACTTAAGGAAGGAAAGGTAGGGAAATAATTTTAGTTTGGGGATGGGGGGGTAGAAGGGGAAGGTGTGGAAGAGGGGAATGGGAATCTGGGTGGAGGGGGTGGGGGGTGGGTATCTCCTGAAGTACTGGGTCTTCAGGTTAATGGATGGCAGGGAGCGACTCTGCTGTCCTGACTAAGGTGGACAGGTCGTTCCACCATTGCACAGGTCTAATTGTTGGCTAATTGGTGCCGAATAGAGCCAGGTGAAATAAAGGCGCTGTCCGGGAGAGATTGGATATGCTCCACTGGCCCATCTGCATCTGAGATGTAATACACATTCAAATGCGACCGTGGGCCTTTGATTATACCGGTTTAAAGCCCCTGCAATTGTGCTGCCCAATGATTTTCTCCCTCTGCCTCTCCCCTCTCCTGTCCTTTCCCCTCAGTAACGGATCGATAAAACTCTTAATGGAAAACTGAGCATGGCTGCATTAGGCCAAAAGGGACACGGTGTATCTCAAAAAAGAACCAATTCTGTTTAATAAAGTGCCATTCTTTTGGGAATAATGGTGAAGTCCTTTGTCTTCGGCATTCAGAGACCGTAAATGGCACAGCATTGGGGGTGGGGGTTGTGTTAAGAAGCTGCAGTCAGTCAAACCATCTGTGCTCCTGAATATTTATTTATTTATTTATTTATTTATATTATTTATCACAAGATAAGGCTGTAAACAGCCCTGTTAATAGGTCCAGATAAGGCTCCTGAACATGCCATGTTAAGCGCTGGGGTCCGTCTGCGAAGGACCTGTTGGGTTAGGGTTAGGGACCACATGCTCCTGAGACCCAGCATAAAAAAAAAAGTTGAAATATTATTACAATTTTTTTTAAAGCATTTTAAAAACGTATCTTGGATGACAAAAACTTGTTGCAGTGAAAAGATTTTAAAAAAATATTATTTTATTAATTGAATGTCCCTGTAGTGAAGGTTTGAGCATAGTAGAATATATGGTTCTTGAGATTAAGGCCAGAGACTCGTGTCCTCTACAGAGGACAGAAATGATTTGGCGAGTCTAAGGATGATGTCAGAACTCCGTTGGCAAGTGATTGATGTTTTCTGCTGTTAAAAAGATGAGGGGCCTGTGGGCCCCCAGGTGATCAGCGGCCCCCACGGGGGACAAGGCCAGCTCCTCTCCTACAAAGGGATTCAGTGATCAAATATTTATCACTCCGTAGTGCTTTTGATGTTGCCACCAACTTTAGCTATGACTGGGGCATTGTGGGAGTTTTGTGAGGAAGAAGTAATAATAAAATCACAAGCTGCCATCGCACGGAAAGTGTATAAACACCTTATCACCGACCCCAGTTGGCGTTTAAAAACTGTATAGATGCTCCCGTGATTGTCGAGCAGTTTTAGAAACGCCGCGTTGCTTTCTTCTCTTAAATCAAATAACAATATCAGTTGTATTTAATAAATATGGGGGGAAAAGTGCTGCCATACACAACTCAGAGGCCAGTGAAATAGGAAGTCGTAATTGCATAAGTACAGTCGTAAAAAGAATGGCCACGGGGCCCAGGGAGGTGTTAGTGGAATTTATTGCTTGGCTGCCCATAAACAATGTATCTCTATTTTCTCCACACGGCGGAAAATGCACTGTGGCGCTTTCAGCTTCTCCCCGCGCTGCGCGTTAAGTTTATCGAAGGTGTGGGAAAATTAAGAGATGAGTTGTCAACAGTGTTAAGGATGGTTACGCAGTGTTTAAAGCAGGGAGCGAGATGCGTACACGGACGGACAGTCCACAGACTTCTGCCTTTCGTAGTCGAGCATACCAACCCCCCCCCCTTTTAGACTACATTTCCCATAATTTTTGCGCGCAAATTGCAAACAACAACGGCGCCCCTTCATGGAAGAAGATTACGATATGCTTGTAGGTGAAACGACAGGTCCATGTGCACAAGTGCTGCATGGACTGCCTCGGGAACGTTTTGGGTCTGCTATGATGTCATTGAGGTCCGCGATTGGCCTAAGTGAGGAAGACATTTCCATTTGGTTTAACAGAAAAGCAGAAACTAAACTAAAGAACACAGGTTTTTTCTTGGGGGGGGTGTCTTTTCACAGTGTCTTGACTGTGGAAACACCACTATCCATAATAACCACTGATGTTCTTTCACCAAAGATTCGCTGGCTGGTGAGAGAGCTAGAGTCATAGTGGGATCTATCCTGACGATTTTAGCGCTTGGTCTAAAGCGCATGGCACAAGTGCATTTATGATATCCAAGTCCACTTTTCCTAGTTAGACGACGTGTTATTTGAGCACTAAATATGGCACAAGGTGCTAATGGGCTGAACTTAGTCTCTTCATTAATTACAGGTGTGTCTTGGGCGTAAAATGCAATAAACCAATCAAAATGTCATATCCCATTCCCCTTAAAATTCTGGTTTTTCACCTTGGCGTATTGCTTATATGATGGCGAAACAGATATGCTTGTGCTTGTGTAGTTATGCAAGCAAGGAATAGGCTATATGGATCAATAGTATGATCAATATTATTCGGACGAACCATTATGACGCGTTTTGATAGACACAATAATAATCTTTAACATTAGGGTTTTACACTGGCACAGGTTCCCGCTAATTCCCAACAGTGCTGTTATTTTAGAAAATATATGTGGTTTCATTTTGTTAAAAAGCACCCGCAACCGCTGAGAAGCTAACAGAATATGGCTTCCGTCTCACCTTAGAAAACGCCAAATTAGCCTGCTTGTTTCACGAATTTCATTTGATTATACAATGAAGCATTGTCAAACATCAATTCCATGTTCTTACAGCAGTCAGATCACAGACAATGCATTTCAAGTTTCATCCGAAATTCATATTCTCATAATAACATAAATAGCGCTATCTTGGCTTATTTATGACACTAAATACACGAAAGCTGTCAGGTTGGGAACCCATAGGTTCACGCATACTTACCTTGTTTTATAATGTCCTGCTTATGGAAAGGGCTTTCTGCTGGCTCAAGATAGCAATATGCCAAAAATTATCCTGGCCACACCTCATCTTAAAGGGATAGTTTGGAATTTTGGACATAATGTCTGATTTATGACTTACCCATGATGTAGTTGATTGATGGAAACCATTTTCAGCTATTCAACTATCGTTGAATCCTTTACTTTGTGCTGACCTATATTCTCTGTGGAAGTACGGCAGCGGAGCGAACGTGGCCATTGCAACTTTTTGCTCTTCTTTGTTGTTGTAGTCGACCAGTGCCGGCACTACATTCATAGGTAACGTAAAGTATCGCTAACGTAAAGTAGCAATGTGTGTATGTCCAAAAGAAGGGACAGCATGGAATTAGCTGAAAATGGTTTCCATCAATCAACTACATCATGGGTAAGTCATAATTCAGACATTATGTCCAAAATTCCAAACTATCCCTTTAAGACCAACTCTCCCAGTTCACTTGCTATGGGCACAAGTTCACTTGATAGTTCAACAACGTGAGCGCTGGGCCCTATAATGACTCCTGCGCCAGGTGTAGGATAGCAAAGGCACTTACGTTTGAGTTAGCGCCTAGCACCGGGTGTAAGAAAAGGCCCCGTGTCTCCAACCCCTCCAACCATACAGAATGATAGGACTGTTTGGAGATAAAGCCAAGCAGGTTTTTATAATTTAACCATAAAAGAAGATGTCAGCTTTTAGTCGTCAACAAGCGCTTAAAAAGTTTAACAAAGCGGAAAAAGGTTCAAAGTTATGGATTGCGTAAGACGCGCCACTGCTGTTTTTCCTTCAAATTCAAGTAGAAACATGCTTAGGCAATGAAACATTTGTTCCCACACACCTAATCGGTGTTTCATGACATCATATTTCCAGAAAAACCCATTCAGCGTGCGCTGTTGCCTGTAATTAAGTCCATGGCTGGTGTGTATTTACGCCAACAGGCCACTCAAGGGACTTCAGTTCTGTGGTATTTTTTAAAGAAGCGTGCTCACTCTGTGGCCACAATGATAATAATTTTCAAAAAGAGAACAACAAGATGAGGGAAAAAAAAAAAACCCTGAGCCGACTCAGGAATGATGGCACGAGATGATGTGAGAGACAGACAGACAGACGGACAGACGGAATGCTCCAGTGTTAGGACCGAGCAAACGCTGACCTGAAGCAGATACTCCATCTGAAAAGGCTTCTGTGAAAATCTGCGTTTCTTGGGGTACTGCCTGATCACGGGACACGATTGGCTTCATCTCCTCCATCTGTCTCGGGATCCCCTAAAACTACACCGTGAAAACACAGAAGGGTTCTTCACTGGCAGCTGAACAACAAAAAGAAACAAAGGGATATTGGCAAAGCAATTTAAATAATACAGAAAATGACATTATTATAGGAATAATAGCAGATTATCAGTGTGGCTGTGGATGGATGTCCGCCCACAGTCCATAGAAGTGTCACAAATGTAAACAGAAGCCTATTCGGATGATGAAATGCATATCTGAATGCAGCCATCAGTTTATTTCAGCTGAAATGCAGAATTTGCTCTATTTTTTTCTTTGACATTCATCCACAGAGAGCTATACTGGATTTACTGTAATAAAAATAAGAGGGTTGTGCTTATCTATTTATGTATTTTATAATGGTATTTCTTTCTCTTGAATATGTGGGTCCTCTGCCAGGTAGAATGTTCCTGTGTAAATCCTTGAAACAGTCATGTTGACAGTCAAATAATGAAGATGTTCTTCCTGTTTATGGCTTCGGGTTTTTTGTTAAACTTGTGATTTGTTTCTCTTGTTCTGTCAAGCTCATTACCATTTCCAGGCTGTAAAACAAACTCAGACTTCTCTGAAGGCACTTTCAAGGGCATTTCCATAGAGATGAAGAGTGAATCTGCTTGATTAGAATTGAAATGTATGTTTTATTCTTTGTCGGGTACACGCTCAGTGAATTTTATTGTCTCTCCACTGCTGCCACACAGATTTTAATTATGAAATGAAAAGCTAGTCTCGCTATTTTGTCAAAATTGGTTTTGATTTGTCAGATACCTTGCATATTTTATCAATGCTTTATCTTTTGTTGACAGATTAAACAGATTCTTGATGCATTTGTTCCCTGGAGTGTAAGCAGAATATGTATACAATGGAACCCGTTTCTTAAAAGCAATTTAAAAAAAAGAAAACACAATAACTATTTTATTTTAAATCGATGAGTTATTTACATGTATATGATCTGTGAGTATTTGAGTGGAAGTGCTGTGGAAGGCTGAAAGGCTGAATGTGGTAAATTGTGATGGGGTCTTTGTATTCCTACAGCTGTGCATTTATCGCATGCCATGACCGTTAACCATTAACTACATTCCACTTTGTTTCCATAATGATGTAAATATTGTCTTTGTGCAAACATCAGTAGGCCTATGCGTAAAATAATTGAATTTTGATAAATGCATACAAAACTGAATCTTTAAGCTAATAGAAAATATAAATAATACATACATACATTCAAACATTTACTAACAGGTGAACTTTAAGGCATTGTAAATATATTTATGAGGAGCTCAACATAGACTTGAGATCCACAGTATATTTTGCGAGATAACCCACTTGTCTTGCACGCTTGCGCCACACCTCTGAAATGTATTTAATTTTTTTGAGATTGTATCTCACTAAATAAAAGTGGATTATGTTTCTGCAATGCGAATATGGTTTGCCGCGGAAAGCCTGTAGCCTATTTCCACGATGCTGCGATTCTTTTAATAGTTACGCTACTGACTGTAACCATGTCGTCAATTCAAAAATTCGGTTTCTAGATTAATGCTTTTTTACTATGCAGAATACCTGTCCAAAAACCACGAAACCGCCCCCCTGTACACTTTCCCTTTTTCTGTCGGCTAAAAAAACAGGACTCAGTGCAGTTTCCCCTTTAAACTCTGCGTCGCTCCATCGGCGATTATTGGACTCCTGTCGGATTCCCTTGGAGACTCAGCGGCGAGAATGAAATAGCACCTCAAACCAGGATCATGGCGGCTCCACTCGGGCGGGACGCTTTACCTGTCCCCTGGTCCTACGGAGTCTGCAGCGATGGCAGAGTGTTTTTCATAAAGTAAGCGTGCACTTTAAAGTTTTGAGTGCACCCCGAACCCAGAGGTGCCTTGGGACAGTTACTAATTATGCGTTTCTTGCTTCAGTAACAGGTGTGTCTTTTTCTGCCCTTTTTTTTTGTTTCCAGTGATGAAACCCAGAACACTACTTGGCTCCATCCCCGTACGGGTGAACCTGTCAACTCCGGGCATATGATCCGTTCAGGTATGAGTAGCTAGCTAATGAATGTAGCCTAAACCAAACCTTATAAGTTTACATGTATCACAGTCAGACTGCCTTCGTGTTATTATGTTAAGTGTGAAAGGCAGTTATCGAAACGAAACGGGAAGTTTTGGTCGCGGGTTTCATAGTAGCCTATAGAACTCCAGATTGTTTTTTGCTGCTGTTTTTGCGCTGTAGATTTACCCCGAGGGTGGGAGGAAGGCTTCACTGCAGAGGGGGCCAGCTACTTCATAAAGTAAGTAGCGTTTCCTCTAATTCTGAGTCTGTTACTACGAAGCTCTGGAGCTTCTCGGTTCAGCCAGGAGTTGCTGGCTTCGCATTGGTCTGGTACAGGACAGGTCGTTTGCCTTTCGGCTAAATACGGCACTCGTAAAGCGTCACTCGATAAGTATTAACGTGGAGTAGTGAGTAGTTGGTTATTAAAGGTGGTGGGACTGCCCTTTTAATGAACCGATCACTATCTATTGTCTTATGTATTCAAAACGTCATCTGTGGCTGAACTACACTGGATATTATTTATCCTTTTTTATCGGTTACTGACACTGCGCAGTGTTTTTTTCTGGATGTTGAATGGTCTGCTTCCGTGTGAACCGAAGTCCAAAGTCTAGACACTGTAACTGTAGCCTATCTGAGTTCGCAAACACACATGAACGCACCCGGCTGGTCACCGGCTGCATTCATTCAATTACAGTTTATGCACCGGGGCTGCGCGCTCCTGGTTAAAAAACAACTTGGTTCTGATTTCACTAACCAAACTGCCGAATGTTTATCTGTTTCATGTAGGCTACACCTTCATGTAGGCCAAAATTTCTGATCATTATAAATCTAACTCTCCATATTCGCTAATTGTTGAGCAGAATAATCAGGTATTTCCCGTCAAATCTTCTATTGGACTTAAAGTAGCTATTTGAGGTCAATGAGTGTCGTCACAATTATTCAGCCAACTATAATTTTCATAGTCAGTATATGTGGGTATTTCATTCATTCATTGTACTCATGGAGCAGGTTTAATATCTCTCTTATGGCTGTAAAATGGTGTAACTGGTACATGAGTTTCTGCACATTTTGCCATACATCTTTTTTCTCTAGACAAAAACAACAAACAGCATTGGACACTGAGCTGTAGCCTACAGATGCGGTGTAGGTTTGCCTGTATTTGTTGGCTGACTGACAATTCAACGTAGATGTGCAGTTGTGCACATAAAATCACAATATTTATTTGTTAATTTAACTGTGACTTGAACATGAAAGTTCCATGAATGTCCTGAGGCACTGTCTGTGGTAAATTGGTTTTAAGACCAAATCCTTTGGCAGGGGGTTGGATGACTGGAATGTTCTCTTGTTTGTTTCTTGTCTTGCTGAAATTATACAAGAGGGTTAAAAAGTAGGAAATGAGGCAGCTTCCTAAAAAATAATATTTACTGTAAAGTGCGAATGGGAAATGGAAAGCCTTAAGGGCCAGTCCAGCAGGATTTTAGAGTTTCCCTTCAGTCTGCTGTTACTTTCCACCTGAAACGCCAGGTATTCTGATTTCCTGTGCAAATAATGACTTTGGTTTAAAAATAATAATAATAATTTATCACTCACAAGGTAAAACAAAAAGAACAGCGGTCTGCAGGTATCCATTGTAAGGAGACCCCTTTTTGTACCCTGATCCAGTTCTGATTTGGTTGGTGTTTTAGTCGTCTCTCATGAAAACAAACAAACAAACTAAAGTCCATCGGTACAGTGAAGAAGTCCTGGACTCGGATAATAATAAGGAGTAGCTCATTCAGTGAGTTTTACACAGGTGGCCCTGCAGTCTGCACCAGGTGCCATTAGTCAAGCTGCTGGAGTTCTCTGCAGTATTTTCCGTCTCTCTAAAGCGGCCAGGTGAAGAGAGTGGGGAACGTTTCATCTTTCCTGAATTAAGGAAGCACAAACAGGACCTGGTAGGATTTCCGTCTGCAGTTATGAAATTAAATGATTACTGTGTGTAATGCCATTTATTCAGCCTTATAATTGCCTTCTTCTGCATGTTGTCTAAGATGAGAACAGAGAACCTACATGCATGTTGTTCACTACATTTACCGGAGTACATATCCGTATTTAAAAGCATTTCCTTAAATTACTTAGAAAATAAATTATTTTGCGATTCCCTCAGCAAGGCTAGGCTCTCTAAATCACATATGCAAGGCCTACAATGCTTTCTCTTCAGTCTGCTGATCAGTTAAATACTTAAATACAGACTCCAAACATGCAGCTGAGTTGTTGGCGTAATCTGCTCTTTGTTTCCTATCCTGGTTTATGATTTTTGCGTGGAGCTGGGATTCATATTTGTTGTCTAATGTGCTAGGCTTGTGCTAACAGGCAGACTTGGTGCGCAGTGCATTCTGGGTACTTAAAGCAGACTGTTCCAACACTTGGGCTGTGTCCGAATCAGAGCCCTATCTACTGTGCCCTGTCTCCTGTGTACAGTGTACTGAGAGAAGTGTTCTGTTTAATGTGCACTGTTTAGCACACGACGTGCTGTACGCGAAAGATATCCACCATACTATTTTCCAAATGTACTGTGGAAGTGTCGTAAGATTGTCCCACCCTTGTGCGGCCATGTCGAGTGTTGTTTTTGTTGTATCTGAAGGAAAACATCAGCGAAGCTGTGCCTCATTTTTTAAAATGAAGCTTCACGTCATATTTATGCTACCAAAATGTTTGTGTACTTCTTTAAAAGTGTGCTCCCGAATATACTCAGCAAAACCCCGGAAGTAAGTGTATCATATGAGGCTTTTAAGTATACTATATTGAGAAAACATTTTGCCTACTTAACTTTTTTGTCCTGTTTACTCAACCAGCCTACATAATAGTATGGAAGGGTGCTAATTCGGACAAATAAAATGTAAAAAACATAAATGATCCATAACCTGTGTAACCAAGCTCTCAATCAAGTTTCCATCAGTGCAAATCTCAGGCCAATGTAAAACAGTGACATTTCTGTGGAAGGAAATTGAGATTTCTCTGCTGTGAAAGTGATTTTCTATATTTCAATGTGTGTACCTACTAAACTATAACATAAGCAGCAGAATATTAACTATTTACTTTTTGGCAAAGGAACAATTTGCCTAATGGTAAAACATAAATTGGTCTGATTTAAAAGTAGCCAATACAAAAATACATTAATGTACAATTATGTTTAATGTTGCCTAATTTTGCTGTGTTGTCCATTTCTTTTCCATGTTCCTCTGTGCTTATGGATTTTAGCTGTTGTAAATTATTATTTTCAGCATGGCAACTTCTGCACAGTGAAAATGCCTTTAAAATGTTCTGAGCCAAACACAGGACCGCACACAGGATGCTCTTCTCCGGAGGAGTTTTAGTTTTTATTTGAAAATGATTTGATAGGGCAACTCATGCACAAATGTATCTTGCACTTTAATAAGCAGAGCTGGTTGGCGCTTTCATGTACTGGTGCAAAATTATGATTGATGTGTTCTCACCGGTTTATTTTGCTGGGATTACAGTTTTTTAAGGCTCTTGCCCATGCAATCGGTTTCTGACAGTGAAACTGGAGGAGGAGGCACAGCTTTGTGAAGCGCAACATTCTGGTTTTGTGGCAGGGATATTCCTTATGATTTATGTGTAAGATTTCATTAAGGTTTGGATGCCATGTACTGTATACGCAGAGCGCAGCTCTTATAATATGCTGGCATTTAATTTTATCAACAGTAAGGTTTATAAGCTTATGGTATGCTGAAGTCAGACATCTGGAAAGTGAGTAGCAGTACCACAATGGTATTGGCCTTTTAGTAATCAGCTGTGTTTAGTTGGTGCATGTCTTACTCACACTGGTATGGGGTGCTGCCATGGTGTGGTGTAATGCGATGGCGATGGCGTGGTGTAATGCGATGGTGTGGTTTAATGCGATGGCGTGGTGTAATGCGATGGTGTGGTAAAATGAAGATGGTGTGGTTTAATGCGATGGTGTGGTGTAATGCGATGGTGTGGTAAAAATGAAGACGGTGTGGTTTAATGCGATGGTGTGGTAAAATGAAGATGGTGTGGTTTAATGCGATGGTGTGGTAAAATGAAGATGGTGTGGTTTAATGCGATGGTGTGGTGTAATGCGATGGCGTGGTTTAATGTGATGGTGTGGTAAAATGAAGATGGTGTGGTTTAATGCGATGGTGTGGTAAAATGAAGATGGTGTGGTTTAATGCGATGGTGTGGTAAAATGAAGATGGTGTGGTTTAATGCGATGGTGTGGTGTAATGCGATGGCGTGGTTTAATGTGATGGTGTGGTAAAATGAAGATTGTGTGGTTTAATGCGATGGTGTGGTAAAATGAAGATGGTGTGGTTTAATGCGATGGCGTGGTAAAATGAAGATGGTGTGGTTTAATGCGATGGTGTGGTAAAATGAAGACGGTGTGGTGTAATGCGATGGTGTGGTAAAATGAAGATGGTGTGGTTTAATGCGATGGTGTGGTAAAATGAAGATGGTGTGGTTTAATGCGATGGTGTGGTAAAATGAAGACGGTGTGGTTTAATGCGATGGTGTGGTAAAATGAAGATGGTGTGGTTTAATGCGATGGTGTGGTAAAATGAAGACGGTGTGGTTTAATGTGATGGTGTGGTAAAATGAAGATGGTGTGGTTTAATGCGATGGTGTGGTTTAATGCGATGATGGTAAAATGAAGATTGTGTGGTTTAATGCGATGGTGTGGTAAAATGAAGACGGTGTTGTTTTAATGCGATGGTATGGTAAAATGAAGATGGTGTGGTGTAATGCGATGGCGTGGTGAAATCTGATGTAGTGGTCTAATGTGATAGTCTGGGGTGGTGTTAACATGCAATAGAGATTGTTCCTTTAGTCAGTAAAGTGTGCCTGAATTGTGCTACTTTCTGTTCTGGCACAATACAGACACGCCTCAGTATTACCCCTATACTGCATTATATAGGCCTGTACATTTTCTTTGCATCCGAGTAGCCCAGACATACCGTGATGTCATTTGTAGGTCATAGCCTGCCACAGCAGTTATTATAATGAAGGTGATGATGATGATGATGATGATTATCATTGATGTTGTTGTCCAGGTAATTGTAGAAATGAATCATGTCCCCAAGCAAAGCTGCAGAAAGCCTCCAGCGATAACTGCTCATTACTCAGCGAGGCTTGTGAGGACTGCCCCTCTGCTCCATCTCCTGTGGAGGTCCGTCCCCGGGGCATCCGTACGGCTGGGGGAGCTCGGCCTTACTATACGGGGTACCCCCACACCAGGGTCCCTCCATACCAGGGTCTCTCCATACCAGGGTCCCTCCATACCAGGGTCTCTCCATACCAGGGTCCCTCCATACCAGGGTCCCTCCATACCAGGGTCCCTCCATACCAGGGTCCCTCCATACCAGGGTCCCTCCATATCAGGGTCCCTCCACACCAGGGTCCCCACACCTCAGGGTCCCCCCACCGCGAGCCCTGTGCCGGCCCTTATCTCTCTCCAGACAGCTGCTCACGAATGCAGGCTGGACGGGTGTTTATTTATTGGGCTGTGCCCTGTTTATTCAGTGGGCTCTGGGTCTGCTTACACTCACCAAGCTACCAAATGTTTGTGCAACAGTGTACCTGTTTAATGTTGACCCTTCACAAGATTTCCAACATTTCTGATCTTTTTAAATCTCACTTCCCCATTTCGCTCATTGTTTGGCAGAATAATCTAAGGCGGGGGTCGGAAACTCAAATCCCGGAGGGCCGCTGTGGCTACTGGTTTTTGATGTGTTCCTGCACTTAGGTGCTTAATTTAAGTCATTGATTGGCTAAAGAGTCTGCACACCCCGTTTCCAATTGGCTGCTGATTGAAAGGAAGTCACAAAAACCAGCGGAGATTGCAGCCCCCAAGGACTGGAATTTGAGACCCCTGGCCTGAAAGGTATTTCCTGTCAAATCTCTTGGATGCGCAGTATTTGTGGTCATTATTCAGCTAACTACAGTTTTCATAAAGTTGGTTTATGTGGGTATTTGATTAATTTGTATACTCATGGACGTAAGCATAGTTTTGGGGGAGACACATTCATATTTTCATTAATGAATGGCTTGACTAGCTATGCTTGTGAGACTTGACGTTTGACTGCGAGACTAAAATGAAACCCACCCCTATGGTTATGGCACAGGTTTAATATCCCTCTTGTGACTGTAAAAGACAGTAACTGGTCATGATTCTGCACATTTTGCCCAGTAGGCCACCCTTGGATCTCTAGACAGAAATGGCCATTGAACAATTGAGTTGTGCAGCTGCTCCTGTTATCAGGATTATCAGAGGTGAAAGTTTTTGGCTGAATGACAGCACAACGTAGAAATGTTGAGGTTTCACAGGCGTTTTCTCCAGTTTCCCTAAGCCTCTCCTCCTCCTCCTCCTCCTCCTGCTGCTGAACGTTGATGTAGCGCTCGATAAAAACGCGTAATCGCTAAACACCTTTTGCTTTATTTATCGGTCTTCGAGACCAGACTGTAGATTTTTCCTCTTGTTCGTGCCGGTCGGTGTTTGTCAGTGCTCTGTGTTTGTCAGTGCTCTGTGTTTGTCAGTGCTCGGAGTAGTGACCCTGCTGGCTTGCAGTATCGGGGCCTCAGAAACAGTGTTTTTGAAATTTAGCTTCAGACTCCGATCATGTAAATGATGGATTTATTAACGGCAGAAATTGGTCTGAAATCCAGAAACAGATACTGCCCCCCCCCCCCCAACTGTGCAGTGTAAATGGAGAACTCTTGTGGTGTAAAAATAATAATAATAATAATAATAATAATAATGTTTAGCAGTTGAGAGGACAAAAGGAACACAGGAGCTGAGCATCTGGTGTGTCTATAGAATCTGTGGCGTGACCCAGGGTTCCGTTTGAGAGGCTTGTTAGCTCCGCTCTCTCTGGCCATCGATCTCTCCGTGACCCCAGGTGTGTCCTTTGGTTCCTGTGTACAGCACAGGTGATGTGTCGGGTCAAAAACGTCCAGACTGGCTCTGTCTTACCTGCACCGAGCCAGATCAGTCTCACCTGGACGGAGTTGGGTCAGTCTCACCAGGATGGAGCCAGATCAGTCTCACCCGGACGGAGTCGGGTCAGTCTCACCTGGATGGTGATGGAGCAGTTTGACTGGAGCAGTCTGTTTCTCGGGTTAGGTTGACCTGTAATGTGAGCCTCCTTATTTCCTGGTATTCTGGAAAAACCCCCTCCATTTCCCCAGTCACTAGGTACCCGCCCACCTAGAAGTGCATGCACATGTTTACTTGGAAATGGACGTAGGCTTAAGGTGTTTATTTTCCAATGGACAGACGGGCAGTAGAATTGATATTACTGTTATCAGTGGCACAGCGGTACGAATTGGGATCAGGTTTATGTAAGCAATCTTTGGCAGTTAATTGAAAAATCATTCCCCATTTTTCAGGCCCTGCAGTTACAAGAGTGATCAAAGGCAATGGGACACATTAAGGTTAGATAGAAGATCTTTGGTCCTGGTTAGAGGCGTGGTCTGTGCCCATCGGCTCAAAGGTTCTGCTGGAGATGTGGCCAGTGTTAACAGTCTCTAATTAATTTTTCCTTTTTGATTATGTCATCCCCAATACACTGTACAATATGCACGCACACACAACAAATGCATGGTTCTGAAAAATAATATCATGTCCTGTCGCCAGTCAGATTTTGATAAAGTGAGCACTTTTCGGCCAGCAGGGGTCGCCCAAGAGCGTTGAAACGCGGACCCCTGTCCGACTGAACCCCCCCCCCGCCATACCCTGGGCGATGCAGGCGCCAATTGTGCGTCGCCCTGTGGAACTACCGGCCAGTCGGCACTGGCATGGTCCAGATTCAACCATCGATGCACCACAGGGTGCCTTAACCGAATTAGCCATCCAGCAGCTTGTGAAACAAATTTAATAAAGCGCAGCATAATGTGAAATTAATTTAATAAAGCACATTATAATTTGAAATGGATTTTAAAAAGCACAGCATAATGTGAAGTAAAGTGTGCAGTGTGTACTGGATCTTATGAAGCACAGTGCAGTGTGTACTGGATCTTATGAAGCACAGTGCAGTGTGAACTGGATCTTATGAAGCACAGTGCAGTGTGTACTGGATCTTATGAAGCACAGTGCAGTGTGAATTGGATCTTATGAAGCACAGTTCAGTGGCAAATGGATTTGGATGGGACCACAGGCACGTTACTCCTCTCTTTGACATTAGCAGGGGGTCCCAGAGGACAGTCTTGTAACTGAAAACTTGATTATTAGTTTAGTTCAAGGGGGGAAACTCATCCGCAAAGGGCCGTTGTGGTTTTTGATTTAGCCCAGCACTAAAACACCTGATTCAACTGATTTAACTAATCATGGGCTGTGTCTGAAATCAGAGCCCTATCTACTGCGCCCTGTCTCCTTCGTACAGTGCTCTGGCAGAAGTGCGCTGTTTAATGTGCACTGTTTAGCAGTCCACAAATGATATCCGCCATACTATTTTCCAACCGTACTGTGGAAGTGTCGTAAGCAGGTCATAAGACGTCCCACCAGTGTTGCCATGTCCGCGGTTTTACAGCTAAATTGGGATACTTTCAATGTTGTAATGTAATAAAATGATTAAATGTGTTCTGAAAGGCAGTCAAGTTGCTGAAAAGTGGAAGTGATGTGTGATCCCTTGACATAATCTTGAAGAGGCAGAGAGCACCTTTTTTATAAGGTGAAAATTACATCCAGTAGCTTTAGACAGATTTCTACTGATTGAATTCCAAAATGAAGCCATGAAAAAAGAGTGTCTGACAGTAGAGGCACCTGTCCTTTTCTCGGGTCGATATTTGCTGATAAAATGATAAAAATTGCTTGATTTAAAAAAAACTCTGGGGGTGTGTAATTTGATTGCCTTTTGAATTTGAATCTTGAGGAGGTATAAAAATATTTCTAATTATAGGTATCCGTAACTGAAATTGAATGAGTGTAGTTTTTATCCGGTTGATGATGTAGTCCAATAAAACTGTGGCTTTTGGTAGTGTTGAGTAAGCTTTAAGCGTTGGGTAGTGTTGAGTACGCTTTGGGTCGTGTTGAGTACGCTTTGGGTCGTGTTGAGTACGCTTTGGGTCGTGTTGTGTACGCTTTGGGTCGTGTTGAGTACGCTTTGGGTTGTGTTGAGTACGCTTTGGGTCGTGTTGAGTACGCTTTGGGTCGTGTTGAGTACGCTTTGGGTTGTGTTGAGTACGCTTTGGGTCGTGTTGAGTACGCTTTGGGTCGTGTTGAGTACGCTTTGAGTAGTGTTGAATAATGTGCAGGAAATATACCCTCACTGTACAGACTCCTTCCAGCGATGTGAAGTCTGACCACAGTAGCACCCCTATCCCCGCTTTGCATTTTAATGGCGCCCCGTTTACGAGGGAGCCATTTATTCTTTGGGTCCTGCATGGCACCTCATTCTGCCTGTGTTCTGCATTGTGACGGTGCAGAGGGCCCAGTGGCACCGCGCTGTTGTCATGGGAGGGCTGTAAGGGTCAATGTAAATGATTTTGAGTAATGTGCTGCCGGTGACACTGTTATAGATCACCATGGCAAAGAGGATCATTGTGTGCTGATCGCTCTCTTCAGTAACACAACAGCTCTGCTCACAGATACGCCAAAGACCCAGTGTCACGACAGATAAAATAATTAGCTGTTTGTTGCCTCTAGTGACTTTGAGGTTCCTGTTTTGGGCCTGCTGGCTGGCGTGGAACATTGTCTCTTTGTTAGTTAGCTGCCCTGCTGGTGCACAAAGATCTACCACAAGCTGGATCAAATGCTGCTTTTGCTTCTTTCTGGTCAGAGAACTCTGTGTGCTCTTAGTGTTACAATCAGTACAAATTAAACATTACTCTTTGTGTGTGTGTGTGTGTGTGTATGTGTGTGTGTGTGCGTGCGTGCGCATGCGCAGCATTGTACTTATTATAAAATACCTTGTGCAGTCTGAGCTGTTAGCATAAGATCTTCAGGTGCTCCCCGGCTGTTTAACCATTAACCACCATGGCTGTTTAAGGTGAGTCCCACCTTGCCAATGTCACATGAAGGAAGCGCTCTCTTCCACTATTACAGCGACAGCTTTATTGCTGAGTGGACTTGTCACCTCAAGGTTTGTTTTTTTTGTTTTTTTAACTAAATGGAAGGGGCCATTTTGTATTCACATGCTGTCCTCCCTTAGAGTCCTGAAATAAATCAGTGTAGAGTGTTGGAGTGCGTAAAACTGCATAAACCTGAATATTTCATGATTTAACCGTTTGGTGGATGTGGAGAAACGGTCGGCTCCGTTTCAAATCGGTTTCCTTTAAGCGGTAAATCCCCCCTGGGGTCTGTTCTATGGAAGGTACTGAAGGTCTTTTATTGGGTTTTAAGTGTTTAGGTTAGTGTGCTGTTGATCCGATTTACTGAAAGTGTTTATGTTACTCCTTTCACAGTGAAGGAATCGGCTTAATACAAAATCAAACGTATCTGTTCTCTCTGTACACAAGAGATTAAGGTAAATAGGAACGGATTAATTTTGTTTATTTCATTTAACGGAACACAGCTGAGAGCAGAAGAGTCCACCTGCAGCTTTGCGAATTCATTGTTTATGTGTGAATTTTACCATTTTTATGTATGACGCAATTTTGTAGGGAATGTTGCATTTTTACGACAGCAAATGCACGTCTAACTCCACTGGCCTGTCGTGACCTGAGGGCTGGGTAAGGTAATACTTTCAGAAGCAGAGGGCACAGAAGAGGAGCTGGGTATCTGGTGAGTTTTATAGTATCTTTAATTCCAGTTTACACTGGTGCTGAGTGGCCTACAGGTCCGCAGTCAGGACGTGGGAGGGTTGCCAGTGCAGGTGATCCCCCGTTGAGGTGATGTTTAGCGCGCAGCCCCTCCCTTATGGCCCAGGGGATGAGGAAGCCGTGTGGGTTACAGGACTGTGTCCAAGCCTCTCGATTGGTCTGAAAGCCAGACCGCTGCTGGTGAATATTTAATATCTGGAGCTGCGGTGGAGACACAATGAGGGCGGTGAGCTGTCAGAGAAAAACAGTCTTAATTATTTTTTTATTATTTATGTGTTCTCACACGTTTATCTAGCAGGACTCTCGTGCTGTAGTTTACTTTTTATTTTTACTCTTTATCTGCTGGGCTATTTATTTATTTTTTTTAAAGAAAAATGCACATTTTGGTTACCCATGCAGTGGTAGTGTGGAAACAGTTTGTTGGGATTTGAACCTGCAGCTCTTTGACCATTACGGCACAGCCCATCCACTGCCGGTTCAGTGGCCTGGCTGGGATTCATCCTTGGGGGATTTATGCAGTTTTTTGGGTTGAGGACCTTCCTCCATGTGAGATGTGGACTTGTGTCAGTAGGGGGCGCACTGCCACACCCCCCAAACACCGCCACACCCCCCCAACCCCCCCCAAGTTCACATGCCGCTACCGTGACAACGGGCCGTTGCTGTTGCTGTTGCCGCTGGAAACTTGGGGAGCGGGCACAATGGAGGGTTTGTTTGAACAACAGCGCTGCAGTAAAACTACATTCATTTACATGTGTCCCCCGGGAGTCCGGCCTGCTTTGTGTCTCTCCCCTTTCACAGCCTCCCAGCAACAAAAACATTTCACACTCGCTGCCGATACACTTCTGTTCGGTGGTCTGCGTTTTCACAGGAAAACCTCAAAAGGCCATTTTATTTCAGGACGCCAAAACTATCAGGAGTGGAAAATTATTTCTTTCACGATCATGATTGTTCTTTCTAAGAATGGACGCTTCTTACACTTAAGCGCTATTTACATGTGTCTCTAATGACTACTTTTTAAAACGTCAACAGAAAAGACCCCCACATTCTTTATGTACTAATCAAATTCTTTCAGCTGAGCATTATGGGTTAAAAGGTATTTTTCTCCTCACTCACTTGAAGGAGCTGTTCGGGAGGTTGCTGTGCAGGAGTATAAATGAATCTCGCTGTGAAACGGAAGCACTTTCTCTTTTAGGGGCTGCTGGGTTACTCGTCCCGTTCAGACGCTGTTCCAGTGGATGCACCTCGCTGTTGGGTATCGATTGGGAGCCTGCCAGCCTCGCTGGGTGATAGTGCTTGTCGTGCTTGTCCAGGGAGAGAGAGGTCCAGGTGTCAGGATGTCTTATTGCACCCTGCTGCCCCCTCTGGTCGTTTGGGCTCCTGCAAGTGTTCTCATCCAATCAGTGATGGCGCAGCAGGCGAAGACGGCAGTACGTCACGGGAGGGCGTGTGCTGCCACACGGGAGAGTGTGTTCTTCACGGGAGGGCGTGTGCTGCCACACAGGAGAGTGTGTTCTTCACGGGAGAGCGTGTGTTACACAGCAGAGTGTGTTCTTCACGGGAGAGTGTGTTACACAGCAGAGCGTGTTCTTCACGGGAGAGTGTGTTACACAGCAGAGCGTGTTCTTCACGGGAGAGTGTGTTACACAGCAGAGCGTGTTCTTCACGGGAGAGCGTGTGTTACACAGCAGAGCGTGTTCTTCACGGGAGAGTGTGTTACACAGCAGAGCGTGTTCTTCACGGGAGAGCGTGTGTTACACAGCAGAGGGTTCCCAGGATGGGCAGTGTGAGCATCAGCTTACTCCCCAAAGCGGATTCGCTGCACCCCAGGGTCGGGGTTCAGTGGGGTTCGCTCAGTCTGAAGCGTTTAATTCTCATCTCTGTGGAGACGCCCCTCTCTCTGACCTCCTCCCTCCTGTGACGTGTCTCTAATTGGGGTTGTCTGCTCCCTGCTCCTGCTCCTTCTCCTTCTCCTTCTCCTGCCTCCTGCTGTTATCTGAGCACAGTGTATTAATTATCCACACAGCCTCTCGTACGCGCGCAGGCAGCACGGTTTAAACGGAGATCAGGCAGTGAGCTGTAATCTCCTCCCTCTGCTAATGAAGGGTGCAAAAGGAGAACCACGTTTTACTGCCTGGATCTGTCGCACTCAAATTAAAACGTGACCCCTTCAGATGGATTAACCCCACAGTTTTTCTCTGCCAGTATACCCAGTAGATGACCTTTGACCCTCTCGTTACAGCCGCCTAGTGAGAGTTAGCGAGCAGACCCGTCTCTTGAGGCCTGTCGCTCGGGTGACAGTAAAGTGCAGTCTTCCATACTGTTCCAGAACCTTCCTTTGGGAATCCTGCCAAAGCAGTTTCCTGAGCACTTCCAAGTTCCTCCCATTTATGCATGACTAAATGTGAAACGCACATGCACACACACACACACACACACACGCACACACACCAAGTGAAAGGTGTCTGTCATGTATTCATTATTAAATGCCTGTAAGAAATGATCTACCAGCTCATAGAAAATGAGGGTTTAATATTTAACATCATCCTACATTCTCCAGCAGAGTGGAGAGGGAGCACCTTCAGGCTCTGATATTACTTTACTTTATCTGTCTTTTTTAAAACAGATTCAGTTTTAAGAGCGTGACTCCATCTGAGGCTTCTGTAGCATGTAAACACGGAGATATGGAGAAATGTTGTTTCAGAGTTATTGGCCAACTTGAGTTCACAAATGGAGAAGCGTGTCTGTGGTCTTGTACACCTTGAAGCAGTGTAAATCAATGATGCTGTGAAGGCTAGGTATGCTAACTGCCTTTTAGCTTTCCTTTGCCTTCTGGAATGACCCATTATGTTACTATGGCACCGTTATTAAAAACACACACACACACACACACACACACACACACACACACACACACACACATGCACAAACAGGCACACACACACACATGCACATGTACATGCAGACGTACACACTCACGCATGCGCACGCACACATGCAAGAGCACGCATGCCCACGTACACACGCACACACACATTGACACACATGCACAAATAGACACGCACACATGCACACGTACACACTCACGCATGTGCATGCACACACACGCCCACGTACACACACAAATGCACACACACACACACACACACACACACAAAGCATAGTCTCCGTGTCTGTAAGAGAGGGGCATTCCGCTCCAGGGTTTTTGAGTGACTCTGAACAGGATCTTAATGCAGCTGAAGGAGGGCTTTTGGGGTTATTGGGGTTTATAAGGTGTCGGACTGGAAGGATATGGGGGTGCCCCCTGTACAGGGCTGTCAGTCTCTTTGGTGCTCTCTGCATTATCCCATCACTATGGAGCCAGTGTGGGTTGATTGACGTGTCACCAGGGGAAATGATGGAGGTGACCGGGACAGCACAGCCCCCCCCCCCCCCCCCCCCCCATCCCCCACCCCCCACCCCCCTCTACAGTAGAGCTGGAGGCCTCCGGCACACGTGCGTGTTTTTGGGGGGCTTTGTGAAAGCTGGCTGTAGCCTAAGGCTGCTGCTGCTCTCCAGTGGGGCGGAGTCTCTGTGGGGTGAATAGTGTACCCACCGTTCCCTGTTATAGGCAGACGTAGGTGCTGTCTGGGGCTCGATTCGCTAATGACTACCCGTCGGCTGGAAACTGGTTGGCCGTGTGGTTGCCATGACGCAGGCCTGCTGAGAGGGGCTTTCTGGTGATTCACAACCTGGAGCTCCACCCCTCGGTCCTCCAGGAAGTTCTGCAGGAGGGACATAGCAGCATTCAACCCAGGCCAGTCGGATGGGAGTGCAAAATGCCCAAATATTCCATCAATGCTTGATTGGACTCAGGTCTGGGGATTGGGACAGCCGTGACATTTGGATAATGTTACCTGGGTGCAGGATTCTAGCTGCTGGCTGTTGGAACAGTGCAGTTTGTCGCATGTTGGCTGCGAGCGCGCTCTCTGGCAGTACTGCATCGCTGCAGCAGAGCATGCTTTCTCTCAGGGCACTGCTACATGTTTGTGTGGCCTCTTTATTTTAATGGCTTATTTATTTTAACAGTTATACGACTCATCAATCGCCCTTCACACATTCTGCTTGGCCCCCACCCCACCCCCTATGAACATCTGCAACATCTAAAATAAGACCCAAACAGGGAGTTATTTATGGGGGGGAAAAAGACCCATCGCCGTGATGTCATGCTTGGTGTTATGGCGTGATGGTATGACAGATGACAGGGTGAGAGGTTTATGAATACATTATTTTTACTCGTAAAAATGGATGGGGAGGCGCTTTGGAGACCTGCGGGGGTGGGGTGATGGAGCAGGAGAAACAAAGGGGGGATTGAGGGTCGTGCTGCTGTGGGCGGAAATGTGTCCAGCAGTGGGACATAGTAGGCATTCCTCCAGTGACCGCCCAGCGTGCGATATTTCACCCCCCCCCCACCCTGTCCTGTGGAACATTTGCACCCGGGACCATGCACGCTCCACTGGATGGTACAGCCTGTCGGCACGGGGCGTGAGCACAGACGTTGCGTACAGGGAGAGCTGGTACTGGAGCCGGGACGGGGCATGAGCACAGACGTTGCATACAGGCAGAGCGGGTACTGGAGCCGGGACGGGGTGTGAGCGTGGACATCCCGTACAGGGAGAGCCAGAATGGGGATCTGCTCCACGTGTCTGTTTTGCGGGCGAGGGGGTCGGCGGGATCCGGGTCACCAGCGGGTGCCAGTCCGGATCCAAACCTCCAGGCAGCAAGTGGACAAACCCCCGAGTGATGATGAAGCCAGACCACCTAGTGCTAACGCGGACGAGTTCCCCAGGGCTGATGTGGACGAAGCTGAACCCCCCAGTGCTGAACCCCCCAGTGCTGATCCAGACGTGGGCGAGTCCCTCAGCGCTAATGTGGAAGAGGCTGAGCCCCTCAGCCCTGATGTGGAAGAGACTGAGCCCCTCAGCACTAATGTGGAAGAGGCTGAGCCCCTCAGCCCTGATGTGGAAGAGACTGAGCCCCTCAGCGCTGATGTGGAAGAGACTGAGCCCCACAGCGCTGATGTGGGAGAGAGTGAGCCCCTCAGCACTGATGTGGCAGAGACTGAGCCCCTCAGCGCTGATGTGGAAGAGACTGAGCCCCACAGCCCTGATGTGGAAGAGACTGAGCCCCACAGCACTGATGTGGAAGAGACTGAGCCCCTCAGCGCTGATGTGGAAGAGACTGAGCCCCACAGCCCTGATGTGGAAGAGACTGAGCCCCACAGCGCTGATGTGGAAGAGACTGAGCCCCTCAGCGCTGATGTGGAAGAGACTGAGCCCCACAGCCCTGATGTGGAAGAGACTGAGCCCCACAGCGCTGATGTGGAAGAGACTGAGCCCCTCAGCGCTGATGTGGAAGAGACTGAGCCCCTCAGCGCTGATGTGGAAGAGACTGAGCCCCTCAGCGCTGATGTGGAAGAGACTGAGCCCCTCAGCGCTGATGTGGAAGAGACTGAGCCCCTCAGCGCTGATGTGGAAGAGACTGAGCCCCACAGCGCTGATGTGGAAGAGACTGAGCCCCACAGCCCTGATGTGGTAGAGACTGAGCCCCACAGCCCTGATGTGGAAGAGACTGAGCCCCTCAGCGCTGAAGCAGAGGCAGACGAGCCCCCCAGCTTGGACGCGGGAATCGACAGGTACCGCACGTTCCACACGCAGCAGTCTCTAGAACATTATTTATGATGGCTTTACAAAGAATGTTGGCAGGCAGGACAGGGGGCGTGTACATAGGGGGGGGGGGGGGGGGGGGATTGTGTGAGAGAGGTACCAGGCTGTAGAATCCGCTGTGCCACGCCTAGCGCCTCCTGACTTCAGCACTCAGCTGCTGCCTGGCGCTGTTAAGCCGTGTGAATCTCTTTCGGTCCTGATTTAAACGACAACAGAAAGAACACACTGGATTTACTCATTTATTCCACGGGGCAAAGACGTTCATACAGTGCATACATGTACCACGCACACTCAGAGTCTTGTACACGCGTGTCACTAGCATATCGGCTGCTCCTCCGCTGCGGTGCTTCTGTAGGCTAAAGAACAGATGAGCAGTGGGTGGATTTCAGACCTGACGCTGCTCCCGAGAGGAACTTTTGTAGCACAGCGGAGTGGAAGTCGGTTACGTGAGAAAACGGGTCCAGCGTTGTATAGAAACAGAGAAAATAAGAGCTTACACAGTCAAAATGACCCGTAGAAAACAAGGAAACAAAAAGACAAAGAGGTTGAAAATGTTTTGAGATTTTCTGTGTGTGTATGAATGTGTGTGTGAGTGAGAGAGAGAGAGAGAGAGAGAGGTGTGTGTGTGCATGTGTTTTTGTGTGAGAGAGTGTGTGAGTGAGAGAGAGAGAGGTGTGTCTCAGTGCATGTGTGTGGGGGGGGGAGTGTGTGTGTGTGTGTGTGTGTGTGTGTGTGAAAGAGAGGTGTGTCTGAGTGCATGTGTTTGTTTGAGTGAGAGAGTGTGTGTGTGTGTGAGAGAGAGCGTGGTGTGTCTCAGTGCATGTGTGTGGCGGGGGGGAGTGTGTGTGTGTGTGTGTGTGTGTGTGAAAGAGAGGTGTGTCTGAGTGCATGTGTTTGTTTGAGTGAGAGAGTGTGTGTGTGCGTTTGAGTGAGTGAGAGAGGTGTGTGTCTGAGTGCATGTGTTTGTGTGTGAGAGAGTGTGGTGCGCATGCGTGTGTGTGTGTGTGTGTGTGTGTGTGTGTGCGTGTACATGCATGCCTTTGTCTTCGTGTGTCGAGGGGATCAGGTCTTATTTGCGGTTCCATCACTAATTAGCCTTTATCCAGGATTTGTGCTCTCGCACGGGTACGAGAGAAACGCTACATTACTCATCACAAAGACATGATGCTCTGCGGCTGTGGCTATCGCTACATAAACCTTACAGCTTATTTTACTTTCTCATCAGGCCCGACACAGTCGCCTCTCTCAGGAGCCCCCGATGCTATCACCTTTCTGCCTCCCAAACAATGGGCTTGTACAGAGGGGCGTGAGCACATAGTGTTTTAATACTAACACCAGTGCATCTGTCCAGGGTCCTTAGGTTACTTTCCTCATTATATTGCAGCGCTGATGGTTAACTTTTTTTATTTTTTAAGCTAACCCTTAAAATGTAAAAGGGATTTTACACCAGACTCCCCTGGCCGCCTTTTTTTTTTATTGGTCACGGGGTGGAAATGCAGATGTAAGCTTTTCTGCAGTCGCTTTCCTGCTGATTCTCTCTCCCCACTGTTACAGGAAGTGGCCACTCATCAGAACATCTGCTGCTCAGGATCAATTCTTTATGTAGACACTGCGGCTCTGATCGCGCAGTAATCAAATCAGTCGGCTCACGCATTATTCAGTGAGCGAGGTAGCGTCAGAGCCAAAAAACGCATGATGCTGAAGGGCTGGTAGGCTTTTCAGCACAGACACTGCAAGTTCAGAAAACATGTCCGTTTCTTTTCGGACCGTTTTCGACAACCATTTTAGACCGCTCTCCTCAAAATGTTCTGCCTGTGCTAGCCTTGAAGTCTGTGCTGTAGAGACTGTGTTATCTTATGCTGGTCGAGACTACTGTTCAGATTCTGCTGTCTGTGCTGTTTAGACTGTACTGACAGTGCTGTTTAGACTGTGCTGTTCAGAGTGACTGTGCTGTTTAGACTGTGCTGTTCAGAGTGACTGTGCTGTTTAGACTGTGCTGCACAGTGTGTGTAAATCATATTTTCCAGTTTGTTATGCAGTGGCTGTCACCCACTGTCTGTTTGTAGGGGCACATATGCAAACAGTGTGTGGGCGTCCCATTAAATCTCACTGGAATCACTGCCTGGCTCATTCTACAAATACACTCAGTCATTGTGATGAGGAACAGAGAGGTCATGGAGCTGCTGTACGCTTCTTTTTACGGAGTTATTTTTTTCTGCTCTTATTCCCATCCTTTTCCTCCATTCAAGCTCCATCATCTTTAGAAGGTTTTAGGGATCATCTTTCATTTTGTTTCCAAATGAATTATTGTATTCCTTGTAATATGGACACATACATTTGTGCAGCGTGTGCTAAGTGATTGTGCTTTTGTGGGGTGTGTGCTAAGTGATTTTGCTTTTGTGGAGTGTGTGCTAAGTGATTTTGCTTTTGTGGAGTGTGTGCTAAGTGATTTAGCTTTTGTGGAGTGTGTGCTAAGTGATTTTGCTTTTGTGGAGTGTGTGCTAAGTGATTTAGCTTTTGTGAAGTGTGTGCTAAGTGATTTTGCTTTTGTGGAGTGCCAATCACAGCTCTGCCCTGCCAATCACAGCTCTGGCCTGTCAATCACAGATTTGGCCTGCCAATCACAGCTCTGGTCTGTCAGCCTCTCTCCGGGTGTTGTGCTACAGCTGTTGCCGCGAGGGGCCGGTTTGTGGTGCATCATGGGAGAGCCTTGTCCTTATGTTGTGAAGTCCAGCTCGCTGGGTTAATTTCAGTGTACTTAGCAGGAGTTCAGACATCAGGTTTAAAGCACGACACAACAGTACACAGCTGCTGCTAATCAGAGTCTTAAGGAGAACAGCTGATCCCGGGCTGATGCAGGACAGAGATATTGTGCTTTAAAACATCAGCTCCATCCCCGACTAATGAAAAAAGTGTTTGTTTTGAATGGATCAATTTTCTTGCCCCCTCCCCCCCAAAAAAATACAAACCTTATTATTGCAGCGGAAGCTGAAAGGAGGTGAGCTTCGATATCTCCGAAACGTACAGGTGTAAAGTGTCAGAACAGAAACCTAAGAATACCCGTTATTACGAGCAGCAGGTTAGCCATGATGCCTGGCACAGGTATATCTGACTGAAACACTTGCTTTTGCCTGGGAACGCACACCTGTGGGAGCGTTCACTATGGGATGCCATGAGGATTGTTCAGTATTTGGTAGAACGGGTGTTATGTTATCAGTGTAAGCTAGTTCGGTCTGAGGCCACAGGCTTCGCCCTCAACTTTTTAGTTTTGCACAGGCTCCCTCTAGTGGCCACTGTGTGGTACTGGCTCACTGAACTCATAGACAGACAGACAGACAGACAGACCTGGGGACACCTCTGAAGGAGAAGCCACATTAAGGTTGTGTGCTTTGACCCTTCTTTTCCAAAGAGCAGGTGAACTTTCCTTGCCGTTCACATCGACTACTGGATCAAGTTCACATCGAGTTTGACCATTTATCCTGTCTTACACGTAAACACGCTCAAACAGCATGTACACGTCTGTACCGGTGGCTGTGTTGGCGTGCAAACTCAATGTGTCCACTGGTTATTCCGTAATGCGTTGCCGTGTAAAAATCAATGTAGCGTTGAAGATATTCAATTTATTTTCACGCGTGCCTCCGCATCGTCATGGAGCGCATCGATCACGCTCACGCCTGCAGGCTGCGCTTCACGTCAGTTCATTAGTTTCACGTCTCTGCTGACTTTGTTGTTTATTCTTATTGAAATTGAGCGGCTCGGTAATGGACTGGAAGAATCCTCTTTTCTCGAACTGAGCTACAGGGCTCGGCAGTGCATGCAGCCGCGTGGCCGTGACGCCTGTGTTGCCTGTGTGATTTAATTCCACTCTGACACCTTCAATATTAATAGGTATTTGTGGTTTGTTTTATTGTTCTGTTCAGTTTTGTGTTTTATGATGTATACAGAGCAGGACTGGCTCTAGTAATGTTACATTTCATTACATTCGACTTTATTATCTTTTTTTTCGTGGAAATGTGTATTTGGCCTCTTAAGGGGGGTCACATTCAGTGTGTAAATATCAGCACGTAATTCAGCACGTTACCGTGAGGATTTACAGTGACCTTGTGACGGTGACTGTAACGTAATGTAGCCCTGAGTATGACATGAGGAGTAAACGAACGCTTGTTAAAGATGAGGAACGGGGAAATGTGGTGATTTTGAAGGTGTGGAGAGGTTGGGCCGGGCCGGGCCGGGCCACACATCACCGCTATGAAAGCTGAGTGTCCGTGGGACAGCCGCTAATGGCGCCATTGATCAGTCTGCTTTACCGCTGGTGCGGGAGACTGCTGGCGCACGGCCATGGCTCTGTCCTGAGGAAATTACCACGGCGACCAGCAGGCCAATGTTCCGCAACGGCCTTTGGTGAACTCCAAAACCAAGTGACATATTTATAGAGACAGAAAAGTAGACCCCCCATCTCTCTCTCCTCCTCCCCCCTCTGTCTCACCTTCTTTCTCTCACCCTCTCTATCTCTTTTTCTCTCTCTCTCTGTCTCTCTCCCCCTCTCTGTCATGCTCTCTTTCTCCCTCTCTCTCTCTCCCCCTGCCCCATCTTTCTTACCCTCTCTCTGTCTCTCTCCCTCTCTCTCTCCCCCTCCCCCCTCTCTCACCCTCTCTCTCGCTGTCTCTCTCCCCGCCTCTCCCTCCCTCTCACCCTCTCTTTCTCACCCTCTCTCTCTCTGTCTCTCTCCCTCCCTCTCTCCCCTTCTCCCACCTCTTATCGCACCGTAGTTCACAGGTCGGGCTAACACAGACATGAGTCAGAGGAAGCTTATTTAGCATTTTACTTTTCAAGGATATCTTCCCTTAGCTTTGTGTTGCTGGTAATGATATCATAGCTGTCAGGCTAACTGGACAGCGAGCTTAATTACAGTCTTTACCCACAGCCACACCATCCACTTTACCAGCCAGCTAACCAGCCTCCAGCCAGTATCTCATTCTGTGCAACGTCTACCGTGTTAAACCTTCAGGTCTTTCTGCGTCGCGGTGTGTATTTACTCATGTGTAAATACACACCGCTACTCAAACCAGAACATTTACACATGAGTAAATACACACCGCTACTCAAACCAGAACATTTACACATGTGTAAATACACACCGCTACTCAAACCAGAACATTTACACATGTGTAAATACACACCGCTACTCAAACCAGAACATTTACACGTGTAAATACACACCGCTACTCAAACCAGAACATTTACACATGTGTAAATACACACCGCTACTCAAACCAGAACATTTACACATGTGTAAATACACACCGCTACTCAAACCAGAACATTTACACATGTGTAAATACACACCGCTACTCAAACCAGAACATTTACACATGTGTAAATACACACTGCTACTCAAACCAGAACATTTACACATGAGTAAATACACACCGCTACTCAAACCAGAACATTTACACATGTGTAAATACACACCGCTACTCAAACCAGAACATTTACACATGAGTAAATACACACCGCTACTCAAACCAGAACATTTACACATGTGTAAATTCACACCGCTACTCAAACCAGAACATTTACACATGAGTAAATACACACCGCGACTCAAACCAGAACATTTATACATGAGTAAATACACACCGCTACTCTGACCAGAAAATTTACACACTTTGGTGTGGGGTGGAAGGGTCAGTACCATTCAGTAAATTCACCCTTACAAAAATATTGGCCTTCAAGAAAATTTGCACCAAACCTTTGGCATTGTTGCCACATGTTTGCGGCAAGCTCATATTTTCACATGCAAATCACCTTAGTGGAAACTGCCATTCACTTCTCGCAAAGTTTTTAGTTCATCACGACTGGCAAACTCTGACAAACCTCTGGCCACATTTTGTGGAAAACAATTTAGTTTGCGGAAAATGCGCAACATATTAGCTGCAAGTTTGCGGCAAACTATCCAGTTTTGTAAGGGCAGTCAATTCTAGAAGTTAAATTGAAAATGACTTCTTGAGTCTGAACCGAACGGCTGGCAATTAAGGTCTTATTTTTAATGTATATTTTTCTGTAAAATATATGCAAATGTTTGAAAATATCACTCAAAGTGCTACTACAACTCGCAATCTACAAATTTATGTGTGTATTTGTTTTTGTTATGTAATTGTGCTATGTTATTGTGTATGAGTGTTTGAATACAGGTTTTGCCTGTATATTTTGTGTAATGTAAGAATATATTTTGTGTTAGCTTTTTTGGACTGTGGGTGGGATGATCTTCCCCTTTGTGGCAGTCTGTCTGTCTGACTCATGACAGGAAAACAAAAAAACTCTGACGCTACTTTGCTAAACAATCAAGGTGCCTAGCATGAGAAACATGAGCACAAAGGTAAAAATTCCAGCTACAATTGAAGAGGGGTGGAAAGTTTTTTTATCTTCCACTTCTAGTGGAGCTGGAATTTTTTACCTTTATGTCTGTCTGTCTCAGACAGAGCTGGAACCAGGGGTAGGGCAAGGTCATTTCTCAGTGCTGATTGGATGAGAGGCTGCGGAGACGGGCGTGGCAGCGCTGTAACCTGAGAGACGTGGCGGTGGGCCGGGCGGTGGGGTGGCAGGGGTACAGCCGGGCAAGCGTGAGATGCCTTTCTCCCACGCTGACCAAGGACAAACTCACAGCCACCCCAAAAATCCATACCTGACTGCAGGGGGTCGGGGAGCATGTATGTCCCTTCACCCCCATACGTGTGTGTGTGTGTGTGTGTGTGTGTGTGTGTGTGTATTTCTGTTTCTGTGTGTATCTGTGAGAGAGAGAGAGAGAGAAGGTGCTGACAGGACTATGTCACGTGTCTGGCAGCGTTTGAGGCATCGGCTGAAGTAGCAAAAAAATTTGCAGCCTCCAAGCATGTGTAAAACGATCGGCCGCTGGATATTGGGGGGGGGGGGGGGCGGCTCGCGCCCCATCTTTAATAAATCTCACAGGGACATTGGATTTTTTCCTTCGTGGGTGCTGAGCGCTCGGCCCAGGGTAAATTTGGCACAGCGTGAGGCAGCGCTGGCATTCCCACCTCAGATCTGCACCGTGTCCCACCGTGGGGGGGGTATGGGGGCGGGGGTGTGTGTCAGAGCCAGTCCCGAGCAGCGCAGAGTTTCGGCTCGGGGTGAGAGGAGAAGGAGGTAGTCAAGCAGAGAGGCTGTGACGCTCTAACTCTGTGGAACAGGGTCTCTGGGTCTCTGGGACGCTGGGCTGCGGTTAGCACCTGTTAGCCCCAGGCTCACTAGACAAAGCCTCACTAGAACCCGAAAAGAACTGGGCCCAGTTCACTCTTAACATTTCAAAAGAAAAAAAACTTTTTTGGTTTACTTTACTTTTTGGGCTCATTGAGTCGGCTGTGAGACGTTGCGAGTGGATTGGGAGGCAGGTGAGTGCGGGTTTGAGGATGGGGTTCTGCTGCTGAAACTGTTGCTTTAGCTGTTTTAGTCAGACACAGGTGATTATAGGCAGGAAAAAGTATTTGAAGTTGCATTTGGTTATTAGGAGCTGTGTGTATAGCATGTGTTAGCCACCTCAGCCTATGTTAACCGGCGTAGCCTGTGTTTGCTACCATGGCCTGTGTAAGCTGCTGTAGCCTGTGTTAACCGCCGTAGCATGTGTTAGCTACCGCAGCCTGTGTTAACTGCCGGAGCCTGTGTTAGCCACCTCAGCCTATGTTAACCGGCGTAGCCTGTGTTTGCTACCATGGCCTGTGTAAGCTGCTGTAGCCTGTGTTAACCGCCGTAGCATGTGTTAGCTACCGCAGCCTGTGTTAGCCGCTGTAGCAAGTGTTAGCCGCAACAGCCTGTGTTAGCTACCGCAGCCTGTGTAAGCCGCTGTAGCAAGTGTTAGCCGCAACAGCCTGTGTTAGCTACCACAGACTGGTGCAGTCATGATCCTGAGCGTTTATTAATCCCTGATCTGTAGGAGGATTTGAGCTGATCGATACGCTCACAGGACTTCCCGTAAGTTAGGGGCTCTGAATTGGATGTGAGGCATATGGTGCTGTGTTGACTGATGGCATTTTATGGACCTCTTTCTGATGTATGCACACGCACACACACACACACACACACACACACACACACACACACACAGACACTCCTGCATGCTGGAGAAGTGCATGCTGGGATGTCACGCCAGATGCTTGATTTTCTCCGGTTGCAGAATGTGTGCTCACGTGTGTGTTTTTATGAAAACACACACGTGAGCACACATTCTGCAACCGGAGAAAATCAATGCATCTGGCGTGACATCCCAGCATGCACTTCCTCCAGCATGCAGGAGTGTCTGTGTGTGTGTGTGTGTGTGTGTGTGTGTGTGTGTGTGTGTGTGTGTGTGTGATAGAAAAAGGAGAGATATATAGAGGTATGTAAAGTCTTTGTAAAAGTATTGTGTGTGAATGAGTGTCTGAGAGTGTGTGTACAGTATACACATAGGCTCTGTAGAATCAGTGTGTGTGTGTATGTGTGTGAGCATGTGTATACTAGTATATGTATTGTAACTGTATTGTAGGCGCATTGTCAGGTATTTTTCTGTCTGCAGTTGTAGTGGGGCGGCAGTGTAGTATAATGAACTGAGGAATTAATGAATTAAGGAACTGGCCTTGTAACCGAAAGATTGCAGGTTCGATTCCCAGGTTAGGACACTGCTGTTGTACCCTTGAGCAAGGTACTTAACCTGAATTGCTTCAATGTATATATCCAGCTGTAATAAATGGCTAATATGTAAAAAATGCTGAAATAAAGTTGTGTAAGTCGCTCTGGATAAGAGCGTCTGCTAAATGCCTGTAATGTAATGTAATGTAGTGCCGCCCTTAAACACGCCCCTTTCAGATGGCCCATCTCTGACAGTGTCAGGAGGACTTTATCAGGGGGGTCTGTCTTTCTTTCTTTTTTTGTCATTGTTTTTCAATCCAGGTGTGAGTGCTGGTGTAATCCAGGGATGAGCACAGGTGTAATCCAGGTGTGAGCGCAGGTGTAATCCAGGTGTAAGCACAGGTTTATTCCAGATGTGAGCGCAGGTGTAATTCAGGTGTGAGCAAAGGTGTAATCCAGGTGTGAGCGCAGGTGTAATCCAGGTGTGAGCGCAGGGGTAATACAGGTGTAATCCAGGTGTGAGCACAGGTGTAATCCAGGTGTAATCCAGGTGTGAGCGCAGGTGTAATCCAGGTGTGAGCGCAGGGGTGAGTGCAGATGTTCTCATAACAGAATGGAGGGAACCTATGTGGGCAGGAGCGAAATATCCCAGAATACACCTGTAGTGACACAGCCTCATCTACAACTGAACACTTTCAACAGACAGGGTGTGGTAGTGTTGAGGTGGGGGGCAGGGTGTGGTAGTGTTGGGGTGGGGGTCAGGGTGTGGTAGTGTCGGCTGGTGGGGGGGTCGGGGTGTGGTAGTGTTGGGGTGGGGGGGCAGGGTGTGGTAGTGTTGAGGTGGGGGGGGCAGGGTGTGGTAGTGTTGGGGCGGGGGTCAGGGTGTGGTAGTGTTGAGGTGGGGGGCAGGGTGTGGTAGTGTTGGGGTGGGGGTCAGGGGTGTGGTAGTGTCGGCTGGTGGGGGGTCGGGGTGTGGTAGTGTTGGGGTGGGGGGGTCGGGGTGTGGTAGTGTTGAGGTGGGGGGGCAGGGTGTGGTAGTGTTGGGGTGGGGGGCAGGGTGTGGTAGTGTTGGGGTGGGGGTCAGGGTGTGGTAGTGTTGAGGTGGGGGATCGGGGTGTGGTAGTGTTGGGGTGGGGGGCAGGCTGTATTAGGGTGGTGGGGTGGGGGGCAGGCTGTATTAGGGTGGTGGGGTGGGGGGCAGGCTGTATTAGGGTGGTGGTGGTTGGGGCCTTTATTCCAGGGCCTTTTTTGGTCATTGTTGTAAAAACGGCTTGCAGTCTGTTGAGGTAATCACTTTGGATTTGCGTTCAGGAGATTTTGTGCCCAAACTTGGCGTGTAGCTATTTGTGCATTTTTGACGTGATTAAAAATGTACTTTGATCCTTTTTTTCCCCTCATCCTCTGATTTAAAAAAAATGTCACAACCGTTCATCTGTAATAAAGTAGGTCTTGGATGAGTGCGTTAAATGTCTCCATTATCACCCTACAGAGGAGCAGTGTGCCATGCATTACACAGCTGTACTGTGTCCTAAACAATATGTGTACTATACACATAGCTCCTAATAACCAGCAGACATTACTGATATAATGGCCATTAGCCATTATAATTTGGGCGTTATTACTGGACAGCAGCCAAGCCAACCTGTAGCTTTATTAGGTCAAACAGCTGAAGCTGAGCTTGGTTGGGGCTCTGTTCATTCTTGCGATCTCCTGGGAAAAGTTTATTATTATTGGAAGTGGTTTGGTCGACCTGTAGGGGCCAGTATTCTCTGAAAGTAGCTCAAATAAAAAATAAAACTCCAATTCCCCAGTCCCGTGATGGGGGACACTGTGATGTAGAAGGTGCTGTTCTTCGGATGAGATGTTAAAACCGGCTCTGAAGTCATGTTGTCTGACAGAAGGTGTGTCTGCTAATCTGCACTGTGGGACAAGCGTGACTCTCTTTGTTGAAGGTGGTGCAAATAAGATTATTTTTATTATTCTGTGAGTTTATAGAGGGTGTGTCCTTAGGCTTAAGGGACTTAGATACTCTACCGGGAGCCTTTTCCCACAGGAAGTTGCTTTAAGTCTTGTTATTTCTGTCAGTTTTTCTGAGATGAATTTTAAAGTAACTAAACATACGTCTGATTCTAAAGGAACATAGTTGTGTTTGATTATATTACAGTGCTCCTCGTTGTTCCTCTCTGTTTGTCTGTGATATCTTTAACTGTGGCTGTAGTCTTGATCCCAGTTTATCTGTGATATCTTTAACTGTGGCTGAATTTGTAAGAGAATAAAACATGAACCGCTTCAAAAAGATAAACATTCTGGTTCTGACAAATGAGCTTGACTTCAGTTTTTGTGATATTAATGGGTAAAGGTATTAATCTCCAAGTTGATACAGGCAAATTAACATTTACAAAAACTCAATGACTGTAAATAATGAAAGATTCTCTGATGAGTGGTGGCATGTTTGCCCGTCGCTACACTGATGTCCTGGGCTAAGACGGCTCCGTTATGCTCAGCTGGACTGAAGTTCGGAGAGAATGCTCTTCGGAGAGAAATGTGTTTTAATTAAGCAAAGAGAATGGGAACGTGCCAGTCCACAGCCATATGAACCAGCCAGGTACAGAAGCTACTACTGTATGTACGCTATGTTTGCTATTGAGTGGCGGTGCTTCCCTTCTATGCGGGAGAGTATTTATAGGGAAGAGCGGGTATCCGGATTCAGCTACTTTATCTGGCCGTCTGAGACAGGCTGGGCACTGAGGAATGCTCCCACTCAATAATGGCTGCCGTTTGCACACTCCTCTTCACAAACATCTTCCTCCTGATAACAGCGGGGGTGCTGGTCAGAGCGCGAGTCCTTCGCGTTATCTTGGAAGCTTTTTCTTTGAATAAAGTCGGTCCTTTTGTGAGTGGACCCATGTCAGAGGCAGGTGTGGAGTTATCAGGAAGGACATTACCTTGTGATGGAACGTGACATCTGTTGTCCCAATCATCAGTCTTGTGCCGGGTCTGTGTCTGTGTGTGTGTGTGTGTGTGTGTGTGTGTGTGTTTTTGTGAGGGAGAGCACAGGGAAGGGTGAGGTGTCTCAATACTTTTCACCAAAATGATGAAACTGGTTTGAAATAGTGTTCTCCCACAGCTAACAGGACATGAGAGCAATAAGAAGCCCGCTTTGTTAAAACCATTTGGACCCAGTTAGGCTGAACGTAGCACCTAGCCTCACCAATCATACCATGTTCAAAGAGGATGGCGGCTTGTTAGCATGCAACGGTGGGAAGAGTTTTCATGGGAACGTCTCATTGGCTGTAAATGAAGCACACTGCCTGTTGTGGAAAAGTCTTTGTGACTCATATAGGGTGTCAGGAAGTTCCGGAACGTACAGCGTTCCGTGCTTATTGTGACACGTGTTGCTCTTTAGGGTTCCCATTGGTATTCGTCAGGGCTGCCAGATTCTATTCCTGGAGGGCTATATGTTGCCTGCTGTGCTTTTGCTCCAACCTGAGATCTTAATTTTGTACAAAACCCAGTCACCCCTATTTTGAGTGCCCCAGTGTGCTGTCTGTCCCATTGGGATGTCCTTACAGCAGCCAATAAGGAACCTCCTTTAAATATTAAGTTTTACACCTCCTAAATTTACGGTGTCCAATTCTGATTCTGAACAGATATACAACGGTCACAATTATTCATCAGTGTTCATAATTTCAACATGCATGGCTCATTAATTCATTATAAGAGGTGTAGGTTTTGTTTTCATTTTGGTGTATTATTTATTAATTGATACCCCAGCAGAGCAGAGCAAGACAGAAGTTTTCTCATTCAAGCCATTGTGAGGGATTGGTTGAACTTAATAAGCTACAGCCCTTGTGTAACATACTGCTGTGCTGCTCCATTTGACAAAAACACCTTTTTTCTCTTATAGAAAGTCTGTTGGTGTGTGACTGGTGCTTTAGGTTCCCTCCACAATGCCACATTTCGTTTTATTTTCTTCAGTTTGCTGTGCTCTGGAGAGCCCTCTCTGGGGCGGTAATGGTATTGCAGGTACGCTAACGCTCAGATAACCCGCAGGCTGATATGAAATTAGCAATGCTAACGAGGGCCTCTTAACTACCGAAATCACAGCCTGGGGGGTTACGGTAATGAGCGCACTGGGGCGTCCTGGATCTGGGGGGGGTGCAGGAGATGCGGCGTTAGATATTTTGGGGAGAGGGGTGGGGGTGGGGGGTGGAGGTGGAGGTGGAGGTGGGGGGGGGGGGCCGCAGTGGTCAGAGATCAATAGTGGAGGGGGGGGGCTCTGGGACGGGACTCGTCCCTCACCTGCACTTCTGCTCTTCATTAGCTCAGCGATTTACCCGGCATGCAGCTGAAACACAGCCAGACCTCCCTCCCTCCCTCTCTCTCTCTGCCTCCCTCTCTCTCTCTCTCTCTCTCTCCTTCCCTCCCGCTCTCTCTCACTCTCTCTCCCTCTCTCACGCTCTCTCTCTCCCTCTTTCTCGCTGTCTCTCCCTCTTTCTCGCTGTCTCTCTCACTCTCTCTCTCCCTCCCTCCCTCTCTCTTTCTCTCCCTCCCTTGCTCTCTCAGCTCTGCCTCTCTCTCTCTCTCTCCCTCTCCCTCCCTCCCCTCGCTTTCTCAGCTCTGCATCCCTCCCTCCCCCTCTCTCTCTCTTACTCTCCCTCTCTCGCTCTCTCAGCTCTGTCTCTCTCTCTCTCTCTCTCTTTTTCTCCTTCTCTCTTTATCTCACTCTCCCTCCCTCCCTCGCTCTCTCAGCTCTGCTTACCAGGCCAGCGGAGCAGCATCGTTCTGCACGCGCTCAGTTAGGAAGGAGCGGACAGGGGGTGTGTGGCAGGTGGAGCCGGCGAGTTTGGGGAGCTCAGGGTCGAGTGCAGAGAGGAGAGGGGGGGGGTGGGGGGGGGTTTATGGGCAGGTGGGAGGACAGGACAGAGCTCCCCCCACGTTGTCGTTTCACTCGCTGGCTGGTTCTGCTCGCTGTGTCGGTCCGCGGCAGCGCTGGGATTGTATCTGGTATCTCCGGCGGGGTGCGAGAAGGGCTGTGACTCCCCCTCCTCTCCCTGGTCAGACCCCCGGGACGGGACGGGACGTTCGGGGGATTACAGCAGGTGTGCGCTTCATTTTAGCCCTCCCACCCCTCTTTTACTTTCTCCCCTCCCTCCTTCCCCTCCCTCTCCCCGTTGTGTCTATCCCTCCACCCTTTTCATTCTCTTTATTCTGTTCCTCCCACTCTCTCTCTCCCTTTCTCTCCTTCCCTCTCTCTCTCCCCTCTCTCCCTCCCTCCCTGTCTATCCTTCCCTCTCTCTCTGTTTCTCCCTCTCTCCCCCCTCTCTCTCACACTCTCTCTCTCTCTTTCTCTGTCTCTCCCTCTCTCCCCCTCTCTCTCTCCCTCTCTCCCCCTCTCTCTCTCTCTCTCTCTCTCTCTCTCTTTCTCTCTCTCTGGGAGCGGGAAGAGTTTAGTTTAAATGAAGCTCTCTCCAGCAGCATTATTGTAACTGAGTGGATTACAGATCCGTCGTGACCATGTGGGGCCGGCCGGGGTACCCCAACTCCTTACCCCACCCAGGACACCCCTTCTACCACCGCCCGGGCAGGTGTGTATGCGTCTGCTCGCCGTGTGAGGTACCGCTGCTCTCCCACACACCCCACGCGCACTCACACACACACACACACACACACACACACACACACACAGAGCTCTGCAGGGTCGGCTCGCACAGCGTGCAGCCTTTGTTTGGGCTCTGTGATGCCTGCTTGCGGGGGGGAGCGCTTTATGACGGTATCGATCGTGTGTGATGTGCGCTTCCTTGCCCCTATTACAGCGCTGAGGTCTCCGGCGTTTCCACGCCATACGGGGAGAAGCTGCAAGTTTCAATTCAAGCTTCTTTTTTTGAAAGCGGAGAGTGTGTTCTCTCTCTCTCTCTCTTTCTCTCTCACTCTCACTCTCACACACATGCACACACACCTACTCACACAAACACGCATACAAACAAACACACACACATTCCTTTTCAGAGAACTCTCTGTGCGTGCGTTCTGGCGAAGACACACCCCCCTCTCTTGGGTACAGGACAGCCCTGCCCGGTTGTGGAATGCGCTCGTTTCTTTGTTCGTATCGTCCCTGTTTACCGGACACGGCCTTGGAGAGAGAGATCCACATTGATGCCTAATGCCTTATTTAGAGCAGAGACAAACACACGTTCTTTATTGACTCACCATTTCAACCCTCCTGTTTGCACATGATCTGTGTTTTGATCAGTCGCTGGCTGGAGTCCAGGCTCGGGTTCGAGAGGGAAGGGACGCACCTGCCCCAATACTGGGGACCGTGGCGTGCGCTTCTGAGAGCGTTTGTGTGAGCGGATGTTAAGGTTTCTGTGGCAAGGCTTTGCGTGGCGTGTGTGTTTGTGGTGAACGGATGTTCAGTTTTCTGTGGTAAGGCTTTGCGTCCCGTGCGTTTGTGAGAGCGGATGTTGAGGGTTCTCTGGTCAGGCTTTGCGCAGCGTGCGTGGCAGGTCGCTGGGGACCGGCGGTATAAAGTCTCTCCTGTTATGGCTGAGCCGCTGGTTAACAATCAGCCCAGCGCGAGGAAGTGGACGGTCGCCTCTGCGCCGCTGAAACCCGCCAACCCGCTCGCCTCGTTTCACCCTGAGGTCGTCAGGCTGGCCTGGCAATAGCCTGCCATAAACCGCCACAACCGGGTCGTATACTGAACTACAAATACTTTAGACCAGGGATGCCGAAATCTGGCTCTGAAGGCCGGTAGAACTGCTGGTTTCATTTTCTACCTCGTAGTTGATTGAAGGTCACTGATTGATCTGACAGTTCATTGATTAAGGTAAAGATTTTTTATTTATTTTATTTTCTTTGCAACTTTTGTAGAGATCTGCAGCAGTTTTACTGGCACCTAAAGTAAGGCATTTAAAAAACCAAAAAGGGAAATGACAGGAACAGGTTTCCAGCTGGCAGGTGTCGGTTATTCAGGTATGATCATGTAAATTAATTTTATTTAATATTTTTATTCTCAGCAAACCTGAGAACCTGGGATCAAATGATGATGTGACACTGCCTCCCGCATTCCTGTTCAGATCAGCCTCCGGAATATTCTAAAATAACTGCAGTCCCGATACTCTGGCAGGTTTTACTTGTGTCTATTTGTGTGCACAGTCAAGATAACTGGTGCATGCATTAAAAATGATCGAGGATAACACATTAGAAGTATTAGACTTCTTTCTTCTTCCCGTTGTGGTCCTCTTCACGGCGACATGACGTGATGCACTCGGCATCACATTGAATTTTCCGGAAATAATTCATTTCAGGCATAGAGAGGAAATTACAAAATTGCATTCTACTCCTGCTGTGGTTCTGTTGGCTTAAGAACAGTTTAAAAAAATATTTCCGTCAGGTTGTTTAAACTTCTGCATTTTTAAATGGCTATTATCAGGTTTTTTGAGTTCTTCATCCCTTACAAATTGTTTAATATATGGAATGGACACATTCATAGAGGGCCCGCAGAATACATTATTCTCCATAAATGGTTGTGACATCCAGCTAAGCACTTTCTAACAGCCACCCTGAGTGCGCTTGATAGGACTTATGCATGGGGTTATTATGAGTGTTTATTAGCCTATTAATGTTTTACTACAAGGACCTGTAGTCATTGTACTTTAAAAAAAATTATTTTATGTTTGAGTAAAGGCTTTGTTAGGTGTGTCGGCAGGTCGGTGTGTTGGCAAGACGGTGTGTTGGCAGGACGGTGTGTTGGCAGGACGGTGTGTTGGCAGGTCGGTGTGTTGGCAGGACGGTGTGTTGGCAGGTCGGTGTGTTGGCAGGTCGGTGTGTTGGCAGGACGGTGTGTTGGCAGGACGGTGTGTTGGCAGGACGGTGTGTTGGCAGGAAGGTGTGTTGGCAGGTCGGTGTGTTGGCAGGACGGGTGTGTTGGCAAGGCGGTGTCTTGGCAGGACGTGTGTTGGCAGGTCGGTGTGTTGACAGGATGGTGTGTTGGCAGGACGGGTGTGTTGGCAGGTCGGTGTGTTGGCAGGACGGTGTGTTGGCAGGACGGGTGTGTTGGCAGGTCGGTGTGTTGGCAGGTCGGTGTGTTGGCAGGTCGGTGTGTTGGCAGGTCGGTGTGTTGACAGGACGGTGTGTTGGCAGGACGGTGTGTTGGCAGGACGGGTGTGTTGGCAGGTCGGTGTGTTGGCAGGACGGTGTGTTGGCAGGTCGGTGTGTTGGCAGGACAGACCATTGTCTGGTCAGCATTGTATATTTAGAACCAGAGACTCAGCAGTATGCTGTGTTGTGATGTTCAGTTTGGCATTGGTGAGCATGACCTTGTGCTTTGGGAGATGAGCTCAGTTTTTCACCCTGAGAAAGGATGTATTTTGGCTTCTGCGTACACAGGTCATTCAATCCTGTTCTTTCTGCTCAGAACTGCTGTTTTGGAGCTGACTTTTTATGCATTCATTTTTAAATGATCTTTCCATTTGCCATATTTAGCCCAGATAATTGCCTCCATCATGCCCTTTACATTGGCCTTTATATTTAAATTTTCCCTCACAATCCATAAAATCCAAAGGGAATCCGTATTTTATTCACAAAACCGAGTTTCAGCCAATAATCACGCCATCCATTCACGAATGATCTGCAGTTGTTTGCAAACACTGGTTGTATGTTTACGGGTCACTTAAAGCTCAGGATGTAACTTTTGTCTGAGAATGAACACAGATGGTCCAACTTTTGGTTTTTCCCTGTAATTTGCGGTGGAATCGCGTCCGATGTCGTCGCGCTGTCGGAAGATTGAGAGGATCAAAGATCGGGCATCTGACCCGGCTGTGGTGTGTGTAATTTGAGCGGGAGAGGATGTGTTTCTGTGGCGAGCGTCTCGAGCCTCATTCTGAAAGGTGGATTTCTGCTCACGGGAGCGCAGAGCATCTCTCCGGTCTCGGCGTTTCCAGACCGGTGGAACCGTTAATCTGTCCGGAGAATGTTCCGGTACCTATTCAGTCATCCATGTTAAAAAAAAAAAAAAAAGAAATCACCATGAGAAGGAGGAGGATGCTCAGCAACTGCGTGAGCCACGCTACATGTTCCTGCCTGGGACTAAAACAAACCAGGTGAGCTCATTTCTCCTGCGACGCCGTTGTCACCAGCTCCAGAGTGTTGTATTAAACCTTAATTAGTCATAAGCATGCGTGGAGAGACCAGAAGAAAAGCCGTTTGATATTACTGCTCGTGGATTATGACCGATTGAATCATACGTTACTTTTTTTTGAGGTTGTGTGGTTTGTATGAGTTCGGTGTGATACCAATGGGCTCCTGCAGTGCTCCAGGAGTCGCGCTGTTGAGGCCGGCCTCATTGTCACTGGACGCTTCCCCAAATGCTCGCGGAGCCGGGCGAGATTACAGCGCACGTCTGATCAAAACTGAGCACCGAAGGGGAGGGGTCTCCTCTCGGGGGTGGGGGGGCCCGAGAGACACTGGCTGCTGATGCCGTTTGTCACTTATAGAGATGTGGAGGAAGGGGAGGGGGGGGCTTTGTGATGGGGGGTGGGGGTGCTGTCACCCCCATTATTCTCCTGCGTTTCGGGATGTGTGTGGAGCCGCTGTGGTTCATGACGTCTGGCAACTAATGAGTCTCATGTACTGCTGCAGGAAATTACATCAGGCCTGGGTCAAATAATTATCTGAAAAAACTTTTAACTCTTTCAATGCTGGCAGCACTCTGAGAATATTCCAACTGCCTATCGCAGAGAATAAAAAATGAAATAAAACATTTTTGTTAACAAAATATACAATAGTTTGTTAATAGAATGGGTTTTGTTCTGAATTTTGGTGAAAACGTCTTTAGCGGTCTATGTGTGGATCTCGTTCCACACAAAGAATCCACATCAGGACCATGAGGCTGTATTGTGTAGAATCTCAGTCGCCGGCCACTCCAACAGAAGACTGCTTTCCTCCTAAGATTTTAATCAGAGAACAGGGAGAAAAGTATAATCTTATGGGATGAATGGGGCGGCGATAAACCTCCATGCCCTGAGATGAGATGGGATTCTGTGTTTGTATGTGCATACAAACACATGCAGGGTAATCTGTGTGAGAACATGCATACAAGCGCATAAAGGATAATAATCTGTTTGTGGGGAGGGAAAACAGGAGTGAGTCAGAAGGCTCTTTTGCCCCCAGTGCAGACTGCGGGGGGCAAATAAAGAGAGGGTAGATTGTTAATGTGCAGATAAACTGGAGAATCTCTGGTGGGTTGCATGGATTGAAGCGTTCAAATATTTTAGAAGAATGATGCATTGTTTCCAAGTAGTATTATTCTGGGGTGGGCCTGCAGAGAAGGAATAAACAATTCTGTTATTCTCAATCTCCAGGATGCCAGGGATCTTTATCAAACTATTTTTCTTACATTAAACACATGGCTGGAGTATTCAAGTGTAACTAAGTGTAAATTTATTCAGCACATTTGTGTTTATTTCTGAAAGGAAACGACGGGCAAAATTGAATATTATCATGTGATCTTAACGCTCTCCTCTTTCATCTCCAGCCAGTAAATTAGAGATTAACCCCAGAATAATTATGGGTTTTGTTGTGCTGAATGTGTTGATGCAATAGGTAATTTTGTGCCATCACATGACACTTCTTGGGTGTAATTTCAGCTGTTTTTGTACATTACAGTTTGGGTGTAATTTCAGCTGTTTTTGTACATTACAGTTTGGGTGTAATTTCAGCTGTTTTTGTACATTACAGTTTGGGTGTAATTTCAGCTGTTTTAGTACCATTACAGGTTGAGTTTCCTTCTTAAATTTGGCATGAGCAGGAATCTCAGCCTGGAATCCAATCAGCATTTTTCCTTACTGTTGATTTATGAATGAATGCAATTGCTTGTTTTTTGTTTGTTTGTTTGTTTTCTTTAAAACAAACTTGGTGAGTCTCACAAACACATAAAAAATGAACAAGCCAAACTGCCAAACTTTGTTTATGAAGAAAAACTATCTACAGACTGACGCTTTATCTGACACTGATTTATTTCGAAGACAAAGTCAAGGACGAATGTTGATTGAATCCCGGCCTGAATCTTTGTTTGGGGGAAGGGGGGGGGGGGGGGGGGGGGCGGGGGGGTTGTAGATATGAGAGGTGGAGACTAAAGCTGAGTATTATGCCCCAATTTACATAGAAATGGGCTGTGCTCTTATTGCAACCCTTCAGGTGAAATACAGGTACTTGGATCTGAACAATTCAGGGACTACATTCAGAAAACCTGAAAGGTTTTTTTAGTTCATGTGAGGCAAAAAGATTGAAAGGCTTCGGCATGTTGCCTAAGTACGATGGCGCATCATCTCGACGGCATCTTGCGGTATCCGGTCCACACTCCCTTATCCAAATGCAGTACATGAGAGATTGCCACGGCAACGTGTGTCCCACAGCATCCTCGGAGTGGTCACCTGACCCACTTCATTCATCTCGTGCTGCCAATGGCAACCAAGGTAGCAGGGATCCCTCCTGGTTGGCTGGCCTGCCATATGAGGCCACGCCCCCCCCCCCCCCCCCCCCCACACAGGCCGCAGTGACAGAGGATCATACCCTCTGCCCAGTACCATGGTGGGATCATGGTTAGATACCCTCGCAGCCTGGAACAGAACAGGAAGATATTATCTCTTACTTCAACCTCAACCTGAGACTGTGGAGTCATGTTCTGAGTGACAGCTGTCAGTTTTTTTGAAGTTTTGGGGCAGGACTGCCCGTTTATACTTGCCTGTCGCAGTTTACACGGTTTTTTGATTGATTCCCCCTTTCCTGGCTGTTGAGTGGATTTTATCGTAGTCGGCAGAGAGCAAAGTCTTCACTGAATCTCTGCGTTCATATCACAATTAACGTTTGGTTTCCATCAAAGCTGAATTCACTATCAGAACAGTAGCATTGTGACGGTAGTCTGTCTCTGTCTGCCTGCCTGCCTGCCTGCCTGCCTGCCTGCCTGCCTGCCTGTCTGTCTGTCTGTCTGTCTGTCTGTCTGCCTGCCTACCTGCCTACCTGTCAGAATTCCACCCTGGAGACTTGATGCAAATCAGCTGCCCTATACCAGGGGTCTGACCACCACGGCAATGCACGGCATGTCCCCCTGTGTGCTAGTGATGGGCAAAACAGTTCACTTCAGTGACACGAATCACTAGAATCAGTTCATTAAAAAGATTCGTTCAAAAGATTCGTTCACCGAATCGTTCAGTGCTTGGGCGGAGCTCCGACTACGTACTGCGTAGCTACTGAAGTGAACTGAAACGGCCGAACAATTCATGCGGAAGTGCTGTCGCTTTGACAAATGCGCCAAACTCCGTTTACAAATCTTGATATTTTAAAAGTTTCCTCGTTGAATATCAATATTGGAGGTGAACGCTGGTTTTCAATGACTTAAGTCTTAACTTGCTGGGCCTGATTCTGGCAGTTTGAGCCGCTGATTATCACTCAGGATCACGTCACGTTAACTCACTGTGTCTAGTAGCCTTCAGTGAACGGATCACTCAACTTGCACTAGTGTTGTGTTGTTCGCGAACGTCCCCCGGGGGATTCGCAGTGAACGAATCACTACACGTTCGCTCGCAGAAGTCCACTCTGCACGCTCGCTGCCTCGCTCGGCGCCCGCAAATTTTTTTTATAAATTTTTTTATTTTTATAAGCTTTATTTCGAACAATTTAGGAAACAAATTAGAGAAAAAAAAGAGAAAAAAAACTTTCTAGTATACTACACGCAAACACGGTACTCATTTCGGCTATACAATACTTAGAACAATACGTCCGAAATGGAATAGGAAGAAGCAAATGCGAATGATTCGTTCAGCACAGCAGAACTAGTTCGCAAGTGACGAATCACGTTCGCTCGCGGCAGTCCCTCCCCCTCCCTGCACGGTGCACGCTCGCTGCTGATCAGATCCGTTCGAGAGCTCAACTGAACTGAGAAATGAACGGATCTTTTCAGTAAGTGATTCAGTTCAGTTCGTTCACCCAAAAGATTCGGTCTTTTGAACGAATCGTTCGCGAACGACACAACACTACTGTGTGCATGTCAGAGTCTGTGCAACGGTGAGCTGCAGTGCCCCCTGTCTTTCGGTGTGGATGTTCTCCACATCCTCGTCTGTACTTTTCAACCCAGCCAGTACTCCTCAGCCCTCCCACCAGAGAGGGAAAAATTCGTACAAAAAAGATGTGTTCTCATCTCCAGGTGATAATAACTACAGGTTCAGCGATATTCTTAGTAACGATTCTGATCCCTTCTGATGTTAAGCTCATGACTGTGTACTTGGGTTTTGGAAGGGATTACCTTGTGTGTTATGTGTATTGACAAGAAGTTTTGAAAAGAGTTTGGAAAGATTGACGAGTGAAATTTGACCAGCGTTGGATGAAAATGCAAGTGGGGCTGTTCAGTAAGTCCAGACCAAAGAGCGAGCGAGAGAGAGAGAGCGAGAGCGAGAGCGAGAGCGAGAGAGAGAGCGAGAGAGAGAGAGAGAGAGAGAGCGAGAGAGACATGCAGACAGGAGAGCACGCACAGCTAGAGGGCCTTAGGGCTCGGCGAGCAGTTAAGCTCTGCACTGTTTTTGCCTTCAGTCTCCCTGCCTGAGCTCGGCAAGCCCCGCTTGTTTACTCGGAACAGAAACAGCACTGCGAGGGGCTGGAGTTTGTTTTTACAGCTCGCTTTCGTTTTCTTCAAACGCGAACAACTCTCCTGCGAGCCCCTCAACAATACAGTTTCTTCGAAGCCTTTTGCATTACAACAGGGGGGGGCGGGAGACGTCTCTGTTTTATGATTCTGGATTTTTTTAATGTTTAGTCTTGTTTTCAGAATTTCTGTGGTTCATCCTTTCTTAGATATACAGTAAGCCTGGTCCAAAAGTAGCCATTGCTCCACTGTTCCAGTAATCTCTGAAAAGCCCACCTAGTTTCCAAACACAGTCCCTTTCTGTTATGGGGGTTTAACCTGGCCATCCTGTTCCATCTCAGCAAATCCCCCCCAGTACCTCACTCCCATCCAAAATATTTATCTGGCTTTGTTTGTCTCCATAAATGGAAGAGTTCATATAACATAGCATTGAAAACTGAAATCCGTGCAGGTAGAGAGAAGGTCAGGCTAAGTTCGCTGTTATGGAAGAGTCTGTTGTTGTAAGTCTCCTGTGATTCTTTTCTTGAAAACACATTTTTCTGCATAATTAGTACCTTTGGGTCATGTAAAGTCCTTATGTTTAAGCTGGAATGTTGGAGTGGTTCCTTTTAGGATTGTTATTGTGATTAAACTGCAAGCTCACGCCAGCCATCTGTCACCAGGTGAGTGCAGATGTGTGAACTCATGCTGTGTGAGTATTCGGTGATTCTGCAGGCGTGTACAGGTGTGTGTAATGTTTGCCATTATCTATTATGGATTCGCTTAAACTGAGGGGTCAGTGGGCAGAGCTTCTACAAACTCAGTGGGAGGGGCTTCTACAAACTCAGTGGGTGGAGCTTCCACAGCCCCACTGGTTTGAACTTCCACAGCCCCACTGGTTTGAGCTTCCACAGCCCCACTGGTTTGAGCTTCTTCAGCCCCACTGGTTTGAGCTTCTACAGCCCCACTGGTTTGAGCTTCCACCGCCCCACTGGTTTGAGCTTCTACAGCCCCACTGGTTTGAGCTTCCACGTGGGGCACAGCTTCTGAAATTCAATTCTGAAATTCGGCTGCAAAAACTATTTTCCCGTTGTGCTCAAGCTGACGGGTTGAAAGTCATTCGAGAAAAATTTAGAGAGGAATTTGATTATTTGTTTGACAAGTTGGGAGTTTATTTGATATCAGCCCTCTGAAGATGATCCAGTGACAGCCACTCTGGATACAGTCATTGAATTGCCTCTAAACATTAACTGCAATGGATACCTCTTGCATCTGTTTTAGGATCAGCTATTAAAAGGCTTGATTTATTGCTTCGCATTGTCGCATATGGAGTTTCAAAGGAACTTGGCTATTAAATTCTTGCATAAAAACGCCCGTAGAAATGAGATCTACTGTTTTCCCGTCGAGGCAACAGAATTAAATCTGGGAATGAGAAGTATGTGAGGAGCTGAGAGATGTTTTATTGTGTTTTTTGCCAGATATTGGCTGTAGAGGGGCAGGTAATGGACTCTAGCTGCTGCTCTTCTTTAGCCTTTAAAACATTACGCACTATTAACGCCAGACCTCTGTGAACCCTAATGAAACCAGGAAAAGACCTTTGGAAGCTCCAGAAGGGCTGAAAGGGGGAAATATCAGCTGTGTAAGTTTCTGTGGAAAAGAGCATCTGCTAAATGCCTGAATGTACATTTCAAGCCAGCCTAAGCACCCTCAGGTACTCACCAGGCATATTACTTGTTGTCAGTTGGACATGCGTCCATCCTCTGATTGGGTTACTGCTCCTGTAGTACTGTGTGTGGCCTGTAGGGTGTAAAATAGTCACCGGTTCTCCTGCAGTACTGTGTGTGACCTGTATAGGGTGTAAAATAGTCACTGGTTTTCCTGTAGTACTGTGTGTGGCCTGTAGGGTGTAAAATAGTCACTGGTTTTCTTGTAGTACTGTGTGTGGCCTGTAGGGTGTAAAATAGTCACTGGTTCTCCTGTAGTACTGTGTGTGGCCTGTCGGGTGTAATATAGTCACTGTTTCTTTTGTAGTACTCTGTGTGGCCTGTAGGGTGTAAAATAGTCACTGGTTCATCTGTAGTACTGTGTGTGGCCTGTAGGGTGTAAAATAGTCACTGGTTCTCCTGTAGTACTGTGTGTGGCCTGTAGGGTGTAAAATAGTCACCGGTTCTCCTGTAGTACTGTGTGTGGCCTGTAGGGTGTAAAATAGTCACTGGTTCTTTTGTAGTACTGTGTGTGGCCTGTTGGGTGTAAAATAGTCACTGGTTCTCTTGTAGTACTGTGTGTGGCGTGTTGGGTGTAAAATAGTCACTGGTTCTCCTGTAGCACTGTGTGTGGCCTGTAGGGTGTAAAATAGTCACTGGTTCTCCTGTAGTACTGTGTGTGGCCTGTAGGGTGTTAAATAGTCACTGGTTCTCCTGTAGTACTGTGTGTGACCTGTAGGGTATAGAATAGCCACTGGCTCTCCTGCAGTACTGTGTGTGGCCTGTAGGGTGTAAAATAGTCACTGGTTCTCCGGTATTGCGGTGGTATTGCGGTGGTATTGTGGTGATGGATGAATATTTAGTGCTTCCAATGAATGGGAGGAAAACATAACTCAATAAATCCACTGCAAACAGGGCAACTTTAAACAGTTTGGTCTTGGACTTTAAACAGTTTCTTGGTTCACAGCGGCAAAACATAATGCATCCAGCAACCTTCAACACACAAAATTCACCCATTACTGCTTTTCTGAACTCTACTTATTCACTTTTAATATTTATTACTTAAGTATTTAACTTGCTGTGTAATATTTATGCACTATGATTTTTAGTAATAGCAGCCACTCACAGACAGTAGGATCACCACTTCCTTACATCAGTGTTTATCCAGAGAATACAAGCCTATTTAAGGGAACGTTTTCTGTTCCAGTAAACTGACACCTGTAGCTCCCATTAACTTAGTCCATTTGCACAAATCCAGACCACAAATAAATATTCATGAAGGACGAAGTCGTGCAATTTGTCAGTGGAATTGGAGCTTCAGAGAAGCCACCTACCCGAGGGTAACTAAAGGCAGATTCTTGTGGCGGAAAAGAAAGGTTGGAGCGATCTCGGAAGATCAAGAGCAGCACATTAGAGGAGATAAATAATGCAGGAGGAACAAGTCCACTAATTATGCATGTAGGAAGGAACCAATTAGGGCTCACCTTTACCTGCAAGATGAACTTGACAGTGACCCTCAGAAACTGATGACGAGCATCACCTCGCTGTTCTGGTGAAGAGGAGGATGCCCAAAATATTCCTGAGGTGATGCTGTGTCTCTTGTTGCTGATCACACAGGCAAGTGGCAGACGGGCGGATGTCTTGTTAAATCACATCTGTACAGTCATAGACCCAACATTCTGATTTGTTTTCACATCTTTCATATAAGTAACCTGGTCAGGCTCATAACGCTGCAAGGTTATGAGCAGCCTGGTCAGGCTCATAGTGCTGTAAGGTTATGAGCAGCCTGATCAGGCTCATAGTGCTGTAAGGTTATGAGCAGCCTGGTCAGGCTCATAGTGCTGTAAGGTTATGAGCAGCCTGGTCAGGCTCATAGTGCTGTAAGGTTATGAGCAGTCTGGTCAGGCTCATAGTGCTGTAAGGTTATGAGCAGCCTGGTCAGGCTCATAGTGCTGTAAGGTTATGAGCAGCCTGATCAGGCTCATAGTGCTGTAAGGTTATGAGCAGTCTGGTCAGGCTCATAGTGCTGTAAGGTTATGAGCAGCCTGGTCAGGCTCATAGTGCTGTAAGGTTATGAGCAGCCTGATCAGACTCATAGTGCTGTAAGGTTATGAGCAGTCTGGTCAGGCTCATAGTGCTGTAAGGTTATGAGCAGCCTGGTCAGGCTCATAGTGCTGTAAGGTTATGAGCAGCCTGATCAGGCTCATAGTGCTGTAAGGTTATGAGCAGCCTGGTCAGGCTCATAGTGCTGTAAGGTTATGAGCAGCCTGGTCAGGCTCATAGTGCTTTAAGGTTATGAGCAGTCTGGTCAGGCTCATAGTGCTGTAAGGTTATGAGCAGTCTGGTCAGGCTCATAGTGCTGTAAGGTTATGAGCAGCCTGGTCAGGCTCACAGTGCTGTAAGGTTATGAGCAGTCTGGTCAGGCTCATAGTGCTGTAAGGTTATGAGCAGCCTGATCAGGCTCATGGTGCACCTTTTGCTGATCTGCACACCTTTGGAACCTCTGTGCTGACCTGTGCACCTTTTGTCAGATCGGATTTCTTTCCCCCTCTCTCATCACTGTATTGATTTGCGTTCAAACTGTCGGCCTGCACCTTCATACAGGAGAGCTTCCCATTTTCCTATTTTGCATGTCATGCCTCATCTCTATCTCCCTGTCTCTCTCCTTCTCTCTCTCTCTCCTTCTCTCTCTCTCTCCCTCCCATCTTTCACTCTCTCTGTCTCTCTATCTTTCTCTCAGAACAGAGATAGCCCTTTTACAGTGAGCAGATAACCTGGCTCGAGCAGTCTGTTCGGAGGCCTGTACAGAGCGACAGACTCTGTGCATTCTTTCATCTGTGTTACGTAAAGGCCTTGCTCTGTCACATCTCTCAATGCTAACATAGATAGCCATCTTATTTATGGTGTGAGTCACTGCTAGCCTCTTCCCTGAAGTCATTGAGATGCTGACAGTGAGTTCATCAAAACTGCATTTTTTAAAGCTCTGGAGTGACTTAGGCTGTCACTGCCAGTTTGTGGGCACTTTTTTACATTTTATTTGAATCCACAGCTGTGAAAGACACACTGTTATTGGTTGACCTTTCTTGACTTGTATTACAGTGGAATTAAATGCAAACAGAAGTTGTAATCGCTTTCTAAAAACTGCTGTTCATTGTCCTAATAAGGGCTGTTTTGCCCGTCAAACCTTGGCAATCATTCATGCTTGTTTATCAAACAACATTCTGCTTTTTGGGCAGTTTGCCCATCTTGTGTAACGCTGTGAATCCAGAGGTTTCTTTTTCCTCTTTTGACAGTCAGTCATAGTCAACCTGCTGCTGTGGAGCCTGCTGTCAGCCCAGCCTAGCTGCGCAGTCACTCTGCAGTCCCCCAGCTGAGCTGCGCAGTCACTCTGCAGTCCCCCAGCTGATCTGCGCACTCACTCCGCAGTCTGAGTTGCAATTGTATTTCATTTAGTTCATTATCTGGTTATCTCTCATCTTTAAAGTCAGTAATTATGTTTGAAGCCTTTTTGTGGAAAAGCTGGCTGTTCCCTGGTTTATTTCCCTTCCTCCTCCCACACAGCTGTGTCTACTGGGGGCCATAAAACTGTCCAGTAATGATCTCAGGCCCTTAAATCTCTAATATAATTTTACAGCGTTTGTATTCATGGGGAGCTTTCTTTGGCTGGGGTGTCACGGCGGATTGCGGTGTGCGAGCTGGGCGGTCTTGCCGTGCTCTGCGTGCCGTTGGCTCGACGGAACTCCCACGTTTGGAATCCGCGCCTGGCTTTCCGGCGTGGGGGTGGGGGTGGGGGTGAGGGGGTGGGGGGGGGTGGGGGTTCATCAATATCTGTAATTCTATTTTTGTGAGTGAGCGGTCAGAGCAGTGCTGAGGTACTGTCCTCCTCAGGCAATGCTAATTAGCCAACGCAGCACACCTCAGTCTACAACCCTCACTAAAAGCAAGCCAGAGTTGACAAACTCCCCCGGAGGGCATTTGGGAACAAACCTTGGGAGGAACCGGCCTCTGCGAGGGAGGGGGAGGGAGGACGTGGGTGTCGGGGGAGAGAGCACATCTCTCTTGATTAAGACTCACAGTTGGGTCGTATGACGCGTCTGTATTGGCATAACGGCGCATCTCATCGAAACGCGGCGCGTGTTGGGACGAGAGAGAGAGAGAGAGAGAGGGCTCGCCTCTCGTTTCTGACGGCGGTGCGGATGTCGTCAGCGCCGGCAACGGGCGGGCGGGGGCTTGTGTTTTTGTGTTTTTGCAGCGTGACGCTCGCCCTAGTCTTTCCCTGCCATTGTTTGACCCCCCCCCCCCCCCGAGCTTGAGATTCTCTGGATACTCCGGGGGCTGAAGCTGAAACTCGAGACGAGTGACTGTCTCTGTCCATAACAGAGCCCACAAAGGTCCTCTGTGTCACCCCCCCGGTGACCCCCCCCCTCCCTCTGGGACATGTGACATGTGATGTCAGGCCTAGCGTTGAAAGCCCAGACAATAGCCAAATTTACCCCATCCAATAAAAAGCGCGGGCATTACAGAGGTGTGTAAGCTGAATGAACAGAGACTGGACTAATCCGGAGAGATCATTATTGTGTGGGTTTCACAAAGTCACTGTCTTTAACTGTCTCTAAAGCAAATTTCCACAGGCGGGGGGGATTGTACAGTAAAACCTCAACAAAACAAGGAACGCGGTGGTTCTTTATTTGGCTGTGGATTTGGGTATTATTGGGTAAAACACTATATTATTGCTGGGTAAAATATGTCTGATCACAGTCCGAGAGAGGAAAGAAAGTGTTTTTTTCTCTTTCACTTGCAGCTAAAAAAACAAAGATAAAAATACGCTCAGAAGAGGTGGCTGTATTCGCAGAGCCTAAGTGTGGAAATGGACCTATGTGCTGCGTAAGGCCACAGTCCAGCCTGCTTAACCAGCTTCACTAATTCTGTTTGGTTAATAAGCATCATTAAAGTCATTAATGCGGTGGGACGGACCAGGGCTGCGCGCAGCAGACTCGTACGCCTGCGTATGCGCATATTCTCTGCTGCAGTCACTGCCTGGCTGGAATCACCCTTTTCTCTAAACAGGCCGGGAGATTACTCTGCGCTGTGGGCCTAAATTAGACAAAAAAAACAAAACAAATGAATGCATTGAGCCTTTCCTGTGTTTGTTTTGTTAACCCAATCGGATGGCACCGTAAGAACAGCGGCTCCTGACGTCCGTTAAAGGGCAGATACGTCTGACGACGGCGTAATGCGCACTGTCTACAGTTCCTGTAATTATACCAGTTTGCTTCGTTGATAAATATGACCCCCCCTGGCGATTTACATGTGCTAGAAGGGTAATACGTTGTGTAAACAGCAATTACGCCTCAATTCTGGCGAGAAGAACAAATTGCTGCAGCCCACCTGTTTGTGTTGCGGTAATGAAAGACAGGGAGTACAGTCGCTTAGCAGCCATGTGGTGACTGGTTCTGTCCCAGTTAAACTGCAGAATATTCCCCCTTCCTGTATTGTCTGGTGATGTGATTATCTTCACACTGTGTGATTCTGCGGAGGTTATATACAGAACGCTCAGAAGCTGAGGTATTCATCTGCTCCCTGCCTACCACTCTGACCCTGTGTGAACAGCGCTATTTTACAGAGCAGAGCTGCAGGGGACAGCTGGCTCTGAGATAAATGCATCCTACCCTACGCAGAGTCTGTTCTGTGCTATATCTGTACTTAGAGAGAGAGAGAGAGAGAGTGTGAGAGAGCAAGAAATAGAGAGAGAGTGAGAGAGCCAGAGAGAGCCAGAGAGAGAATGAGAGAGAGCAAGAGAAATAGAGAGCGAGAGCGATAGTGAGAGAGAGCGAGAGAGCTAGCGAGAGCGATAGTGAGAGAGCGTGTAACAACTGAGCTTAAGGATCTTTTTAAAACAATTACACAGTGAAATCAATAGCGTGCCCACGTTAAACGCGCAATATCTCGCGGCCCCTAAACGCTCTGATGGACAGAAGCAGGAATAATGAGATGAGGTGCTAAAGTCAGATTTTACTGGAAGGCGCGCTTTGCCAAGAGCTTCACTCCAATGGCTAAACATTGGAAATCAGTGTAAACTGTTTATGTTATTGCACAATGCATCAGACAGCTGTCTCAGTAATATAATAAGTATCCAAACATTTCAATAAAGATTCTTGAGTTGTTCTTGGCGTTCTTTTGCCGTTTTACTCTTCAGTTTGCTTTGTGTATTTGTGTGTTGTTCCTGCTCAGCTGTGGGGACGTATCGTTCTCTGAAGGTCGGTAAAAATTTAAACATCTGAAACGCGGAATTGTAAAAGAATCTTGTCAGGGCTTTGGTCAGCAATGGGGTTGGGCCGATGTTTCAGCCTGTCAACGATGCGCGACTCCCTTCGGCGATGGTTTGAGAGATTGTGATGCAAGCCGTAGGTTTGCCCCTCTAAATTGGACATAACAGAACAGTGCTATTAGTTTGCATTGATATGTAGTTTTTGATGTAAGTCGAGCGTACATTAAATTCCTTACTTCTGCCTCATGGCCTACATCTCTCATCTGCATTTGAGAAAACAGTAAACAGTCTTTTTTGCACAGAGGTTCTTGCCAGAGTTGGAATTGGTTGCTGTGCGTCAGGCAAAAAGTAAAGATGCCCGATAATAATCTATTAACAGGACGGGTCACATTACTATTTTGATTTTGAACCATAATTATTTGCATTAGCTCATGAGTTACCTTTAATTAAATTCTTCTGGAGTCTGCATCTTTGAGCAATGAATGAACAGAAGTCTTTAAGTCAGCCGTCATCTGAGGTGTGTTCATATCAGGCAAACTGCCAAACACATTTTCACATCTGACATTCATTTTGTACGCCCACTGTTTTCATATGTTTGCAATTATTGGCGAACACAAAGCTAACAGAAAAAGAAAACATTTGAAATGGTTTGAAAACATTTGAAAATCGACAGACATAGGGGGCTAGTTTACAGCACAACACTATTACTAATGTTCTTATATTGTTTTTGTTTTTAAAGTCTATAATTTATATTTATAATATCCATTTAAATAATAATAATAATAATAATAATGCTTTTCAATTATATAGCACCTTTTTCACCAACCGGTGACTCAAAGAGCTTTACAATGATAAGGGGGAAGCTCGACTCTACCACCACCAATGTGTAGCACCCACCTGGGTGATGCAACGGCAGCCATTTTGTGCCAGAATGCTCACCACACATCAGCTGACCAGGTGGAGAGGGGGAGAATAATATACCGTAATGTATAACTGAAATAAGTCCACCCCCACCATTTATGGCGTTTACCAAGTTATTATAAACCTTATAAACATCATTTTTAGTTCTATTGAACCACAGTAAAACATTTTCACTACAGGTACATTATATGCAGTCTGTAGCTTTGGCTCATAAATTTATGAAAAGTCCCATACCAAAGAAGCAGTAGGGTAATTAATTATTAAATAATTAAGTAATTAAATAATTAAGAACAGAAGTTGGCATTAAATCCTGAAACTGAGCAGCCCTGGTTTCGTACCCCAGACCCGAACAGAGGCGATGGGATCCGTCACCCCGGTAACACGGTCCCGCTTCAGGAGAGCGAGACGGTCAGAGGGAGGGACCAGATAGAGCGTGTGCGGCAGGCCTGCTGTCTCCACCAATCAGGAGCTAGGAGTGTTCTCAGAGGGAACCCAACATTAAAGCCTTCACTAACCCTAAACCCTAACCATACCCCCTACCCCCTCACCCCTAACCCAATGTTAAAGCCTTCACTAACCTTAAACCCTAACCCTACCCCCTGAGCAATGCTTGAGCAGCTGGTACACACACACACACACACACACACACACACACACACACACACACACACACACACACACACACACACACACACAAGACGAAAGGCTAATGTCCGTCTGAACAGCACAGCCGAAAAACTGACTGCATTACGGTGTGAATGACACCCAGAAAAGTTCCCAGCATGCAGTTTGAAGGACTTTAATTTATTTGTGCAAGGAAGTAGTTATTTGTGCGAATAGCTGGATGACACTTGGATGGAAGTGTGTTTTCGGAGTAGAAAAGCGCTCGAGACGAGGAGGGGGCGGGTGAAAGATGTTTGTTCTGGACACGAGGAGGTATGAAATGACTCCACCCTCTATCTCGTTATACTGTGGGGCGGAGGTGTAATTTACTGGTGGTGTTGTGCTCTAGAGAGAGAGAGAGAGAGAGATAGAGAGAGAGGGAACGTGTGTGAGAGGGAGGGAGGGAGAGAGAGAGAGAACGTGTGTGAGGGAGATAAATAGCGAGAGTGTGATGCAGAGAGCTGATAAGCTCTGCGCCATTCCTGCGAGCTGAAAAGCAGGGGGTGTGTGTCGCTCTAAGGGCCGCGTGCTTCACCGCCGGTGGGTGTGTGTGTCGCTCTAAGGGCCGCATGCCTTACCGCTAGTGGAACTGACGGGAGCCCCTACGGGAACTCGAGAAGCCAAAGAGCAGGAGCGTCGCGGAGATCGTTTTTCTTTCCCCTCCCTGTGGCGGGAGACGACTGTACCGCCCCCCCCCCCCCCCAATCCATCCTGGAGGATCACGAAGACCACCTAAAGTGGAATAGAAGGACCACCTGCTGTTGGGGACACAGGTAAAGACCAGGCTGCTCTGAGAGGAGCTGAACATTACAGATAAGAACAGAGAGCCAGCGTCACCAGTTATATTGTGAAGAACATTGATTATACAGCAGTAATAGTGATGTAGGAGATATGAGATCATCGTGGACTGGATCTACAGCACCTCGGGCATAGCGCTGGTTTCAGACCCTCCAGAACCTTTTCATCTGGATTTTAATCCACACGGATCTTTGTCAGCTGATCTTTGGGGATCTTCATCTGATGACGATCCACTCCGATCGAGACGTTTTCAGGATAGAAACTTTTTTTTTTTTTAATCCGAGGCAAACTTGTATTGTGCGAGTGTTATTCTTTTTAAAATCACTTTCCTGTCTACTCAGCACCTAAAAAAACAGGATGTGCCTGTTTCACTGAACTGGAATTCAGAAGTAAAGCCAGAAGTCTCCTTTTTATCAGAAATGCATGATCAGCGATAGATCCTGTATCTGGTGGGGGAGGTGGGGGAGGTGAAACATTAACTGGGTGTTTCAAGGTTGTGAAATATTTTCTGGTTGAGATATCTTTTTTTTTTTTCTCCCCCAAGAGCTACATCAAATATTACATCTCAGATGCGATGCCTGGTCTTCAGGCAGCAGACATACACGTATGTAGCATGTAATCTGCTTTGAACGGAAATGGCCTCCCTCTGTTTTTAAAAAGCCAACAGCAGAGCAAGTCTGTTCAACAGAACTGCAGGCCGATCCACGTCTGCATTTCAAACGCATTTCATGTGGGAGGCTTTATATAGAAGTGACCTTTGGCTAAACATACCCACTCGCCGTATGGTTGTTTTGAAGTGGTCGGTCTAGAGAGCTGTCAAACGCATCAGAAGAGCAGTATCAGGTGTTATGCAGACACATTCTCCCCGGCAAGGTGAGGGCCATTGTTTTGAAGGTGATGTTTTTCACAGTGTGTATACTGTCAAGTCAGGAGCTGAATTTCTCACTGAAGTCGGAAGGTGTTTTTGTTTTCTTAATTTCTTTAGTTTTTGCAGAGCGTCTCTCCGGGGACAACAGTCTTCTTTTTCCAAGACAGTTTTCCCTAAATGGACCTAAGTGAATTCCTGGTTAGAAGCTTTCCCTCGTTGGTTTCTGTTCCGTTGCGGTTTCAAAGACAGGCACTGGGAAGGGCAGCCCAGGGAAGGGTCTTTCCGGGCGCTAACTGCTGCGCGGAGAGTCTGGAACCGAACCCTTTTTCAGGTGGGTCGGTTTCCTGGCATGGGCCTAAGGAGCGGATAGCGGTAATTCCAAGGGGGTGGGGGGGGGGTTGGAATGGGCAGGTCATGTGTCACTGCCTTTGTACAGCAGGTGTAACGTGCGGCGGTGGGGGTGACCTTTGTGGGGCGGAAACATGTTTGCGTAACCCCCCTAACTGCCAGCTGTCAATCAGGAACGGTGTACCAGTGGGAAGGATTAATGGCAACACGATTCCACCAGATCTATATCTGCAACGCCTCAGGTGGAATCACCCATCTGAAGCTCTTCATTTAATAGACGTTTAGGCCACCACATGTAATTAGTACAGCCTGACCAGTTTAATTTTTACTGTACTATGAGCCTGGCCAGTTTTAATCCTACAGTACTATGAGCCTGACCAGTTTTAATCCTACAGTACTATGAGCTTGACCAGTTTAATCTAACAGTACTATAAGCCTGACGAGTTTAATTCTGCAGTACTATGAGCCTGAGCAGGTAAACCTTACTGAATTAAGCCTGACCAGTTTAATCTTACAGTACTATGAGCCTGACCAGTTTAATTCTACTGTACTATGAGCCTGACCAGTTTAATCTTATAGTACTATGGGCCTGACCAGTTCAATCTTGCAGTACTATGAGCCTGAGCAGGTAAACCTTACTGAATTAAGCCTGACCAGTTTAATCTTACAGTACTATGAGCCTGACCAGTTTAATTCTACTGTACTATGAGCCTGACCAGTTTAATCTTATAGTACTATGGGCCTGACCAGTTCAATCTTACAGTACTATGGGCCTGACCAGTTTAATCTTACAGTACTATGAGCCTGACCAGTTTAATCCTACAGTACTATGAGCCTGACCAGTTAAATCTTACAGTACTATGGGCCTGACCAGGTAAACCTTACTGAACTAAGGCTGATCAGTTTATATTTATGGTTTACTATGAGCTTGACCAGGTTGATGTTGTGATGTTCCTGGGAAGTGCTGTTAATAATCCTATGGTCAATTGCTTCTTCTTATGCGTCATTATCTCTTGTAGGTAGGCAGGCAGTGATTCAAGTCAGCTACTCAACCATTTGACCAATGACAAAACAGTCGCTAGAACAAATGAGAATGCAGGAACTTGATCTCAACAGACTGTAACTTCTTTTTTCAGACTCTACAGAGTCAGGGCTGTTATAGCTTGCTCCCAGGCAGTGGCTCCATTAAGGACGCTCGCCGGAGAGCATGAATAATTGATGAGGCGGTCTCAGGTGTCTTGTGTGGAATTGAGCCGGACCTGCAGCTGCGATTGGTCTGTGTTCCTCTGAGTAGTGGCAGGTGTGGAGGCCAGTGGCACTCTGGGAAAATGTGTCAGTAGAAGGAGGAGAAGCGAAGAGCGGTTGGCTCGCTCTGATCGCCGGCGCGGCGTGCTGCAGGAAACACAGTGGCTGCATTACTGCTCGCCTGCGTAAGTAATGCGACGGAGTCTAAAGAGCCGAAGATCGCATGTTTTTAATTCGCGGCGGAGGAGTGAACCGCAGCCGCATTGCAGATCGCTTGACGATGGCGGCGGGCTCGTCCCACTGCCGCGGAGCTCCGCCGCACCGCGCATCCCCGGCTCGCTGGCCTTAGGAGGAGTCGCGCGCTATAAATCTTTTGAGATTACGCGACGTGTTCGCCGCTTTGACGTGCCTCGTGAAAAGCACACTCAGTCAGAGAATGTCCCGTGGCCATATTTAGATGTTTATCTTTCAGATTTTTAAAATGAGTTTTTTTTTTAGTTGCCACAACAAGAAGGATTCAGGTTACGTGGGACAACATTTTTTTTTTGGTCTTCTTTCCAAACAGATAAACATATTGTGAAAACAGGAATTAAAGGCAAGAAAAATAATAATAATAAAAAATAAAAATAATAATTATAGTAAAATCACAAGATTAGGTAAAATGCAATAAGCAAATAAATAAGGTGCAAATAGAACAATAATGGACTTCATTTAGAACAGACTGTTCATGAATATTCTATTGTGTTAAGGTGTCAGAGTTCAGGCACAAGGTATTCATTCATTAATAATCCCATGAATTTGATTATCATCAACTCTTTAAAATAAATCTTACTGTTATTTCTGTAATGTTCCGCTCCCTTCCTGTTCGTTTTCTGTATTTTCCTGTTTTCCCTCCGTGTCATGTTGGATCCTTTTGTCCGTGTTTTCCCCGCTGCTGCGGTCTGGGCGTTTCCTTCCCTGTCTTGTTCGTTTGGTTGTCTCACTTCCGCCTTTTCACTCCGTCCCCCCTCGTTGCATGCATTCCCTCACCTGGTGTCTTGTAATCACTCCTGCTGATTTTCCACACCTGTCCCTTGTTTAGTTCTATTATTAACCTCACTATTTAGTCCTTCGGCTGGCTGCCAGTCGGCGCCAGTTCGTTGACGTTCGTCACCCGGTGTTCATGCTCGTTGTTTTCCTGGTCGTGTTAAAGAGAACTACTCGCTTGGTCGGGGAATATTATCCCCGTGCAGCTTGGGTTCGGCTCCTAACTACAGTCTGGTAGTTAACCACCCCGTCAATTCTTGTCGTGCATGCAGCTAACCTGTTTCCCTTCTCCTCCATCTAACCCAGCTCCCATTCACCCGTGGCAGTGTTCGTTTCCCCCCGTTATCGTTGTGTGTGTTGCGGTACCTCCACCTCCAGCTCGTGTAGGCTCCGGGAGAGCTTGCTACCTGGCTACCCTCCAGTTGTTCCTGTCCGACCGAAGAAGCCAACGAGTTCTTCGGCACCGGCTCCTGGAGCTCTGGAGACAGTCAGCTCCTTCCGGACCTACCGCAGCTACGCCACACAACCCATCTCTGCCGTGCTTCACCAACCACCTCCCTCTCAAACCCTGCACCTCCGTGAGAACCTCCCGGTCATTCCCGTGCCTTCCCTTGCACTAACCCTACCTTTTGTTTTTGTTCTGTACCGGTGCAGTCAATCCGGTCCAGTTCCTGTCCTGCCGTAGTGAGCCGCTCCCCAGCAATTCCAGTCCAGGTGTGAGTCTCGCACCTACCTGTCCAGTCCAGTTCCGGTTTGGAACAAATCCGTTCCAGACCATTGTTCCAGTGTGGACCTCCCGGTCCAGTTCCAGTCCAGTCCAGTTCCGGTTTGGAACGAATCCGTTCCAGACCCCTTGTTCTAGTGTGGACCTCCCGGTCCAGTTCCAGTCCAGTCCAGTTCCAGTCCAGTCCAGTTCCGGTTTGGAACAAATCCGTTCCAGACCCCAGTTCCAGTGTGGACCTCCCGGTCCAGTTCCAGTCCAGTCCAGTTCCGGTTTGGAACAAATCCGTTCCAGACCCGTGTTCCAGTGTGGACCTTCCGGTCCAGTTCCAGTCCAGTCCAGTTCCGGTTTGGGAACGAAACATTCCAGGCCTGCCAGTCCAGCTCCGGCTTGGAGCAGCCCGTCCCGGGCTACATACTGTTCCTGTGTGATATCGTGTTTTTTCCCCTCTTGTACAGTGTTGGGACTACCCCAACACTTAATTTATTAAACACCCTCTTTGTGAATCTGTCTCCTGGTCGTTGCACTTGGGTTCGTCCCGTTTCTGGTTCGTAACAGAACGAACTGGCCTAAAATCATGGACCCAGCCGACCTAGAGCAAATTCGCCACGCCTTCTCCTGCCAAACTGCGGTCAGCGACCAACAGGGCCGACGTTTGGATGACGTGCTGGAGGTGCTGAGGGTCATCACGGAGCAAGTAGCACAGCTAGCTCTTCACCAGCCGCTTCCGCGTATTCCTGTGGGCCCTACACCGCCCGCGCCGGACCCGCCGGTGGATCCTTCTGTGCCCACTTCTCTCCGTGAGCCCCGCGTTCTACACCCAGAATTATACCGCGGGGAATTGGGAAAGTGTCGCGAATTTTTGATGAAATGCGACATTGTATTCCGGATGCAGCCCTCCTCCTTCGCCTCCGACCCATGTAAGATCGCCTTCATTATGAGCAGTTTGGGAGGTGGTGCCCTGGAGTGGGCTACATCCATTTGGGACAGCCAAGCCGCGCTCTGCATCAACTTCGCCGCCTTCACTGCTGAGATGCGGCGAGTGTTCGATCACCCTACCTGTGGGCGGGACGCAACACAACGCCTACTTCGGGTCCGTCAAGGAAGCCGCAGTGTCGCGGAAATGGCAATACAATTCCGTACCCTCGCAGCGGAGTCCGGATGGAATGACACCGCCCTTCAGGGGGCTTTCCGCCAGGCGCTTAGCGAAGAATTAAAGGACCAACTTGCCACCCGTGAGGAATCAACGTCACTCAATTGCCTTATTAGCCTGGCCATCGCTATTGACAACCGACTCCGTATCCGGTCCCGTGAGCGTGGGGGGAACTCCGGTCATCAGCATCAACATCAACAACACACTCGCTCGCACCCTTCTGCCTCTGGATCCAGGGCGGCGTCTGGTGTCTCTGAGGAAGAGCCCATGCAACTGGGCAGAGTTGCGGTCAACGCCGAAGAGCGCCAACGTCGCCTGCGATCAAGATCTTGTTTTTACTGTGGCAAACCAGGCCACCAGATCGCCTCATGCCCCATTCGCCCAAAAGAATAGGCTCGCCAGTAAAACTGGGCGTACTGACGAGCCCAATCATACCTTGCCATGCAGCTCAGAATCGCCTGGTCTTCAAGGCCACTCTCCTTTGGGGGGACAAGTCCGAAGTTTCGTCGGCCCTTATCGACTCTGGGGCCGACGCCAACTTTATGGACATCACCTTCGCCAGGAGGGCCGGCATCCCCACGGATCTACTACCCTCTCCCATCACTGCCTTTGCGTTAGACGGGAGAAGTCTGGGGTTAGTCACCCACTCCACCGTTCCCGTACAGCTCGTGTTATCCGGCAATCATAGGGAGAGTATTCAACTTCTGCTCATTAATTCGCAACAATCCCCCATAGTTTTGGGTCAGACCTGGCTCCGCCTTCACAACCCTCATATCGACTGGCAAGCCGGTCGTATCCTGGCGTGGAGCAGCCACTGCCTGGCTAGCTGTCTCCGTTCCGCTCTCCCCCCTCCGGGGTCCAAGAATTCCAGCACCAACTTACCCGAACCCGATCTGTCCAACGTCCCCAAGCAATATCACGACCTCTCCCTCACCTTCTCCAAATCACGCGCTCTGTCCCTACCTCCTCACCGACCCTACGATTGTTGTATCGACCTGCTGGCAGGAGCCAAGCTCCCATCGGGTCGTCTCTACAGTCTGTCGGGCCCGGAGAAACTCTCCATGGAGGAGTATATTCATGAGTCCCTCGCCTCGGGCATCATCCGCCCCTCCTCTTCTCCTGTTGGTGCTGGGTTCTTTTTTGTGGGGAAAAAGGACGGCTCACTACGGTCCTGCATCGACTACCGAGGGCTAAACCAAATAACCATCCGCAACAAATATCCTCTTCCCCTTATTAATACTGCATTTGAACCCCTCTCGCAGGCCGTCATTTTTACAAAGCTCGACCTCCGTAATGCGTACCACTTGGTGCGTATACGGGAGGGGGATGAATGGAAGACTGCCTTCAATACCCCGTTGGGCCACTACGAGTACCTAGTGGTCCCCTTCGGCCTTACTAACGCCCCGGCAGTCTTTCAGGGCATGGTAAATGACGTCCTGCGAGACCTGTTGGGGAAAACTGTGTTTGTTTATATCGATGACATTTTGATTTTTTCTAAGTCCCCTCAGGAGCACATTCTCCATGTCCGGGAGGTTCTCCAGCGTCTGCTGGAAAACCAGCTCTTTGTCAAAGCAGAGAAGTGCTCCTTCCACGTCTCCTCAGTCCCGTTCCTCGGCTTCGTCATCGAGGAGGGCAGCATCCGGGCGGATCCTGCCAAGATCAAGGCGGTGACAGAATGGCCCCAACCCACCTCTCGTAAGCACCTACAACAGTTCCTTGGTTTTGCCAATTTTTACCGTAGATTTATCCGTAATTACAGTGTCATTGCTGCTCCCCTAACCAAACTCACCTCCACTGCTTTTTCTTTTTGTTGGAACTCCGAGGCTCAGCTCGCGTTTGAACGCCTTAAGACTCGGTTTTCCTCAGCCCCTATTCTTTGTCACCCTGACCCTACCCGCCAATTTACGATTGAGGTGGATGCCTCCGACACCGGCGTGGGGGCCATTCTGTCCCAACGAGCCGCTTTGGACAACAAGCTCCATCCCTGTGCTTTCTTCTCCCGGAGGCTGTCCTCCGCCGAGCGGAACTATGATGTCGGGGATCGGGAGCTTCTGGCCATCAAGCTGGCTCTTGAGGAGTGGCGCCACTGGCTGGAGGGGGCAGGTAACCCCTTTATTGTTTTAACTGACCACCAAAACCTCATTTATTTAAAATCTGCTAAGAGGCTTAATGCCAGACAGGCGAGGTGGTCATTATTCTTTGCCCGATTCAATTTTTCTGTGTCCTACCGCCCCGGTTCCCGCAATATCAAGGCAGATGCCTTATCCCGTGTTTTTTCCCTTCCCTCCAGTCCTGCTGACCCCGAGTCCATTCTACCGGCTTCCTGTATGGTGGCTGCGGTCTCGTGGAGGATTGAGGAGATTGTGAGGTCCGCCCAGACTTCCCACCCTGACCCCCGTAGTAACCCTAACTCCTCCCTGTTTGTTCCCAACCCCGTCCGCTCCCAGGTCCTTGAGTGGGTTCACGCCTCCTGTCTGGCGTGCCACCCAGGTGTTGCCAGAACGACCACCCTCGTCAGGAGGAGTTTTTGGTGGCCCACGCTCAAGGAGGATACCCGTGCTTTTGTCCTGGCCTGCGCGGTGTGCGCCAGGAGCAAGGCTTCCCACCAGCCTCCCTCTGGTCTTCTCCTTCCCCTCCCTGTTCCGGGCCGTCCTTGGAGCCACATTGGCGTAGACTTCGTCACCGGTCTACCATTGTCAGAAGGCAACTCCGTCATTCTGACAATTGTGGACCGGTTCTCCAAGGCGGTTCACTTTGTTCCCCTCCCTAAGCTCCCGTCCGCCCTCGAAACTGCGGAGCTCCTGGTGTCTCATGTGGTCAGGCTGCACGGGATCCCATCCGACATTGTGTCAGACCGTGGGCCCCAATTCTCCTCCCAGGTGTGGAAGGCGTTCTGTGTAGCCCTGGGGGCCTCGGCCAGTCTGTCGTCTGGTTTTCATCCCCAGTCTAACGGCCAGGCAGAGAGGGCGAACCAGGACCTGGGGGCCGCCCTGCGGTGCGTCACTGCACGCAATCCCGCCTCCTGGAGCCGTTTTCTTCCCTGGGTAGAGTACGCCCATAACTCTCTTAAGAGTGCGTCTACAGGGTTGTCCCCGTTCGAGTGCTCATTAGGCTACCAACCTCCTCTCCTGTCGGCCCAGGAGGCTGAGGTAGCAGTCCCCTCCGTCAAATCCCACATCCTCAAGTGCAAACGCGTGTGGAGACTTGCACGCACCGCACTCCTGCGCTCGAATGCCCGTTCCCAACGTCTGGCGGACCTGCACAGGACCGCAGCCCCTAAGTACAGAGCCGGTCAGCAGGTCTGGCTTTCTACTTCCAACATTTCCCTTCCCTCCTCCTCTAAAAAACTTCGGCCCCGTTTTATTGGTCCCTTCCCTGTTGTTTGTCTCATTAACCCGGTTTCTGTTAAACTCTCCCTCCCCTCCTCCCTCAAGGTCTACCCCGTTTTTCATGTGTCACAGATCAAGCCTGTCGCCTCCAGCCCCCTCAGTGCCCCTACCCTCCCTCCTCCACCCGTCCGGGTCATCGACAACGCCCCGGCCTACACGGTGGACCACATCATCGACATCCGCCGTAAAGGTCGGGGCTTTCAATACCTCGTGGACTGGGAGGGGTATGGTCCTGAGGAGCGGTCGTGGCTCCACAGGAGCCTCATCCTGGATCAATCATTGATCCAGGATTTCCACAGTCGCTTCCCTCTTAAGACCAGGCCGCCAGGTACGCCAGGGGGCGTACGTTGAGGGGGGGGTACTGTAATGTTCCGCTCCCTTCCTGTTCGTTTTCTGTATTTTCCTGTTTTCCCTCCGTGTCATGTTGGATCCTTTTGTCCGTGTTTTCCCCGCTGCTGCGGTCTGGGCGTTTCCTTCCCTGTCTTGTTCGTTTGGTTGTCTCACTTCCGCCTTTTCACTCCGTCCCCCCTCGTTGCATGCATTCCCTCACCTGGTGTCTTGTAATCACTCCTGCTGATTTTCCACACCTGTCCCTTGTTTAGTTCTATTATTAACCTCACTATTTAGTCCTTCGGCTGGCTGCCAGTCGGCGCCAGTTCGTTGACGTTCGTCACCCGGTGTTCATGCTCGTTGTTTTCCTGGTCGTGTTAAAGAGAACTACTCGCTTGGTCGGGGAATATTATCCCCGTGCAGCTTGGGTTCGGCTCCTAACTACAGTCTGGTAGTTAACCACCCCGTCAATTCTTGTCGTGCATGCAGCTAACCTGTTTCCCTTCTCCTCCATCTAACCCAGCTCCCATTCACCCGTGGCAGTGTTCGTTTCCCCCCGTTATCGTTGTGTGTGTTGCGGTACCTCCACCTCCAGCTCGTGTAGGCTCCGGGAGAGCTTGCTACCTGGCTACCCTCCAGTTGTTCCTGTCCGACCGAAGAAGCCAACGAGTTCTTCGGCACCGGCTCCTGGAGCTCTGGAGACAGTCAGCTCCTTCCGGACCTACCGCAGCTACGCCACACAACCCATCTCTGCCGTGCTTCACCAACCACCTCCCTCTCAAACCCTGCACCTCCGTGAGAACCTCCCGGTCATTCCCGTGCCTTCCCTTGCACTAACCCTACCTTTTGTTTTTGTTCTGTACCGGTGCAGTCAATCCGGTCCAGTTCCTGTCCTGCCGTAGTGAGCCGCTCCCCAGCAATTCCAGTCCAGGTGTGAGTCTCGCACCTACCTGTCCAGTCCAGTTCCGGTTTGGAACAAATCCGTTCCAGACCATTGTTCCAGTGTGGACCTCCCGGTCCAGTTCCAGTCCAGTCCAGTTCCGGTTTGGAACGAATCCGTTCCAGACCCCTTGTTCTAGTGTGGACCTCCCGGTCCAGTTCCAGTCCAGTCCAGTTCCAGTCCAGTCCAGTTCCGGTTTGGAACAAATCCGTTCCAGACCCCAGTTCCAGTGTGGACCTCCCGGTCCAGTTCCAGTCCAGTCCAGTTCCGGTTTGGAACAAATCCGTTCCAGACCCGTGTTCCAGTGTGGACCTTCCGGTCCAGTTCCAGTCCAGTCCAGTTCCGGTTTGGGAACGAAACATTCCAGGCCTGCCAGTCCAGCTCCGGCTTGGAGCAGCCCGTCCCGGGCTACATACTGTTCCTGTGTGATATCGTGTTTTTTCCCCTCTTGTACAGTGTTGGGACTACCCCAACACTTAATTTATTAAACACCCTCTTTGTGAATCTGTCTCCTGGTCGTTGCACTTGGGTTCGTCCCGTTTCTGGTTCGTAACAATTTCTCCAGTGACACCAAAAGAGACTCCCACTGATCAACAGGGGGCTCCTCTTTATGCAATGTTTATATTTTACCATTAAACCTAATCAAATCCATAACTGCTTAATCCATGTGCTTTATCCAGCATTAGGACCTGAAGTGGTCGAGAGAGGAAGATAATGTATGATGTGCATTAATGGGGAATCCCCTCTGGTTGGTTGATTTAAATGTCTTTGAATGTACATGCTTTCAGCGCACGTTTGTCAGTTGAAACGGTGTCTTTATCTAAATTAACACTCTCCTGAATGGTTGTCAGCGGGAGGGCTCCCAGACCTTTGAAATGTTTTTTTTTTTGTTGCATGGTTTTAGCTCCTTATTGCTCTCAGTATCTGAGTGGCTGTTGCCTGTGGCGACACTGTAAAGGAATTTGAGTCAAAGCCCAGCTTGAAGGAGAACCGCGCAGGTAGAGGTAGAGATTCCTGTCCCAGTTCAAGAGCAGCGTGTGTCTGGCTTTAAGCATCTGGCAAGATTTCCACCGGAGCACCTGCTACCAGCTCCTACCTGGAACAGGATGGAGCTTTTCTGTTGAGCCTAATGTTTTTTTTTTTTACCCTGAGGGTGTGTGTAGAGGCCAGGGGTCAGAGGTCAGGGGTCAGAGCATCAGTCTGGTGGAGATGGAGTGGTGTCTTTAAGGCGTGACTTAAAACTTATGAAAAAGTTTTCATATTGAAAACTACAGATTGCCCTGAAGCTGTCTGGACCAATTTAATTGATGTTTTGGGTAGTCACACGTACCAGCTGTGCAAGTGAGTGGCAATCACTGATCAGTGATGCAATTACGTCCGTTTGGCCAGTGGATGGGGGGGGAACGCAGATTTCCCATGCGGTTTAGTTGCGCTTAAAAGCTTCTTGGCATTCCTGTAGTTTGGCTTTTTAAATTTCACCTGGCAACCGCGGGAAATGTTTACGTGCCTGATTGCTGTGGGATTTTTGTGAGGTGTCCTGACGGTCCTCCCACGCTCCAGATGCCCCCGGTTTGATTCCCCCGCACACCCATGCGGGGCGTGTTCCCTGTGGCCCTGTCACTTCCACAGATTTTTCACTGCACCTTCCAGTAATGGGGGGGGGGGGGTATTCATGGCAGATGCCAGCTTTGCATGTTGAAGCTCAGGTCTGTGGAAATAGTAAAACTGAGAGGTCAGTGTGAGCGCCGTTAGGCCACAGCGGTGTGTTTCTGAGGTCAGTGTGAGCACTGTTAGGCCCAGCGGTGTGTTTCTGAGGTCAGTGTGAGCACTGTTAGGCCCAGCGGTGTGTTTCTGAGGTCAGTATGAGCACTGTTAGGCCCAGCGGTGTGTTTCTGAGGTCAGTATGAGCACTGTTAGGCCACAGCGGTGTGTTTATGAGGTCATTGTGAGCGCCGTTAGGCCACAGCGGTGTGTTTATGAGGTCATTGTGAGCGCTGTTAGGCCACAGCGGGTGTGTTTCTGAGGTCAGTGTGAGCACTGTTAGGCCCAGCGGTGTGTTTCTGAGGTCAGTGTGAGCACTGTTAGGCCCAGCGGTGTGTTTCTGAGGTCAGTGTGAGCACTGTTAGGCCCAGCGGTGTGTTTCTGAGGTCAGTGTGAGTGCTGTCTGAAATTCAGCTTTTCTCTTCTCCTGTGAGACGGCCGTGAGCACTTCACATATCAGCACTGATCTGCTGGGGTCCTTTGTGTTTAATATCCATGTTAGGTGTCTCTGTCAGTGCCTGTTCATGCTGAGCCATACCTGGTCAGACACTTACCTGCACACACACACACACATACACATACACACATACACACACACACACACTGAAACAAATACACTTACACACACACATACCGAAACAAAATACACTCACACACGTACATACACAATACACACATGCCACACACACATACACACACACACACACACACACACACACACACACACACACACACACACACACACACACACACACACACACCGAAACAAAATACACTCACACACGTACCTACACAATACACACTGTATATACTGTATGTACATCTACAGATAAACACATTTACCTATACAGACATACAAATCTGAAAAATTACGTTTAACTGCCTTACGGTTTAACCGTGATTAACTGTTCTCCTGTACAAAAGTATTCATATTAAATAATAATAATGGGGGTATGTTATGTAATATTGGCAGATCCTGAGGCGGTGATAATATTTCAGCTCTTCCAGTGTAGCTCTGATAGACTGATGTTGAGCAGAACGATGCCTGTCTGTGCTCATGCATATTGAGGGAGGTAACAGAAGAGACTGTGTGAGCGTTCTTTCACACTCATCTCCAAGTGCTTCTGTCTTTTAATCAAGAACAGCATAACCGTGTGCTAATATATGGGCCTTATTAAAATGGATTATAAACCAATTATCTGTGTGAGCAGGGTAAGCATTACTTGTCGTATTGTTTGTGATCTGTGTGTTGATTTAGAATTTTTGCGCTTATGAATCGATAACTCACTCGTGTGTTTTGTGCTTATGGATTGATAACTCACTTGTGCGTTTTTGGGCTTGTGAATTTATAACTCACTCATCCGATTTTGTTCAGAGTTGAGCTTCAATCCCACCACTGGGGGAATGATGAGTTTAATCGAATCGACCGCACGATCGAGCGCCATTTATCACAGGGTTGGAACGTGTGTGACACCGCAGTGCAGTTACACACGCTGCTCTTCCGCTGCTCACCCTCTATTTTCTCTCTTTTTGTGCCGTGAAGACATCGCTAAAAACTTTGTGCTGTGCGTCTGACCCTGGCCACACCTCAAAGCTGCGGCCACACCAGTTGGACCACTGGTTGACCAATCGCCCTTGTCTGCATCGAACAGCTTGCTAAAAACAACCCTGCTGGAGACGCTGCGCTGGTTGAATCAGGAGCCGTCTCCACGGTGACTGAACGGGTGTAATGTTGAGCGCTCTCTGTTGAATTTGCCTGGACGGTGTGAGAGAAGTGGGTGGTTAGGGAGTAAGATATGCCTGTGGGGTCTGGGCATGTTTCAGTGTGCAGTGCATCCCTTTCCTGCAGAGATGCTATCAGTGTGGGGATTATCTGATTAACACACACTTTTCACATTCAGGTGAAATCTCTTTCCAGCCTTGCTACACCTACCCAGACATGATAGGAAGTCTGTCAGGAAAATCTTTTTGTGTTTTTTAACACACATATACGTTTTATGAGCATCTACAGTGGGACCGTCAAAGTGAAATACTGCTTTTCTGTCTCGTGTTTCTTTTGTTCAAGTTTTTTATTGTTGCTTCTCCCCCCTTTTCTGCCAATTTGGAATGGCCAATTGTATATCAGCACTGTGAACTGGAATGGCCAATCGTATATCAGCACTGTGAACTGGAACGGCCAATCATATATCAGCACTGTGAACTGGAACGGCCAATCGTATATCAGCACTGTGAACTGGAACGGCCAATCGTATATCAGCACTGTGAACTGGAACGGCCAATCATATATCAGCACTCGGAGCAGAAGTGTATACGGGCATATGTGTCGTGGCGCTTCTTATCACAGCGTGGCTCCCGAGTCGGACTCGCATAGACATGAGCTGGGGGACGTAGCTCATGTGCAGCCTCACAGGTGGACTTGCAGTTGCCCCACCTGCCCGCGGGGGGTCACTGGAGAGCAATAACACACAGATCCCACGGCCCACTGAACCCTCCCTAACCCTGGGCGGCGTGACCGCCAAAAACGCATCACCCTGCAGGGCTACCGCCGACGGTCAGCACTGGCATGGTCAGGGTTCAGTCCATGGGGCTCGTCCGTGCGAGAGAACGAGAGCAGCGCCTTAACCAGATGAGCCACCAGGAGCTGTTTGTACAAGCGTGTCATTCATCTGTTTGAATGTGTGGAACATTGTTTACCCTCTAAACCTGATGTTTAGCACCAGCTGGTAGCCTCTGTAGTTTTTTTTCCTCAGAATACCTGAATTCTCTCAGAATTTCCCTCTTTGCGAAACGACAGCCTTGACTTACAGAGAGACGTATGATGAGCCGCTGAGCTGTCAGCTGCTTTACGGACAAAGTCTATTTAGGAAATCCTTTGCTTAGTTTTATGAAAATATTAATAGAAAATAGAATGATATAGTGTTGTAGCTACATGCTGGGAATGCAGGCTTATCCCAGCATGCATCACTTCACTGACATATCCCTTTCTGTGATGGATCCTCATTCAGAAAGGAGACCATCTGGGATGTTTCCAAACACATTATCTCTAAAGGGTAGCTAGGTTGTTTTTAAAAAATATATATTTTTAGGGCTTTTTCAGCTTTATTTGTCAGCACAGTGTGGATAGTCAGAAAGAAGGTCACAAGGTCGGATTCGAACGCTTTGTGGGATATCATGAGCTGGTTTGGCTCGGTCCGGAGGGTGGCCCAGAGTGGCACGCTTTGTGGAATATCATGAGCCTGGTTTAGCTCAGCCACAGCTGCGCCCCCACATTCTGCACGCCGCCGGGAAAGTCGTAGGAAGTCTTGAAACTTGGTGCGCTCCTGTAGAATTCCCGACCCGCGGCCGCGAACGAGCGCCGGGCCCGGAGCGTAATGATGATCCCGGGATGGACGATTGATGACGGACCGCTAATTTTCTTTTGCTTTGTTTTTGTTGCCCCCTCGCCTTGCCCCCAATGTAATCAACTCCTTTCCTCCCCCTCCTCTCCTCCCCCCTCTCTCTCCCCTCTCTTTCCCCCTCTCTTTCACTCCTTCAGCCATAACCAGAGAGTGACGGCATTCCCAGCACCCCGTGACGGGACAGATATCGCCCGAAAACATTGACTTCAGCCTCCAGGAACCGTGAGTGCTTCCCGTATTTCTTCATTGAGATTCTTGCGATTGTTTTTCCACCGTTTTTTTTTGTTGTTGTTGTTGTTGTTTTTGTGTGAGGTTTCCGCCGGTGTGCTGGTGAACGAGGGCCACACCAGGAGAGGGTGAAAGAGTGCGGCTTTTTAGCCGTTAAAGTGCGGGGATTAGCATTTTGAAACGCTGGGTTTGAAAAACGAGCTGGAAACGGCTGATTCGGTCCGGAGAGTCGCCGTTGGCTGCCATAGGCTCGCGGCGCAGGAGAGAACGATAATAAAGAGAGCGATGGCCTTTCTGTGTTTAATGAAGGTGGATTTACGCGCGGCTTTATCCGAGTCATTGGTGCTGACTGCTGTTCCTCCCCGAGTCATGTTTCTACGGGAGGTATCGCCGTGACCGTAGCCGCGGTAATGAGCCGGTCGTCGTTCACAAACGGCTCTGATGTTGGGGCGGTGTATCGGCCCATAATTTTGAGTGAAGGCTCAGCCTTAATTATTATTTTAGTGTGGATTTAACGGAGTGGGGTTGGATGCCTTTTTAATGTTCAGGTGGTTGTGAACGTGATTAACTCCTCGCATGCCAGGTTTGTGTCCTGTTTCGGTTGCCACCGTGACCCTTGTCACACAGGCTGGTGGTGATTTTTGGGGTACAGCTCGATGTGCTGGTGGTGATTTTTGGGGTCCAGCTCAGTGTGCTGGTGGTGATCTCTGGGGTACAGGGCAGTGTGCTGGTGATGATTTCTGAGGTACTGCTTGGTCTGCTGGTGGTGATTTTTGGGGTACAGCTGGATGTGCTGGTCATGAGGTGTGTTTCTTGGCACAGTGCGGAGCTTGGGGGGTTGGTCCTGGCCCATCTGTGGACAGCGGGGTGTGAGTGGTGGGGGCTATCACATTTTCATTAGTGCCCCCCTGTCTCGTGTGTCTCGACATTCAGCTAAAATGTCAGCCCCCCCCCCCCCATCCCAGTGTCTGAGGAACGTTATCCCTGTGGTTGTGTACATGTGCAAAATACTCAGTAAGATCCCATCAGAATAAAGCAGGTTTGACTCCATATAGACCTCCATGCATATACTGTATGTCTTTAATATGAATATCCAGCTGTAAAATTAACAATATGTAAAAAGTACAGGGAAAAAAACTTACACCCCCCCCCCCCCCCACCTGGCTATCATCCTTTCACTATAACGGGGTAGGTTTCTGACTCTAAGGGGCGGGGTGCTGAGTCTGAGGGGGGGGCTCTTTCTCAGTGATCTCTGTTCAGAAGCTCTGGGGTTTATACAGCAGGTCTCCTGCTTCCTTCCGCAGGTTCAGTTCAGAGATTGTGGAGGGAAGTGGGGGGGGGGGGGGGGGGGGGGCTGTTCGTTTGAACCCCCTCCTCTCTTATCTCAGTCCTTTATTCTTCTCTCTGAGCGTGTCTACAGGAATATCACGCTGCGCTGGGGAGGAGGTGGGGGGGTAAAGGTCGTTTCAGGGTCAGTGACTCTGATGGTGCTGTTGACCGTACTGTCTCAATAGAAGATAAAAGATCGCTGCAGCCCTGCAGTAAAGATCGGCCCCAAAGTAATGTCCCCTCTCACCATACATCTTTCCCTGCCTTACTTTCAAAGCGTGCTTTTTTGTTTTAGTTTTTTTTTGGGCCAACTTCATTTGTTTTCTGTGGTTTATTTTTACGAAGATAATTTATTGGAAGCGAAAGATTCAGGGCCTTTGTGTTTCCGGCCAAAGGCCCTGATGGATGTCTCCCATTAGCAGCTGTGTGTGATCCCGCAGCCAATCAGAACCTGGTTCCCTCTGCACTCTCAGCACAAGGGCCAATCAGAATCTGCCTTGCTCCACACTCAGCGCGAGGGCCAATAAGAATCTGCCTCCCTCCGCACTCAGCCCAAGAGCCAATCAGAATCTTCCTCCCTCCACACTCTGCACGAGGGCCAATCAGAACCTAAGTCCCTCTATACTCTGCACAAGCGCCAATCAGAATCTTATTCCCTCCACACTCTGCACGAGGGCCAATCAGATCCTAGGTCCCTCTATACTCTGCACAAGCGCCAATCAGAATCTTACTCCCTCCACACTCTGCACGAGGGCCAATCAGAGCCTAGCTCCCGCTACACTCTTAGCACTAAGTGATTTTCCAAGGCATTTGGGGCGCACATAGTGGCCGGTTTCCAAGTGCCCCTCAGACCAGTTCTGTCAATCTTGTCACTCCCCCATGAAACTGAACCCCCCCCGGCCAGGGGGCTCAGATGCGGGGGTACGAGTCGCTCTTAAGGATCCAAATGTTTCGCGGTTTGTCAGGTGATAGGATAGAAAGGCTAAAGTGTCCAGTCCTGACGGTGTTCTCAGGTTCCGCGGGTGGCGGTAGTCCATTCCTATTTTTACTGTAGACGGCTCCGTTTCCCTGTCCCTGTCCCTCTGGGTACCGCGCGCGCGTCCCCGTTGGGTCCACGGTGGCTCTCTCGGACAGCTGCCTTGCGCAAGGATCTCTGGGAAAACCATGCCGGCGATGCGCCGTCTGCCTCACGCGTGCGACGCTGGCCGCCGGCATGGCCGAGCTGTTGCGTGCCATTGCCATGACAACGGGGGGCTCTGTGAATTTCAAGCACCTGGGGCCTCGCTAGACGGCGAACAGAAGGAGCATCTCAGCCTGGATCCCGTCGCCCTTAAACGCACGAGTTTGGCTCGGAGCGGATCGCGGAGGAGGGGGGCGGGGCTATAGTACTCGGCGGAGAGACCATCTTGAGGGGTGGATTGCTCATAGTATGGCTTCTGTCTTTAAATGGCTTCATTTGTACATGTGAATACATAAAAACATATTTTGCATGTTTGAATGTGAAAACTTTCTTCCCTGATCCATTTTAATCTCTTGTGTGTTGTGCTAAAATGGTTTTTAATTTCAGGTCCTTTTTTTTTTAATGATTTTTCCTTTTTGGGAAAACTGCATTATGTCCAAGCTCATTGATGGCCAGTAGTTCTTTGGGGTACATGACGTAATATTGCGTTTTTCACATACATTTCAAGTTTCATCTCCCCCCAATCTCACCTTAAAAAGACACCTATATTCAAATATTGTCTGAAAACCATCAAGAAACAATTATGGTGAGTTTTCTGTAATAGTTTACCTTTGCTGTTATATTTAAATTTAATTCAATTTCCTCCTAGATATTCCTAAACTGTATTATTTTGAAGCAGTTGTACTTGTCAAGCTAAAAGCCTTAATATGGAGATATGATATGATGCAGTTCCGTAACATACACACACAGACATCACACTACACACAATGTGACAAAGAATGTGTCATTAGCCAGGAACTGTAAAAACTGTGAAAAATTTTGGCTGAGTGACAGTTTGTCAGTTTTTTTTTTTTTTCAGCACACATTGGAATGATAATCACGTACATATATGAACATACCACAGCGTACCACGCAACCTTTCAACTTGAACATGAATTTCACAGGTCACATGAATCACAGCAGTGAAAGGGAGATATTTGGCGTATTTGAACTCTTAGAAGTTTAAAATCCCAAATCCACACTGCGGTTCACCGTTCCCCAATACTGTGCTAAAGAGAACCGCTGATATTTAAAGCTGCAAATCTCTCTCGCTCTCTCTGTCTCTCTCTCTCTCACTATCTTTGTGTCTCTCTCTCTCTCTCTCTGTCTGTCTGTCTCTCTCTCTTTCTCTCTATCTGTCTCTCTCCCTCTCAACAGCAAACAGCTGCTGAAAGAGATAACCAGGTAAGGTACCTGTAACTGATGACTACCTCACAGAAAGACAGTAGCCCTGACCTCTGATCTATGAATTGCTAGGCTGGTCTACCTCAGCACTGGAGAGAATGGACCTCATCATGCTGCAGCATGCATGGCTAGTGTTCTTTTAGCAAGTTTGTGTGCGTGTGCGTGCGTGTGCGCGTGTGCGCGGTTGTGATTATGTGTGCATGTGCAATTTGCAACTTTAAATATCAGTGCTTCTCTTTTGCAGTATTAGGGAATGGTGAGCCACAGAGAGAATGTGTGGGTGTGTGTGTGTGCTTGTTTGTGTTTGTGTGTGTGTGTGTGTGTGTGTGTGTGTGTGTGTGTGTGTGGGTGTGTGTGTGTGCTTGTTTATGTTTGTGTGTGTGTGTGTGTGGGTGCTGGACCCGATCATAGGAAGGAACGTTTCATCATAACTACACGCGTATCTTTTGATTTCGGCAGCAGGTTTTGTTGACACAGGGTCTGTGAGAGTTTTGATGGGCCCGGAGTCGTTTTCTGCCAGTCGAATGGAATGTCTTAGATGTAGAGAAATGGGGGGCCTGTGCTTTGGACCCCCGCTGCGTTTATTTTCAGCCACAAACACAGGGGAGGTTCTGTCTGCGTTCCCCAGCACAGTCAATTTGTCGCTGTGCCTTAGTTCTGTACACCTTTGCTTTAAATAGGCAGTATATCCAGCAGCCAGGATCATGCTGTATGAGGTGTCTGCTTACCAAGAGTCTGAATGAGGAGCATGGCCAGATGCTGCTCGCTGCGGATGATGGCGTTTCGGTCCACACACCGCCGTTGTGTCGACCGCGGTGGCGTCTGAGCGGTTGAGGCATCATGTTCCATCCCTCCCCTCCTCTTCTCCAGGGGAAGGCCGTTTCTCAACCCGCCGGGCATCACTTCCTGTCACGGCTGTCTGTGTCGTCGTAGTTGGCGGGCTCCGTGATGGACGGCCCCTCCCGGTACCTAGGTTCCGCCCACAGGCAGAGGATTGTTGAGTGGCGGTAATTACCGTCAACACGCTCCCGGTTGTTCGGATGTCAAACGACACGCTCCATGGCGCCACTGATGGATGTTGGGAATCGTTGTTCCGCTAACGGACAGTCCTGTGGTTGCCCGTGTCTTGGAAAGGAAAAGTCTGAAAAAGAACAGATCCAGCTGTTAAGACTGGCTCTTTGCGCTTGTTGCCATTTTGGCTCTGTGGGTGAAGTGTTCTTCCCCTGCACCAGAGTGCCTATCGGAAGTGTGAAAGAGATTAGCTGATTGGCCAGAGAGCATTCTTATCGTGGCTTTCACTGCCACCCTTTGACGAGTGTGTGCGATATATGTCAACACAAAGGTCAGAGGTCATGAATCTCCCTTCAGCTCCCTCTAGGGGCTGGTCTCCAGAACCTCAGGCTGAAGGAGTGAGATGAGGAAAGAGCCTAACAGAGTTTAGCACAAACTGCCCTGTCAGCAAAAATAATCTCTTAAACCCCCAAATGACCAAAATAGCATAACATACTCCAAAGAACTCACAACAGAGAGGCTGTTTATTCTGAACCAAAGCGTTTTACAAGTAGGGTGTTGCGGTGTCTGTGAGGATTCGTCTGATACGTTAATAATTAATAATAGGAAGGAAGACATGCTGAAACAGGTAAAATATTGTTAAATAGTACAGGCAGTGTTCCTCTTTCACTGTGTTTGTGATCTCTGGCTTTGATCCTGTCGTGTTTATGTACATTTTTTAACTTATTACCCACTCTGTCCCGTTGATATCTCTGGCGTTCTGGCAGCAGCAGGAGCAGATGATAATCGTATGCATATTCACACCCCGGTGATGGCTCAGCTGGTTTATTAAAACCATGATGAGTTACAGCAGTGTGTCTGATGGAGGGGGCAGTGCTACATGTTGTACATATTGCATTACTGCACGTCTCTTTCCCTCAGTGACTGGTCTTGGGTATCAGGCTCTGAGCCCAGGGTCGGTTTAGTGTAGTGCGGGGGGGTCAGTGTCGGTAGCCGGTAGCCTGTCCTGCTCCGGGGCTGTTTAGTGTAGTGCGGGGGGGTCAGTGTCTGTAGCCGGCAGCCTGTCCTGCTCCGGGGCTGTTAACCGTGCCGGTGGGGGCAGGGTTTGGGGGGGGGGGGTGTCTGTTTGGCAAAGTGGGAGGCAGTTAGGGCCCCTCTTCCCGGACAGATGGTGTCCCAGCTGATCAACGGCTCCCCGCTGGGGGCTGCAGACTGCAAGTGTGACTGGGACTGTCTGCTTCCTGTGACAGACCAGGGCTTCTGTACGTCTCTCCGGCTGCTGGGCTGTCTGTCTGTCCTTACATGAATCAAACATACAGCAATGTGTTGAAATGAAATGGCAAATGAAAGATCAAATAACATATTGCGGCACTTCATAATATATGGGCAAATATATCACTGCAGCTGTATGGCATTGGACAATACTCTGTATATTTAAAAAGAAAAATACATTGCTGTAAAACGTATTCTTCATTATATTCTCCAAGATGTCCACATATTTGCAGAATGTTGTAATATCTTCCTTTTCTTTGAGAACTGTGTGTGCATGTGTGCGTGCGCACCTGTGTATAACTTGAAAATATTGACATTGAAATTCACCCTGAATAACATGTAAGTGTACTGGTGTCTGTATTGTTAATGACACGCCTGGTTTATAGACTCCCTGGTAAGTGGAGTTTTACTGCAGGTCTGTCCCAGCAGTGAAACACTGCTTCCAAACCCAATTACCTGGCGGAGGACCGTCAGTTTGAGAGGCGCTGAGCTATTTGGCCAAACATGAAGTTGTTCATCTATTATTAAAGGTCTGGAGGAAGCGGGTGATATTGCGATTCTGCTGACACGAAAGTGACTGGCAGACTGCAGGGTTCTGTTCTGCTGCAGGGCTACTGCATTGCTGCCCTTCAGGAGCTGCAGGCCTGCTGCATTGCTGCTCTTTAATCGCTGCATTGCTGCTCTGATCCTGAGACACGCCCCCTACCTGCACCACCACCCCCCAAACCTCACTTTAAAGTTTTGAGTATTATTTGGCATGTGTAAAAGTACTAGTACATTGGAACTCTTACTCCTGATCTTCCCGCCAAATATAAAGATCACAGCAAGCAGTATAATTAACTATAAAATGTAGCAGTAATAAGAACAAAACGGCATTAGGTGGTTTGTGCAGTGAGATGTGGCTATTGCAGTAGGTATACCGTGCCTAGGTGTGTTAGGGTTAGGGTTAGGAGTGTTAAGGTGAGGGTTAGGAGTGTTAGGCTAGTCCTGACCTGACCTCTGGATTTCTCTTCCTTTTTAGCCTTATGTTCAACCCCTGTCCCCTCCAATCCAACCCTATACCAGGCTTGAGCTGTGCCGCCCTTAAACTACGGACTGAAAAGAGCTGCTGTCACCAGCCCAACTGCGATTTGCTTGTAAATGGTGCTTTAAAAAAACAAATTGATTGATGTTTGCATCAGATTTCAATCCAATGTGATATCCGCACACATATGACTGACATCCCCATGAAAAAAAGCAGTCAATCAACCAATTACCGGATCAATCGATCAGTGTGCTTACGCTGGTACAAAAACACGTGGCCTGGAGGGAGGTCTGTTCAGGGACACGGGTCACACGGTCAGAACGTTGGAGCCGACGCTGGTCACTCGCGTACAGCACTGCTGCAAACTAAAATACAACAGGATGCAGAAAAAGGAGAAGTGTTCTTCCTCAGGGGCTAACACTGTCCACTGGAGCATCTCACAAAGGCTGTGGAGCTGAGATATAACAGGGTCACACTTATTTTCCTCTCCGAGTTGTCTCCCGGAATGTTCCGGCCTTTTAAAAGAGGTTTTCTGCAGACGTCTTCATGAGAACGGCTGAGCTGTGATGTTTTTGTTTAGTCCCTCCTCCGGGCGAATGGGAAATTGATCTTTCCTTCCTTAATGCAGACGGAACGCATTTTTGTTATCCGATGATGTCAGCTGGAAACGGACTGTGGAACTCTTAGTCGGTTCAGTGTGATGTCATAATCTCGTTGCTGGGCCCTGCCCACATCTGCAGGGCTGTTGTGATTGAGGTTGTGAACATGCTGTCCTTTAGTCATGGTAAAGAGAAGCTCGCCTGCAGCCCTTCCTTTTGTTTTTTGAAACACTGTACTGCTGCATTCTGTCACAGGTGTGTTCTCAGGCTCTCGGTTACAAAACACACATGCTTCTCATTCTTCCTGGTATCATGCCCAAAGTGGCTGGGGAATGCAAGGGATTGTGTAGCCAATCAGATGTTGGAAATGATTAAGAGAACAGATGTAGAGCCAGATTGATGAGAATTTGACCAGGTTTCCATACTAACCCAGTTACTAACACAGATTCCATATACCCACCAGATACGCCGTTCTGTAAAGCCGCTCTGTAAAGCCGCTCTGTAAAGCCGCTCTGTAACGCCTCTCTGTAAAGCCGATCAGTAATGCCGCTCTGTTACGCCTCTCTGTAAAGCCGCTCTGTAACACCTCTCTGTAAAGCCTCTATGTAAAGCCACTCTGTAATGCCTCTCAGTAACGCCGCTCTGTAACGCCTCTCTGTAAAGCCACTCTGTAACACCGCTTTGTAACGCCGCTCTGTAACGCCGCTCTGTAAAGCCGCTCTGTAAAGCCGCTCTGTAAAGCCGCTCTGTAAAGCCGCTCTGTAATGCCGCTTTGTAATGCCGCTCTGTCTCTCCTGCGCAGACCCAGCTCCCGGATGTCGCAGTCGCAGCCAGACCAGCGGCCCTCCAGCTTGGTCAGTGATTCCTCTACGGCCGTCACCTCCTCCACTGTGGACACCACCTCGGGGTCAAAGGTCAGGACTCCACCAATCGCGCTTTTACAACCACAAGTAGTCATGTACAGTGAGCACCATAATTCATTGGACTGTGACAAAGTTTTTGTTATTTTTGTTCTGTACTCTAGCTCTTTGAGTTTGAAAGGATATATCTACTGCATATCTGGCAGCAGAGTGATGGTGGTTTAAGGCTTGTTTGATAAGTCAGACCCTTGATGACTTACAGCCATTTAGCCAACCATGTGTTCCATACTGTTCCAGTGTAATTTACAGCTAAATCTAGTCCAACCCCCCAATTCCCATAGAGATCCATTCAAATCCAGAGAGGTTATAGTATTGCTTGTAGGAGTACCAGAAAATAAGATATCAAAGAGTATTTTGATATACTTTTATACCCTGTCATGATAGCATCACCTGTTTACCTGTGGAATGCCCCAAACAGGTGTTTTTAGAACTTCCCAGTCTTTCTTTTTTTTTGCCCCTGGGGGGTGGGACTAGATTCATCTGTAAATTTCACAGGAATAGTATGGAACCTATGGTTGACTAAATGGCTGTAAGTCAGCAAGGGTCTGACGTATGAAACAAGCCTCAAACCATTACTATGCTGCCAGATATGCTGTAGATATGGGTGGATCACTTTAAAGGTTGTTTCTCCTGACTCATTTTCCTATTGAACTCTATGGAAAAATAAGTCAGGAGAAACAGCCCTTCAAGTGATCCATTCATATCTACTGCATATCTGGCAGCAGAGTGATGGTTTGAGGCTTGTTTGATATCGCACACCCTTCATGACTTACAGCCATTTAGCCAACCATGGCTTTTTTTGAAATTGTTACCTTTCTATTTATAAGCCTTGTCTTTTCTGTTTTGTTGAAAACCTGAGGAAGGCTATTGTTGGTTATTAATGATCATAAAGTTTTTTATCTTCCAACGAACTTCAAGTGTAGCTGGAATGTTTTCCTTCTTGCTCATGTTTCTTATGCTATGCGCCTTGATTGTTTTGTGAAGTAGCGCTAAGTAGCGCCAGGGTTTTATTTTTTCCTTAAATTTGACTGACAAATAAATGCAAGAGTTTGATGAGGAAAAAGTAACATATTGTAAACTGTGTTTGCAAAGTAAAAAAGTATAAACATCTAAATTAAGGACAAGGCCCGAGTCTCTTTTTCCTGCACCCTGCCCCGCCTCCTCCTGTGGGACGGGGTGTCGTACGTTGCATACGAGATCCCTTCCAGATTTACCGCCCCTGTCCTGCCCCCGCCCCCACCCCCACCCGCCCTTCCTGCCCGGACAGCTGTTCCTGGTGCCCTCACCATCTCAATGATTCACCTGCTCACCTGGCCACCTGGCTATAACATCGCCACTTTATCACTGAGACGCCCTCCCCAGACTGCTTGTGTGATTGACAGCCCCCACTATCAGCATAATATGAGTCTCCTGAAGAACAGATTGCCTGGAGGACTCCGCCCAAAACCACACGTCCCTCTTTCGAACAGAGGGCCCAGAGTTTGATTAAAAGCGACAGTGTTGGATGACAGCACATTACTCATTTTACATACCGTTCAATAGCCGCCATTTCAACCTCCTGACTGCACTTGAAGTCACAACAATTAATGCCCATCACTTGGTGTCTCTTTCTCAGAAGACTAATGTAATGCTTTATGCAGCCCTGACTTTAATAACATTGATTTTTATCATTGACATTTTACTGGCTTTCCCGTGCACTCTTGAAGCTATTCTGTTCCTCTCAGGTTTAAACGTCTCTGTGGCAATCCAGCGGGTTCACAAAAAAAGGTTTTGTGTCTTTTTGTACCGCGGGCCCGCTAATGTGCCTGTGGAATTTGCCTCCCAGGAAGAAGTCTCACTTCAAGACTTTAAGCATCCGAGACACAAACAGCGCGTGAGCACTGGCTTAAAAAAAACCAGCCAATCAGGTTGGGCGAAGGGCTTTTGTTTGGTGCGAGAAGCGTGATTCAGTTGAGCGAAGGAGGGGAGTCGAAGCTCAGGAAATTCATCCGCAGATTTCTCAGTACAGAAGCTGCTTTATTAGTCAGTACTCATAAGTACCACATGCTTTTCCTGCCAATGCTCTTCAGTGACTGCAGCAGGAGGAGCCCTATAATCACCCCGCCATGGAAAGCATGTATAATCCGGATGCGCCGGTTCCAATCCTGCCATTTAAGCTGAGCTCGTTTTATTAGTCTGTGAAAAGCCAAGGAAGGGCGTGGTTTTCGCTTCATTCTCAAAATGAATGATATTGGTTCTTTGCAACGACGTGACTCTCGCGTGTGATGTCGACGTTGTCGCTGAGATCATTTGCATCTACGTATACCAAAGTTCATTGAATCACCTTTGATTGGCGGTTTCTGTTTAGTTTGAAGAATAGGAGCCACACACAAGGCCAACAACTTGCACACACGTAGGCACACGCAGGTGCTCCAGAATCCTGCGTCAAACAAACGGAGAGAGAGAGAAGGAGAAAAGGGAGAGAGAGAGACGGCTCTGCTCAGCCCTTCTGTGTGTCTCAGGGCTCCAAGTCCAGTGGGAAGGTGCACAGTTTCGGAAAGAGGGACCAGGCCATCAAGAGGAACCTCAACGTGCCCGTGGTGGTCAGGGGGTGGCTCCACAAACAGGTGAGGCCCCTCTCCGCTCGCTGTCAATCACTGTCGGGGTTAGAAGGCGGGCCCAGTGACAAAGAGGCATGTGATTGGCTGACAGGGGTTTGAGAGTTTATTAATATTTTACTTGGAAAACAATGATTGATCTCTCTTTGTGCCCTAGAAGATAATACAAACTGTAAAAGTAAAAAGTATAGAGACATGGCTAGGGAGTTTGAGGTAGATATAATCTTATGAACTTCATGGAGCTCTGCCTTGAAGGAAAGAGAACGACTATGATGGGACTGTTAAGGTAAGCATTATCAGACTGTGGTCCCTCTGAGTCTGTGATGGACCTGTTAAGGATAGTGTTATCAGACCGTGGTCCCTCTGAGTGTGTGATGGACCTGTTAAGATAAGCATTATCAAACATTGGTCCCTCTTAGTGTGTGATGGACCTGTTAAGGTAAGCGTTATCAGACCGTGGTCCCTCTGAGTGTATGATGGACCTGTCAAGGTAAGCGTTATCAGACCGTGGTCCCTCTGAGTGCGTGATGGACCTATTAAGGTAAGCGTTATCAGAATGTGGTCCCTCTGAGTCTGTGATGGACCTGTTAAGGATAGTGTTGTCAGACCGTGGTCCCTCTTAGTGTGTGATGGACCTGTTAAGGATAGTGTTATATGACAGTGGTCCCTCTGAGTGTGTGATGGACCTGTTAAAGTAAGCATTATCAGACAGTGGTCCCTCTGAGTCTGATGGACCTGTTTAGGTAAGCATTATCAGACAGTGGTCCCTCTGAGTCTGTGATGGACCTGTTAAATTCAGTGTTATCAGACTGTGGTCCCTCTGAGTGTGATGCTATTAGAGAAGTCGGAGGATGTAGTGTGATTATCTGAAATCTGACGGATTGAAGCGCTCTAGTTTCTGCACCTCAAGCCCTGACACAGTCCCCTGTTGCTGCTTAGTGATATGTGATGTGTGTTTAGAGAGCAGACTGATCACTAATAAAACTTCTAAAAACAGGTCGTAAATGAGACAGAGAGTAAGACTGCCTATCCAGTGCATTCGTAAAGCATGCAGCCTGGGAAACATTTTAATTTAAATGGGCCAAGTCAGTTACAGAGGGTGTAATGATCGGGGTCTGCTCCCAAGTCCCGCTGATTCAACCTGCACTCTTCCATTCTCTAGTTAATGTAAAGAATCCAAAAGTGTGATAGGACAGTAGGCACAATGGGCTTACAGCGTGTGTGTGTGTGTGTGTGTGTGTGTCTGCGGGTGTGTGTGTGTTTCTGTGTGTCTGTGCGTGTGTGCGTGTGTATGTGTATGTATGTGTGTCTGTCTGTGTGTGTGTCTGTGCGTGCGTGTGTGTGTGTGTGTGTGTGTGTGTGTGTCTGTACGTGTGTGTGTGTGTATGTATGCGTGTGTGTGTGTGTATGTATGCGTGTGTGTGTGTGTGTGTGTGTGTGTGTGTGTGTGTGTGTGTGTGTGTGTGTGTGTGTGTGTGTGTGTGTGCTTTAACTTACAGGACAGCTCTGGAATGAGGCTCTGGAAGAGGAAGTGGTTTGTGCTGTCCGATTTTTGCCTGTTTTACTATAAAGGTGAGTACTACTGTGTTTTGGGATGACATTTTAACTGTAGCGGCCTATGTGGGGATGGGGGAGAGGAAGCTGTGTTCCTTCGCAATAGTGCATCTCTGTCAGGGTTGTAAGAAGTGCTCGGCCTTTTGTTGGGCGGCAGGCTTCGCTTGTATTTAAAATCAGAAGGCCTGGGCTAATGGTGTCCTGCTGTGTCCTATCGGCTGGAACACAGCGCTAGTCCCCCGTCCATCGCATCAGGGAGACGATAAAGCCCCTGGCCTGGCAGATTACGCAGGATGTCTCTTAGAAAGATCTTTGAAAAACACGCCGCTAATGACCCTATAATCACATAGCTAATGACCCGAGCTAATGACTCACCCCCTCTCTCTATCGCAAGAAGGTGGCCGCAGATCAAACGGACCGGCCATTTGTCCTGCTGTCTCTAAACGTGTGAATGCATGCGGTTTATAAACTGTTTATAAACGTGTGAATGCATGCGCTTTATAAACTGTTTATAAACGTGTGAATACATGCGCTTTATAAAGTGTTTATAAACGTGTGAATACATGCGCTTTATAAACTGTTTATAAACGTGTGAATGCGTGCGGTTTATAAACTGTTCATAAACGTGTGAATGCGGTTGATTTATGAGGGCTGCAGGGTTGCGGGTGGCGGGGACAGTGGGGGTGGCCCGTGACGCGTGTTTTTCGGCTGTGCCCCGTGCAGACAGCCGGGAGGAGACCGTCCTGGGGAGCATTCCCCTCCCCAGTTACGTCATCACTCCCGTGGAGGCCGACGACCACATCAACCGCAAGTACGCCTTCAAGGTGAGGCCAAGCCTTTATTACTGTCATATACATGTGTTATACACGCGTTATAAACTACTTACACATCAGTTATACACATAACAATGTTATAATGCTGCAGGAAGCAGTGAGACTGTTTGATGAGGAAGGGGCCCATGGCTTTCCAATGGAGGTCCATCATTTTTATAACAAAACTCATAAATGGGATGTGTGTATGTGTTTTATGCATGCTTTCTGTATGTGTGAAAGAACGTGCTGAGCATGCACACACACACTCACACACTCACACACTCTCACACGCACGCACACACTATACTACACACACACGCACACACACACACACACACACACACACACACACACTCACGCACGCACACACTATACTACACACACACACACTCACACACTCTCACACGCACGCACACACTATACTACACACACACACACACACACACACTCTTGCACGCACACACTATACTACACACACACACACACACACACACACTCTCACAAGCACGCACACACTATACTACACACACACACACACACACACACACTCTCACACACGCACACACTATACTACACACACACACTCTCACGCACACACTATACTACACACACACACACACACACATGCACATACACATACACTGAAAAAAGGACCTAACAGAAACGCCCTCATTGGGCCCTGCATTGCGAGCGCTCCTGTCCCGTTTACAGACAGACAGATAGACAGACAGACAGGTGAAGAGATGGACTCATGTCGTCAGGACACGTCTGTTTCCCCGGGTTTGAAATACGACCTAAACAACAGCTGTAGTTCCTCAGCAGGGTGACAGACAGCTCTTCGCTGAATGATAAAATGGATGACGGCGGCGTGCACTTCTGTAATTGAGCAGTGATGCTGATTCCTCCCTTTCCTAACTGAGGGATCTGCTGGATGCTGATTATTGAGTTATTGAGTGTCAGCTGACTAATGGCTGGTGTATGTGAGAGTGGTGTGCCAAGCGGGAGGATGTCAGTAATGAAGGCAGGTGGCAGGAAACAGGGCCCGCTTTTCCTGCGTGCTGTACAGACTGACACGGCTTCTACTCCTTCAGCTCACCCTCCTGCCTGCCGCATGGCACGTGCATCACCCCCCCCCCCCCTCACACCCGGTCCTGGGGAGCTGGTTCTGCTGGGTTTGCTGCAGCTCGTTGCTTAATTGATTAATTGATTAATTAAAGCAGCTGATTAGGCAGTTATCACATGGATGGGAGAAAACTTTCTGTACGCTGCCCCCCTGCTCTCAGCGCTTCTGAGGTCATGTGATCATGCCTTGAGCTTCATTGTGAGGTCATCAACTGCACCCCCCCACCCTCTTCCCAGGCGTAGTTTGTTGGACATTTTTATTCTGTGACCTTTTGAGGGCTAAATCACTTTCTTGTTAATGCTCCTTCAAAAGTGCAATTTAATTTATTTTTTGGGGGCAAATCATGGAATGGGCTTTATGCCTGAAGGTGACTCACCTCTTTGTTTGGGTCTAAACTAATCATTAATCATTGAGGTTTGTGGTTGGCTGTCTTGACAGGTCATTCACACACTGTTCGACACCTGGTTTGCCATCCCAGCCCATCTCCACACCTGTATCCAGCATCTAAAGGGTTGAACTTTCTGTGTACTTACAATTTGTGCATGGTTCTTGGTCGGCATAGTTACACTCGCTGGTCTGGTGTCTGATGTTGTTAGCCAAATCTGGCACAATCTGACACTACACAATGAATGTTCCCAGCTTGTGAGTTTCTATGGTAAGAAATATTCTTATGGTTTCTTGTGAGTTTCTATGGTAGGAATGTTCCCTGCTCATCAAGCAGGAATGTTCCCTGCTCATCAATTTCTATCGTAGGAATGTTCCCAGCTCGTAAGTTTCTATGGTAGGAACATTCTCACCGTGTGAGTTTCTATGGTAGGAATGTTCCTAGCATCGTTGTGGTTTTTCACTGGTAAGAATGGCTCAGAATGTCCCTTCTCCTCTGGTGTGAAGTGAGCATGTTCTGCTGTATTAATAGATGCGTTGAGCTGAAACAGAGATACGCTCTGCCTGCGTGGGAACGGTCCCTTCTGGGGGACACTCTGAGGCAGCGTTTCCTGTGCTTTTATTTCTCCCTCGTGGGCGTGTGTGCCGCTGAGATCGTTTTCACGTCACCACGCTTGCATTTCATCTCGTTGTATGACGGCGGTGCCGCTGGGCGGATGAATTATGCATCCGCGTCCTTTCCCCCAGAGCTCGGAGCAGCGCGTGTCACAGGCAGGCGAGAGCCTCCTCCGCATGCTTTAATTATAATGCTGACATCACCTCTGTCGTCTGACAGCCGCTCGCATTCTGATGAGATCGCTGCAGATAGTAAGTTCCTGCGCTAATTAAATACCAAAGTTGTGCTCTGTTTAGTTATTCGCTCTCCACGTTCTTGTAAATGCCAATTTAACACACTTTATCACAATTGTGAGAGTGGTTATACAGCGACTGGCAATGTTTTTTTTTTTAGAACCTTATGTTGTGAAGTGGGACTCGCGGTATGGTTGTTGGCGCGGTGCGGTGCTCAGAATCTCATGCTGGGTTTGAGGAAGGAGAGAAGCGCACCTTGTGTTTCTACTTCCTGTTCCAGATTCCATTACACAGAGGGGAAAATAGGAAAAAGGTGTTGTACACACGGCTCTTCTCTAGTGTCACCGCCTGCAGCTATGTGGTGCGACAGATGCCCCTCCCCCTTATAATAATTTATTTTAAATAATAATTGGGCCCAGGTCAGCACTGGAGCCATCCGTCCCTCCTTTTCACATCTCTCCAGAGTGGTGTGTCATATCAGTGGGCATGTCCCGCTCTGCCAGCATCGCTGTGTGTGTTCGTAACTCCTGTTGTAGCATCACTGTGTGTGTTCGTAACTCCTGTGCCAGCGTCACTGTGTGTGTTCGTAACTCCTGTGCCAGCATCACTGTGTATGTTCATAACTCCTGTGCCAGCGTTACTGTGTGTGTTCATAACTCCTGTGCCAGCGTCACTGTGTGTGTTCATAACTCCTGTGCCAGCATCACTGTGGTGTGTTTGTAACTCCTGTGCCAGCGTCACTGTGTATGTTCGTAACTCCTGTGCCAGCGTCACTGTGTGTGTTCATAACTCCTCTGCCAGCGTCCCTGAGTGTGTTCGTAACTCCTGTGCCAGCATCGCTGTGTGTGTTCATAACTCCTGTGCCAGCCTTCCTTAGTGTGTTCGTAACTCCTATGCCAGCATCGCTGTGTATGTTCGTAACTCCTGTGCCAGTGTCGCTGTGTGTGTTCATAACTCCTGTGCCAGCATCGCTGTGTGTGTTCATAACTCCCGTGCCAGCGTCGTTGTGTGTGTTCCTAACTCCCGTGGCAGCATCGTTGTGTGTGTTCATAACTCCTGTGGCAGCGTCGTTGTTTTACCTTTTGCTAATTTCCATCTATGCCCCCTCGTTCTACTAACAGAACTCAACCTGAAGAATCTCCTGTAGTTCACTTTATTAATCCCTTTTATGAATTCAAAAGCCTCTATCAAATCACCCCTAAGTCTCCTTTTACTAAGCTTAAAGAGATTACGTATCTTAAGTCTTTCCTCATAACTTTTATCTTTCATACCAGGAACCAACTTAGTTGCCCTTCTTTGCACTTTTTCCAGAGCCAGATCTTTTTTGCAATACGGTGCCCAGAACTGCACACAGTACTCTAAGTGTGGTCTGACAAAGGCATTGTATAACATAAACATAAATTCCTTGGATTTATACTCAATACTTTTGACTGTATATCCCAGCATCCTGTTAGCCTTTTTTTACTGCTACAGCACAATGCCTAGAACCTGAAAGGCTTTGATCAACTACTACTCCTAAGTCTTTTTCAAATTCAGAACATTCCAATTTTGTCTCTCTCATAAAGTAGTCTTTTCTTATGCTCTTATTTCCCACATGTAAAATTTTACATTTAGCTATGTTGAATTTCATTTGCCAGGTTTCCGCCCACTTCTGGATTCTGTTTAAATCTTCTTGGATTACTTTAGTAGCCTCCAAACTGTTAGCTAAACCTCCCAGTTTTGTACCATCAGCAAATTTAACATGTACTTTTGATGTCCCTGTCAAGATCATTTATGTCCTGTAAATAAGAAAGAGCAGAGGCCCCATCACTGATCCTTGTGGGACTCCACTTGTGGGACTCCAGATGCTACAAGGTTCGCAATATCTACGTCGGATTTGCTAAATGGTCGTAATGGGTCTAAATTGCTATTAGGATGTAATTTGCAGGGTTTGCATCACTCTGCAACTTTCTTTTTGATACATAGTTAAATGTGTTCATGCATATGTTTACCTGGAGTGAACACACAAAAACAGGTTGGAGATTGTGTAAATTTGGCCAATTAAGTGTTCTGTCTAATTTACTAAAGCATGAATTGGGTTCTGAGTTTTGTCCTATAAGAGTAGTTAAGCATGTGTTTGTATTGATCAATGATTTAGTGTAGCACTAAATCATTGATTGGACAGGCCTAGGTGCCATAAGGTATCGGGCATGACTAATGGCGTGTGTTATTGATGAACAAAAGCATGTCATTATGGAACAAAGAGATATGCCCTCACAGATAATATGGACATTTGCGTCAAGTCAAGGCCACCGAGGGTATTTAAGCCTGATTAGGCGACCGATGTGTTGAAGGTTGCTTTACCGCAAACTTGTGCTGGATTTCAGTGATCTTCCCGCTGGCCGTCATGTCGTACAATAAACTTTTACTTTTTCTAGCAGAGTGTTTGTTGCGTTGGTGAGTTCCTGCATTGGCCCGACTTGGATTAAAAGGAAAGAGGCTGGGTCCTAACACATGCATCAATTGAGACTCCTCTTTGCGTGAGAACTTTTCGAACTCCTGAAAGCAGGCAGTAATTTGTCTGCGCTGATATAGCCTCTAGCTCACACTCCTGGTCAGCCCTGCAACAGCAGTGACCAGTTGCTGGATGCCAGTGGCCAGCCCTCAGGTGTTTCGCCTCACTGAATGCATGGACGTTACTTTCTTCACCTCATCAGGGATGTGCGACAGGTTTTGCTCTTTCAGCAGCAACCTGTCCACTTCCTCGCAGGATGCAGGAGAGAGAAGGGTGAATACAACACCAACTCCATTGGTGTTGTATTCCTATGCTGTAATTAGGCACTGTAAAGCCGCACCTTGTTGACCATTACCTCCATTTCCTGATCTGTAAAGTTAAGGTTTCTTTTTCTAGTGGTTCCCTCGCTACCCCGTGCCTGGTTGCTCTGTATCCTTGTAATCTGGACGTGGAAGCGTGCCATATTGTTTCTGACCTTTTTTATGGTCTCGCAAAATTGCGAATGAGGGCGTTTAATTTATTTGATAGCGTAATGTGAACCAGTCCTGGTAAATCGGTCGTTTTTGGCTGTGTCTCAACTGGAAGGCAGCTGCCTCACTGCCTTATTCCCTCGCTGGCTTGCCCTCTGAAGGTGGCTCAAAAGGCAACAAATTTGGGACGCACTTCGAAGGCAGGATGATGTCACGTGAGATCAGTGTTTACGGTTCTTCATTACACTACGTTAGCTTGCTAGCAAGTTAGCTGGCTAGTTAATAGAAAGCTCACAGAGGCTTAACAACATCAGATACACTATTCCGTGTGTATTAAATGATTAAAATGCATTTTTAGATATAACTACAACAAATTATGGAGTTTACTGTATATTCGCACTGTAAAGAAAGCCCCTCTGCTGCCGTCAGTTCGTTGTTTTCAGTCACCATTCATTTAACAGAAGTGAGAAGCCTGAGGTAATCGCAAAGATTTATGGGATATCCTATGCGGAGAAGTATACATGAGGTGCTGCCTTCAGATGCGACCTTATAAGGCACCTTAGAAGGCATGATTTTTTGCTAACTTTCGAACGAGACGCGCCTCAATGCCTGCCTTCAAATGCTGCCTTCGAAAGCAGCATTTTTGCACTTTCAGACACAGCCAAAGTTGCGACTGTTTCCTCAGTAAATCTGTCCCTCTGTGCTGTTATCCTTGCCAGGGGAGGCTGCGCCAAGTACTAATCACAGGGGTGCCAATAACTGTGAAAACAATTTTTTGGGAAATAATTTTATAATTTGAAAAATGTGTTATTTTGCGTTGATGGGAAAATTACAACTTATGCTAGTGTTTTATCAAAGGCGCCAATAATTTCCAGACCTCACTTTGTGTGTGTGTGTGTGTGTGTGGACAGTGTATGTGTGTGTTTGTGTGTGTGTACAGTGTATGTGTGTGTTTTATCATGTAGGCCTGTGGGGTCTCTATCATATTCTGTAGTGCCTGCTGGCCCTGGCCTCTTTACACTCTGCGCTTCTCCAAGTTCTGAGGGATAATCTGGGGTTAAACCTGCTGAAGATCCTGCGTTTAAACTCATATCACGTGGGTCTTAAAATAGAGCTGTGAACGCCCGGCGGACTGAAGATGGAGAGAGAGAGAGAGAGAGGGAGGGAGAGGGAGAGAGAAAGAGAAAGAGAGGCTGCAGCTATTGTTAGCCTTCCTATTTTCATGCATCATACTTTTCTATAGGGCTGGATGCAGGAGCTTCAGTCCTAATGCAACTCCCTCACTGTGTGTGTGTGTGTGTGTGTGTGTGTGTGTGTGTGTGTGTGTGTGTGTGTGTGTGTGTGTGTGTGTGTGTGTGTGTGTGTGTGTGTGTGTGTGTGTGTGTGTGTGTGTGTGTGTGTGTGTGTGTGTGTGTGTGTGTGAGTGAGAGTGAAATGCGCTGAGAGAGCCGTTCTTTATCAGAGCCCATCTGCAGCTTCGTCAGGCTGCAGTGGTGTTTACACACATACAGAGGGAGTCTGATGAGATAAGAGGCCAAATTAACACAAAGAAACTGTATAGTTGTTGTGTGGGGTGGGCTGATTGGTGGAAAGCTTTGGGACAATACGACCCTGATTGGGTGTGATATTGGGGGCGGGGGACAGAGAGGAGGGCAGTGGTTTAGAGAGGGTCATGTGATGTGAATTGGCGGCTAGGCGACAGGCTGTTGAGCCGCGATGCTAGTGGTGATAGACAGACCCAGCGGCCACTTGGGTTAGCGGCAGATTCATGGGAACAGAAGGAGGATGAGATTCTTTTTACCACAGAGCTCATTATCCTGACATTTACAAGTAAAGGTAGGAGCAGGCTCCAGTGTGTGTGTGTATGTGTGTGTGTGTGTGTGTGTGTCCCTGGTAGTGTGACATTATATTTAGTCTTTGAGTGTGTGAGTTTGCACTCACAAACATGAATTATTTTGTGAGTGCAAGAAAAAAGCCTTTTGAATTAGTAATGACAGAGACAAATGAGAAAATTAATTTCTAATAAACATGGGTTTTCTTTCTATTGAATTGAGCACATGCTGCTGTGGACTTAATTGGTGTGAACAGGTTTTTAATGAAGTGGCTTAATGAGGAATTAGGGTTAATTGTGTTGCATTGATATTTTGCTGGTGTACGCCGTTCCATTAAAAAGCTCGTATGTGTGAAAAGATGCAGGGAGATAAAGCAGATAAGATAACTCTGTGTGAAAGCACAGTTTCAGCTGCAGGCTATTGCATAACCAGCTTCATTGTAAAGGAGGATTTTAACATGGGTTCAGATTACCTCTGTCACACTAACCATAACCCCTGACCACTAACCCTATCTCTAACCTTTAACCCTATCCCCAACCCCAACCCCAGACCTCTCCCAGCAGCATGGTTCTGCTAAACCTGTACTGACCGTGAGTGACTGAGTGACTGACTGACTGACTGACAGCAGCAAAGTCATGTTTCCTGTTAGGATAGTACAGACCTGGGTTCTTTTCTATCCATAAAAAAACAAATAAAAGCTTTGTAGGAGGTGGTGCAGAGGCAAGCAGAGAAGTGAAACATAAAAAATAAAAAAAAGTATTAAAAAATTTGTGTGTATATATATATATATATACATTTTTTTTAAATTTAATTGATGGGTTCTGGATGGCTCTGATGGGTGTAATTGATGGGTTCTGGATGGCTCTGATGGGTGTAATTGATGGGTTCTGGATGGCTCTGATGGGTGTAATTGATGGGTTCTGGATGGCTCTGATGGGTGTAATTGATGGGTTCTGGATGGCTCTGATGGGTGTAATTGATGGGTTCTGGATGGCTCTGATGGGTGTAATTGATGGGTTCTGGATGGCTCTGATGGGTGTAATTGATGGGTTCTGGATGGCTCTGATGGGTGTAATTGATGGGTTCTGGATGGCTCTGATGGGTGTAATTGATGGGTTCTGGATGGCTCTGATGGGTGTAATTGATGGGTTCTGGATGGCTCTTATGGGTGTAATTGATGGGTTCTGGATGGCTCTGATGGGTGTAATTGATGGGTTCTGGATGGCTCTGATGGGTGTAATTGGTGGGTTCTGGATGGCTCTGATGGGTGTAATTGATGGGTTCTGGATGGCTCTGATGGGTGTAATTGATGGGTTCTGGATGGCTCTGATGGGTGTAATTGATGGGTTCTGGATGGCTCTGATGGGTGTAATTGATGGGTTCTGGATGGCTCTGTTGAGGTAGTTTTGACTGATTACTTCTGGCCTTTGTTTGATGGTTCAGAGATCTTATGAATGTAGTTGGTGGTGTAGGTGGGTAATCTGTAGGCCAGTTTTATTGCTTTGTTTTGGAGTGCGTGAGTGGTCTCTTATAGGCCTGCCACATAGGGATGCCTACATTTACAGGAAGAGCTCTGTGATTGGCTCTCTCTAATCTCCCCCTGTCTCTTATAGGCCTGCCACACAGGGATGCCTACATTTACAGGAAGAGCTCTGTGATTGGCTCTCTCTAATCTCCCCCTGTCTCTTATAGGCCTGCCACACAGGGATGCCTACATTTACAGTAGGAGCACTGTGATTGGCTCTCTCTAAATTCCCCCTGTCTCTTATACGCCTGCCACACAGGGCTGCCTACATTTACAGCAGGAACTCTGTGATTGGCTCTCTCTAATCTCCCCCTGTCTATAGGCCTGCCACACAGGGATGCCTACATTTACAGTAGGAGCACTGTGATTGGCTCTCTCTAAACTCCCCCTGTCTCTTATACGCCTGCCACACAGGGCTGCCTACATTTACAGCAGGAGCTCTGTGATTGGCTCTCTCTAATCTCCCCCTGTCTCTTACAGGCCTGCCACACAGGGATGTGTGCCTACATTTACAGCAGGAGCTCTGTGATTGGCTCTCTCTAATCTCCCCCTGTCTCTTTTAGGCCTGCCACACAGGGATGCGTGCCTACATTTACAGCAGGAGCACTGTGATTGGCTCGCAGGCGGAGCACAGCGGCATGAGGACGTACTACTTCAGCGCGGACACCCAGGAGGACATGAACGGCTGGGTCCGCGCCATGAACCAGGCAGCGCTGCTGCAGAGCCAGGGCGTCGACAGGTCAGTGCCCCCACCCTGTAACCCCGCCCCCACGACCCGCCAGGGCACCACCAGGTCAGTGCCCCCCACCCACCCTGTAACCCCACCCCCCATGACCCGCCAGGGCGCCACCAGGTCAGTGCCCCCCACCCCCCCGTAACTCCGCCCCCCCCCCCCCCCCCCCACGACCCGCCAGGGCACCGACAGGTCAGTCCCCCCCACCCGATTTAGCCCTGCAGCATCCTGACCCCCCCCATCCAGCTCTTGTGTAATTCCTCAGTATCCGTCCTTTATTGAGTTTTATTATTCTCAGTATGCCCGTAAACATACATTATGTGGAACAGCTGCCTCCTGAAACAAGACATTTAATGCATGTGTGTGTGTCTGTGTGTGAGAGACAGATTGTGTGTGTGTGTGTGTGTGTGTGTGTGTGTCTGTGTGTGAGAGACAGATTGTGTGTGTGTGTGTGTGTGTGTGTGTGTGTATGGGAGCATGCGTGTGTGTGTCTGTGTGTGAGAGACAGATTGTGTGTATGGGAGCATGCGTGTGTGTGTCTGTGTGTGAGAGACAGATTGTGTGTGTGTGTGTGTGTGTGTGTGTGTCTTTAGCTCCATTGTACCAGTGTGGTCTGGTGCAGAGGCTTTAAACACAGAGGCTCTGTCACATGAGCGACACAAAGAGCCTGTGATTGGCCCGATTCATTGATCCAGATCAGAGCCACACCCCCTTACCTCAGTCTTTTTTTTGTTGTTGAAGTCCCCGCCCCCACGCAGGCAATGATCAGAGAGAATACGCCCTCAAATCAGGAGTCGTGTGCTCAGTCAAAAACTGTCACGACAAACTGATGAAGTGGCGGTTGGCCAGGGGTGGGGCGGAGGAGCAGGGGCGTTGGGACTGAGCATGCTCAGTTGGGATATCCTTTCTGAGCAGTGCCAATGACCTAGCAGTGTGGGGGTCCTTGCTGCCAAAGAGGGTCCCCCAACAGCAGTGGGACATGGTCCAGTCTAGCAGCAGGGTCAATAGGCGGGGTGGGGCCGGGCTGGGCAGGGCGGGGCAGGGCGGGTCTCTCTGAGGAACAAACTGGCCACAGACGTGAGGCACGGAGAAGCAGCAGTGAATGAGGTAAAGACTCGACACCAGATTTAACCCAAAGACAGAAAGCTTCATCTACCTTCTTCAAATACCCCATCTGCGTTTTTGACGGGACGCCACGGCCCAGCCTTCTGCCTCCTACCTCCTGCCGCATCCATCACCAAGGCAACCGCAAGGAGGTGCCCCCACGACCCCCCCCCACAGGAACCGCTACAAACCAGCGCTTTCCTTTAATTATGTGTCAGGGACCCGGGGGCCTTTCTCTGTCTCCACAGTGTGGGGGCGACTATGATCCCCCCCCCCCCCCCCACCCCACTCTCCATCAGCCTCACTTTATGAGTCACGTCCCCACAGACTGCACGGGGGTGTCTGTCATCTCGTCTCCGGAACGTTCTGAGAACCGACTTTTCCTTTCTTCTTTTTCTTCTATCTCTTTGGCTGCAGGCTAAAGTGTGAAAAGAAAGGCGCACTGCCTGTTTAATTGAGACTAATGACCTGTGGAGCCCGTTACTCTGATGTTGCGAATGTGATTGGCTGTCGCCGTGGTAATTTCATATCTAACTGGAGAAAAGGCAAGAGGGACACTTTAGTTTCCGCGGGAACGTATCTGAGGGTCGCATGCCGTGCGCATGCCAGCGAGCCGGGACTATGCCTTTGAAACCGACGTTATACTGAACGAACAGCATTAACACTGAAATTTCTGAGCGTGGGGAGAATGTTGTTACCCTGCCACGAGGGGACTCAGGAATCGCAGAAACTCAAAGTGTCTGATTTTGAAGGCTGTAGTAATGTTGATTCTGAGAAGCTGTGAAAATGTTGCTCCGGTAAAAAGGCTTGATGAAGTTGAAATGGATCGATCTCTCGATCAGGGGTGTTACAGCCGCTCTCGAAACGGCTGCCCCCAGCTATTTGGCGAAGGAAAAATGAGCGTTGTTTTCGAGATGTCCGTTTCTACCGGCGCTCCAGCTCTCTCTGTACTTCAGAGAAAACGTGGGAGTTAAATCCGTGAGGATCTCTCTCGGTGGGTGGGTGGGGGAGGGGCTGGGGGTCTCAGTCTGCGTCGGTGATGAGTCACGCCCGTTTAGCGTCGTTTCGATTTTGCTTGAGTTAAAAATTACCTCTGAAACGCCGCGTGTTCATTTTAACAGCCAAATTACTGAGCGCTCACATCCCGAGCGACACTTCGGTTGTGCGTTTCTCTGAAATTCTCAGCGCTCAGCAGTGCACTAAAATAGTGTGTGCGCGGTGGTGTGTGCGTGATGGTGCACTGTGAGTGGTCATCGTGTGTGTGGAAAGCTGCTTGCTGTGGAGGTGCTGTCCGGCTTCCTGAGTGAACATGAGATCTCAGGTCCCCCCCAAAATGAAGCCAAATGCAGTGAAACTCACACAGGTTTTATTGGGAGGCCTCTTTTAAGATGGCAGTGTTGAGCTGTGTTATGTTCATATTTTAGTTTTGTTGTGTCAGTGTTGAGCTGTGATGTGTTCATA
>CM056388.1:7724059-7736559 GCA_029718625.1 Synaphobranchus kaupii | reverse complement strand
AACCTGATCCTGGCTGCAACTGGCAGCCAGTGGAGTGACCTCAGCAGGGGGGTTACATGGGAAAATTTCGGGAGGTTGAACAGAAGCCGGGCAGCTGCATTCTGGATCAGTTGAAGAGGCAGAATGGCGCAGGCCGGTAGGCTTGCGCCACATACATACATACATACATACATACGTACATACAGTATACACACACACACACACACACAGACACGCACGTACGCATACAGGCACATGCACTCGTGTACACACACAGAAATCACAAACAGACACTAAGATGTGAAGTTGTGTACAATCATGATGAGGCCTTTTGGTGTCTGGACCTTAATTTTCTTTAATTATGTTCCAGAAAAGTCAGTGCTGCTATTTCACCCATGCGATTGTATGTAATTCCCAGATTTTTTCAGATGAATAAATGGTTAATGTTTTTGGCTTCTGCCTACAATTTGGCTATAAAACCCCATGAACTGCAAGTTCATCAGTAGAAAAACTTTCCTAAAAGATTGTGATTTCTCTTTGAAACTTTGCTTTGTGTTTGAGGCCAGCATGCCTGCTGAACTTTTAAATCTATGGTCGACAGCGCCCTCTTCTGGCACTTGAATGAAAATGCATCGAGCCACTTTCATACTCAAAATGTATTTGACAGAACTTTTTTTTTTTAAAGTCTAAAGTGTTTTGATGTGACATGAAATATAAATATATGGGTCAACATTAACTTTTAATACACAGTTCAGTAGATTTTATGGATACTGTATTGTACGGATGAACTGAACTGATAATAATGATAAGGTAAAACATTAAATATATTTTCTTTGTTCTGTTTGCAATTAAATATATGCAAAAGACAATTTACAAATCACTGCTTTCTGCTTTTATGTGCATTTTACATACTGTCCCAACTTTTTGGACTTGGGGTTTGTAGTTTAACGCTGATTGGTTATTTAGTTTGCTGTTCAATAAGGTCGCTGACAAGTTGCCAATGGAATCTGCAGTTCTTGCACGTGCCGCCTCTCTTGGGACTGTACTCTCCCCCTCTGGGGGATTCCTGCAGCTCTGTCCCTGATCCCTGGGCTTGTGTTTGCAGTGTAAGACGCTCTGGATGAGAGCGTCCGCTAAATGCCAGTAACGTTGCACAAGTATTGTGCTGCAATGCACAAATAAACTGCTAGGTGGCAGTGTTGCGTAACCATGAGAGAACTGTGCTTCTAACTTTGAGGTTGCAGGTTTAATTCCAAGCTGGGACAATGCTGTTGTACTTAAACAGAGATGCATTCAAATGTCCAGCTGTATAAATGGGCACTTGTTTCTCGTGCTCGTAGCATTCAGTACATCAGCTGTTTCTCAGGACATTTAAAAACATTAAAAGCCTCAGGTATCATGTGACGTCACCTATAAATGTAGAGGTCAAACTATTTTGTAGTACCTGGTTTGTACCTGTACCTGCTTTGTACCTGTACCTGCTTTGTACCTGTACCTGGTTTGTACCTGTACCTGCTTTGTACCTGTACCTGGTTTGTACCTGTACCTGCTTTGTACCTGTACCTGGTTTGGTTGTATGGTTAGGGAACTGGGGATCAGAGGTTGCAAGTTTCATTCCCAGGTGGGATATTGTCACTCTGAAGCAAGGTATTTAAGTAAATATCCATAAGTAAATATTTTAAGTACTTCCTGAAATCTTAAAATTTGTGAATACTTAATTCAGTCCTTAAGTAAATATCCTGCAGACTGATTTTTAAAAATCTCCTGTTGTGATTTCAGCCTCCCGCTCGCTGAGCACAGCCTCCCCCGCCGAACCCCTCCCCCGCAGCCCAAAAACAGCGGCGTGGAGAACTACCGGTCGCTCCCGAAAATGTGCCTGTACCCGTCCGGGGGCAACTCTCCGCCGACATCCCGAAACCTGCCGAGCGACTACAAGTACGCCCAGGACCGAATGAGCCACTTCCGCATGTCGCTGGGCGAGCGTGTGGCCAGCCGGGAGGGCATGGTGTGGCAGCTCTACGAGTGGCAGCAGAGGCAGCAGTATCGCCACGGCAGCCCCACCGCGCCCGTCTTTATCGCCACCGACCCGCCCGCCTTCAGGGTGGCCCTGCAGGTGCCCCCGCTCCATCTCCGTGCCCCCGTCCCCCTCTGACGTCCCCCCCGCCCGGGCCCCCCTCTAAGGCCCTGTCCCCCCGCCGGCCGCACACGCCCGCCGACCGCGTCACCGTGCGGCCCCTGGACCAGACGCCGCCCGCGGAGGTCCCCGCCTCCGGGTCGCCACGGCGACTGCGCTCACAGATCTCCAAGGTGAGGCGTCGCGACCGAGGGATCGGAATGTTCTGCCGAGCCGTTGTACCGCCGAAACCCGCCAAAACTGCCACAACATTAATCTCCACCACTGGATAGCTCTTTGGGTTAAGGCACCACACTGAGCCTCATGGCCTTGGATCGAATTCAGGACCGTGCCAGTGGCGACTGTGGCCAGTAGGTCCTCAGGGTGCCATTTGCATCGCCCTGGGAATGGGAGGGTTCGGTCAGATAGGGTCCCGTGCGCATTGCTATCTCGCGACCCCTGCCCATAGATTGTAGTCAAAGCCGCATATGAAAGGTCTTCCTCTGACACCGCTCTATGAGAGCTTAGCTGTAGTCTGCAGTGTGAAAAGAAGCAGCTGGCGACACCACGTGTTTCGGAGGAGAACCATCAACACAAATCGGCTCGCAGCATGGTTACAGATGATTGGCCGTCCCAAATTGGGGTGGGAATTGTATATGCTCCGCCCCACGTTGGGCACCAAATTTATTAAAAAAAACAAAAAAAAACATGAATCTACTCCTCCATCCAACACCAAGATGCCAAAACATAAATTTCCTTGTCTTCGCTGTCTGTTCGAATGCACGGGTCAAAGGTAATCAGTGCTTTGGAGTTGCGATGTAAGACCAGACCTGCATGTAATGTACATTTGTAAACTTTTGCTTTATATACTGGCAGAATCTGAACACTCCTGCACATCCCAGAGAATTTCCAAAAACAAAAATAGTACGTATTATAATGTACAAAGGTAATGAAAGAAGGCTTTTTTGTAATGAAATGTAGGGTTAAAAATCCTCAGTAATCTGCAGGGTTTGTTCTGCTGGTGTCTGACAAGTATGTGAAGGTCTGTTGCATCATGGGATAGCAGCTGTACCAAAATCTCTCCCTGGGAATCCATTCCGCTGTAGTTTCTCGTCCTCGCCCGTGATCCCCAGATTCACACGCCACCCCCCCCCCCCCCCCCCACACCCTTGTGTAACTCCAGGTGCTGAGGGTGAGATCGCTGTCCCAGGCCTATGGAGAAACACCCTCCTTCCTAACCATAACCATAACCATAACCATAACCATAACCATAACCCTCCCAAACCAGCTGCAGCTGCTGCCTGGCCTGCCCAACCCCGACACACACACACACACACACACACACACACACACACACGCATGCATGCACAGCCGTACCGTACAGCCACATCACTACACCACTGTCTACCAATCACATTGCAGGGCCACCATACAGCTTCACCGGTCTCCACCAATCACATGGCTAGGTCTTCCCTCCAGCCACACAGAGTGAACGGTCACACGGCGTGTCCCTCTTCCAATAACTCAAACATGCAGCCTCTTTTCCTCCTAATTAGTCTTTTCCACAACACCGACACACCCGCGTTCAAAGAGGGAAGCGTGTTTCTCACAGAAGGAGGGGGTTACCATGAAAGAATGCTGAGTGAAGGATATGGAGAGTTGATTGAGCTCCCCATGTACAGGACACTCTGTATCTCACTGGGTTATGGGAAAATAGCAGAGTCTTTTAAGAGCAACTTCTGAGGTCACAGATTTCTCTTGTGTGTATATTTCCTGACCTTCCCTGTGCTTCTCCGCGGGTCGTCTTGAGAGAGACCGTATCACCAGGGGTGGATTCAGCAAGCCACGGGCCACGACTGCCCCCCATGCACACCCCCTTACTCAAATACCAGCGACTGCCCCCATACACACCCCTTACTCAAATACCAGCGACTGCCTCTTTCCTCTGATCTCAAATTTAAATAAAAAACCTATTATGCAGCAAAATCACCGAGTCGTGGGAATAGGTCCACGAGGGGGAGTGGCGCTTCTCTCTTGCTAGTAGCAAACAAATGTTATTTTAAGAAAGCTGGTTTGGGATAATTTATGTGTAACTAATTAAATCTCTTGTTGTTTGTGTCCTTCTAAGGCTTGTCGATAGCTCTGCACCCGCGATTCTGTATGTAAAAAAAAATTTAAAAAACATCCAATCCACAAAGCCTCTTAGAAACTAGAGCGGGCGCACGTCTGCTGTTAATTCAGAGATAATTATGTACGCCATTGCACAGTTTTTCAAACAAGGCCTTTGAAACGGTATCCTAATTCCGGATGGGATCACAGCAAAATAAAGATGCAGTTCAGGAAGAGTGTTTTCATGAGACAGACTTGAGCACTTTCAATTTTGAGTAGTTTTGTATAGTACGCCAAGTAATATTATGTCCAAACGGATAAACGATCTGACGTGTTGTTTTTCTTCCGCAGACCTCTCACATAGAGAGGCGCTCGATGCCGCCCATAGGCTACATCACCCACACAGTCAGCGCCCCCAGTTTGCACGGTAAAACGGTAAGGACCACAACCGCGTCTGCGCTTTATCCCCTGGCCTACATGTCGTATCGAGGTTTCTCAATTGCCTGGCTGACAGTTGCGGGAGGTTCCCATGGAAACGCAAACTTTTAACCCGTATCGCTCTTTGTTTGTTTTTGTAACTGTGATCATTTATGGCTTTTAGCCGTGGTCCCCCAACCCCGTTCCTGGAGATCTACTGTCCTGTTGGTTTTAATTTCTACCCTAATTTGGCCTAACCTGAATTTAATAATTAGCAGCTCTATGAGATCTCTAGCTGTTGAATGAGGTGTGCTTTGTTAGGGTTGGAGTTAAAACCTCTTCAGGAAAACACGGTTGTGGACCACTGGCTTTTAGACATGTATCTAACTAGCACTAGCTTTCAACAAATGTTAAATACATGTTTCTAATCTGTTTATTGATTAGAAATCTATAAATATTTCCCTGTGTTGTCCCAAGTGACAGGGTCACCTTAGCTAGGTAACTAGCTGTACAGCTAGCAGAACTCTCAAATCAGACATTGTCAGCAGTTTAATTGGTTTTCTACCCGTTAGCCATAGCATAGGACTGTGTGGACACCTTCACATTGATGGCCAGTCATTATTAAGTTTTAAAATGAAAATGGTATGTCTCATGATAAAATAACTGAAGTCACATTCATACTTCCATACATGGTAGATTGCGATCGTGTGGGGTGGGGGGGGGGGGGGGGGGGGGGGTTGGAAGATTTTGACCTGAACCAGACCCATTTGGTATCTACCATCATGTCCACAGACCTCCCAGCAGTGGTACAAGTTTGCTGAAATTGATGACGCCGATTGAGAAACCTCAGTACTGTGACATCTTAATGAAACATTATGCTAAACGGGCTTCCTTTCTGCAGGGTATGTGATGCGTTTCCTGCAGGGTGTGTGATGCGTTTCCTGCGCTCAGTGAAAGCTGCATGCCTCTTTACATGCAGAGCTGAGACCATGACGTGCGGAAGCCGATTAAACATAATGGGCTCTTAACAGGCCAGTCATACATGTTCCCCTCTGTGTGAGTTGCGTTGGTGGGAAAGGAGGCTTGCGTTGAGCTTGAGTGGGAATAGACACGCCAATGTACTGGTCTGGTCTGTCGGGCGAGACTTCCACTATGGCGCCGCCTAGTGGACACACATGGAAAGCGCTCCTGGCAGGAGGCTGTGAATAAACGCTCCTCTCTTTGCCCCTCTTTCCTTGGCCCCGCCCCCCCTCGCAGCCCGAGGAGCTGACCCTGCTCCTCATTCAGCTCAGGAGACATCAGGCCAGGATGGCTAGCGTGCGCAACGACGCGCTAACCCACCTGCACCAGCACAACGGCCCCTCTGGCCTCCGATTCCAGGTCAGGGACGGATTCCCCCCCCCCCCCCCCCCCGCCCCACCCCACTCCACCACTCCACCCCACCCCACCCATGGCACTGTGAGCGTGTCGTGGACCTGTGTGTGTTCTGGATGCTACAGCCCCCATTGTAGCTGTGGTGATGTGGTGCTGTTTGACTGTTAGCATGAGGGCCACATTAGCCGCCATTCGTCATTTCACCCCCTGGGCTAGCCTTGGACTGCAGCTTTATGGTTTATGGTGTGAGATCTGCAGTGATGCTGTACGACTGCCCGCTGCCTTCTGCATTTTCTGCCTCAGTATAATTCCTCTTGCTTTGTTGAACTGTTTTTGGTTTTATTTTTGCTTCAAGCTGTTCATTCCACACTGCTTTCTGGAATGGCGTTGTGCTGTTAGCATTGCTAAAAACGCTGGTCTGTATAAAGAAAATGCAAATCTAAGCTTCTTCTGCCTTTTTCAGGTTTAGTTACTAAGTGGACAGGTATAGAAACAAGATATGAGCAAGTACCATTCAGTGACTAATGGGATGGTTCACTTTCCAGAAATATTATTTATGTGTGTTTTAGATTGGCATGCTGAAGGATATTTTGTATACTTACGGACATTTCTGATGACTTGCTGGCTTTACAATGGCAGCTATCAGGAGTTTTGGAGGTTTTTGGTCTGAAGAGTGTATTTTCATGCTTTCGACCACAAGCCTTTGAATGTTCTGATATCTGCCATTGTAAAGCCGGCAGGGTCATGAGAAACTTCGGGAAGTATCTAAAACATAGACCAAAGCTAAAATAATATCAAAAACTTAAGAAAGTGAGAATCTTTTTCATCCTTTTACATAATCCTCTAATTATATTTTTTTTACACCATGTAGTGGTCAAATGCAGGTACTGCTGTTACTTTGGGGAGAGCCACGTCTTCAGCTTGTTCAGATAGTCAGCTGCTGAGTGAGTGAGAGACGGACACGGACGTTTCATGGGCTATTTGGTGGTCGCCACCACACATGGTGTTTGAAGAAAAAAAAATCTTTGAAGATGACATCCAAGGCCCAGCCCACATTAAAACTGTTCTCAGCTCAGTGAAAATCTAACCTCAGAAGCAGATGTCTCTTAAAAGAGGCCTCAGCTCCTTGCTGATTGTATTTTATGTGTTCAAACCATCGACCGTATAAAAGGTTCAAACTAATCATGAGAGCAGCAGAGTCAGCCCCTCCCCTAACAAGGAGACCCCCGCCTTCCCTAGCAAAGTGTTCTGCAGGCCACAGAGGAGCCGTAATGGCACCCGGTAATGTTCTTCATACAATCATTGCCACAGTGAAACATTGTGCAGGCCACAGAGGAGCCGTAATGGCGCCCGGTGGTGTTCCTCATACAGTCATTGCCACAGTGAAATATTGTGCCAGGCCACAGAGGAGCCGTAATGGCGCCCGGTGGTGTTCCTCATACAATCATTGCCACAGTGAAACATTGTGCCAGGCCGAAGCAATGAACTGAAGTGGCTGAAGTCAGGGGTGACTTTTTTGCTGACATAAAGTGTAGTGCAATCAGTCGTAGTTTGATATGAACTCTCCTGGGAGATGTTGTGAAGCTGGAATACTTCAAGAAACCCCTCCAAAGTCTACTAAAACCCTGCTGGGAAAAACATTTTTCCTTCTCAACAAAATAGCACCCAAGCCCGCAGCTTTAGTTCCTATAAATGGCAGAACATTGCAGGTAACCCATTAAATTAATGACGTTTTGTCTGCTTAATCATTCCATGCTCAGAATGTCTGCTTGATCACTGCTGTCAGTGGTAGCTCTGAGTGCTGATGCTGTATGCAGTGAAAATGGTGGGATCAGGGAGCAGCTGTTGTGGGCTGCTGGGTAATATGTGACCTGTCTCTCCGCTGCCCCGCTCCCCCCCCTTAAAGGCTGATGATACCTACGTACAACTGAAGAAGAACCTGGAGTATCTCGATTTGAAGGTGAGACCTGGCAATCCAACCCCCTTCCCTCCCTCCCCCCCACTCCTCTCCTCTCCTCTCCTCTCCTCTTTCTCTCCTTTCCTCCCTCTCTCACTAAACCCTGCTGTCGCTCACAGATAACTCCCACAGGAACTGTGAGCATTTTACATCAACGCTGAACCATGTTGTTGATCTGTGTTTAAATGTTTTAACAAGAAAGAGGTATCTGTAACATGCTTTTGTGTTTAACAACACATTAATTTAATCTGTGATACGTTGTGCAGAAAGTGATATGTGTCACAATGGTCAAGTTGTGAGTAATTTGACAAAGTGAAGGTTCCAGCACTTGTACTCTTGTATAAGGGCTTGAACCTTCTAAAAGCGCTTTTTAGTAAATTGATTTATGCCAGCGCAGATTGCATGGTTTTAAGTTGATGGGCACTGGCAAGTTGTGCTGATCAAAGGCACAATAAAGCTTTGATTACTGTGCAAATTGCAAGTTAAACATGGTGCTTATGGGAGTTGAAGTTCCTAACCTGAGGTGGTGGAATGATGTATTTTTTCTGAAGAAAATTTGAGGACTTCATCTCCCATCATCCACCAGGAAGTGCTGCCAAGGGCGCCCTCTGGTGGGTAGTTCTGTGCACAGCAGCTCCAAATTTCAGCAGCAAATGCTCCAGCTTTTCACATGAGCCTGCAGTGCTGTTCATTTCAGCAGTAAAAAAAAAAAAAAAAAACGCTTCGCATTGCGATAAACCTGCTGCACTGCGCGTAAAACGTTTGGCACACAGACCGAGTAACGTGATTGGAAAAGGCCTCACCTCTGAAGCACCCGTCTGTTTGTTACTAGGACACACATGTCTATAACTGGGACTCTTTTGTTTCCATCTGAAACAGATCAAAAGTATTGAACCATTGATCGTCTTGGTTCACAGTGTGTTACAAACCGCCGCTCGAGGTTTTGGGTCCAGTTTGAACGTAAGGACAGTGTGCATATGACGTGTGACCATTCCATTCTGTATTTTATACTTATTTTTTCCATTTTTTCCCCCTCGGGAGACTTGTGCCGCTTCGCCCCTGTCCCATAACCCCCTGTGTCAGAGAGGCGGCGACGCTTTCTGTGGGCGCCAGGCCAGATCTCTGCGCTAACACTGCATTAACACTGTCCCAGTGTGCGGTGGCTGAGTGACAGTTTGTTGCAGCCTTTTAAAAGGTGTGCATGCGCGTGGGTTGTGAGATGGCTAAGCTTTTGTTGTTGTTGTTGTTGTTGTTGTTGTTGTATTGGCTGGGTAAGTGTGTGATGGTTTAATGCCGATCATTAGCGTTGCTGGCTAAGTCCTCCTTGGTGAGTTCCAGTGAAATGGCTGGACTCAGACCCCAGTGTTGCTAATTGGACTGAGGTGCTAACCTCCGCTCGCTGAGTGCAGTGAAATTCCCCTCTGTAATCCTGGGATAACGGCTGAAGCCGGGAGCGCTCGAGGGAGACGCTGCATCATGGGAAGGGCGCGGTCAGGAAAAGAGCAGGCATGCCGGTTCTGCCTCCACATTCACGCTTCTCCGAAACACAAAGCTGCTCATTTAAACGCAAAGCTGCTCATTTTTTGCAGCTTCTCACAGCATTGCGCTGCATTTATGGTGTTTTTCCTGCTTTATTTTCTCTTCGTCTATGTATTGAAATCACAGCCGTGTGAAAATGTGAAGGATGTTTCCCTAGAAAAGGTCTAATGCTTGAAATAAATAAATAAATAAATAAGAAAAAGCTGTTGTGAAAGTTTCATGTGCACTTGAATGTTATCTAGGACCTCGCTGTTCTTTGTGAAGTTTTGCCATCACCTTGGTGATTGAAGTTAAGGAAACGCGTGAGGATTTTTGTGCATGTTGGCTGTCTTAGGTAACAGGACGTGAGACGCTAAAAGACAGATCGGCAAAACCTCTCAAAATTGCTGAAAGTGACGTCGACGTAAGTATGACCTTTTTCGACCCTGCCACCCAAACATGCTTAATCCAAATATTTTATTTGTTATTCATATTATTCCCCCCCCCCCCACTCCTCAAACCCTGTCCCACAGTGAGGAATGTTTTTTTTTAATCTCTATGGTTATGGTCGGTAAACAAAACCAGAGAAGCAAACAAACATGAAGGCGGATCCATTGGGGAAGAGCCGAGTAGACAGACGGACAGACGAAGAACGTTTGCATGCCGACGAGAGCCTTTCTCTCCCGCTCCCAATTTAAAGAGAAAAATACATGCAATGGGATTTATAGTTTGAGCTCTTAAATTTTTCAGTTTGATTTTTGAAAGTCTTGGCCCTCCATGTGATCAGAGGTAGGGTTCTGGAATCCCATCATTAACATTGTTCCACTTTAACAATTTATTAGATCGCTGGGTTATCTGTCTGAGCGATGAATATTTGATGTCATTAAAAACAACAATATTACTGCAGCGAAATAAAAAAAACAGTTTAATTATTAATTCAATAGAAGGATAAACAGAGCGAGGGAAGAAAACGCTGGCTGTGTTGGAGAGGCGCTAAACTGCAGTCTTTCATCAGTTCTTTCTTTTTCTCGGTTTTTGTGTTTAACGTGTCCAACTCATTTTATTCTTCAGAAGAGAAAGGTTTCTGATTCAGTCTGAGCTCAGAGGCTGAGAGCACACCCTATGAAGCACATGTCTTTAGCTTTATTACAGCTTCAAAGCAACTACAAAACAGCTGAGCGGTGATGTTTAGTGGAAGGAAAGGTGGGATGTTTGGTCTGTGTATAATTACCAGCTAATGAAGCACCGGAGGCCGTGATATGTCCAGGTGCTTTTAACATGGAGCAGAATTATGATATGAATATTTTACAGTGATATCTGTGTTCCAGGGAAAAATCATACCTGCAGAAATGCGAGTGAGCGGCAGCTTTGTGCCGGTGTCTCCTGTACAGGTGAAGCTCAGCAGGTTGTGTGAGCAGGACAAGATCCTGCAGGACTTGGAGACCAGCATTCGTACACTGAAGGAGGATAAGGTAGTGTTCCAAACCCACTCTAGCGTGATTATACTGGGATAAGGTAGAGTTTCAAACCCACTCTAGTGTGATTATACTGGGATAAGGTAGAGTTCCAAACCCACTCTAGCGTGATTATACTGAGATAAGGTAGAGTTCCAAACCCACTCTAGTGTGATTATATGCCCATAAGGTAGAGTTCCAAACCCACTCTAGTGTGATTATATGCCCATAAGGTAGAGTTTCAAACCCACTCTAGTGTGATTATACTGGGATAAGGTAGAGTTCCAAACCCACTCTAGTGTGATTATACTGGGATAAGGTAGAGTTCCAAACCCACTCTAGTGTGATTATACTGGGATAAGGTAGAGTTCCAAACCCACTCTAGTGTGATTATACTGGGATAAGGTAGAGTTCCAAACCCACTCTAGTGTGATTATACGCCGATAAGGTAGAGTTCCAAACCCACTCTAATGTGATTATACTGGGATAAGGGAGAGTTACACCCCCATTCTAGTGTGATTATACGCCCATAAGGTAGAGTTCCAAACCCACTCTAGTGTGATTATACTGGGATATGGTAGAGTTACAAACTGCTCCGTGCTCTAGAAAACTTGAAGAGCTACAGAGGAAGAATGTCCCTTATCCCCACATTCATTATCAATAAATATGATTCAAGTGTCCTGGAGTCATTGCAGTTGTGGTCTCCTACTCTTAATGTAAATAATGTAAATATGTTGACTAAATTATGGAGGTGACCGGCTGGGCTGTGCCACACGGGTGACCTGTTTGGTCTGTGACCACCTCCTCCTTCTCCTCCTCTCTCCAGGACACGTTGGAGTCGGTGCTGGATGTGTCCCACCAGCAGATGGAGCAGTACCGGGACCAGCCCACCCACACTGAAAAGATCGCCTACCAGCAGCGCCTCCTGCAAGAGGATGTGGTGCACATCCGAGCCGAGATCTCCCGTGTTTCCACGGTGAACCCCCACCCGACCCGCCTCGCCTAAGCAGAACCAGAACCAGAACCAGAACCGCAATCTCTCCAACACAGTGCTCTCACACTATCACTTTATTATTATCATTATTATTATTATTATTATTATTATTGTTTGCTGTATTGGTATTGCCCCTTTCTCTTATAATCTTTTACAATTGCATCTTCTGCCCAATTTTATATACCCGTATTTACTGAGAAAGTAACTGTGATATTTGTGTATGATTGGAAAGGCCCAACACTGTTTTGTGAATCATGCTGTGCTGTGCTTTACTTGCTGTGCTGTGTGATGCAGGAGATGGAGAAGGCCTGGGATAAGTACAGCCGGTTGGAGATGGACCTGGTGCACCTGAGGGAGGCCCTGCAGGACCAGATGACCCGGACCGTTCTCTCTCAGGTGAGAACGGGCTCCTCCCATCCCCCCTGGAGGGCCAGACCAGCCCTGAGCAGCAGGGACTTCTCCCGGGATCAGCGTTCAAGGGTACCTGTAGCACAAGGGTACCTGCAGTTGAAGCACAGAGCTCTCTGCCATGGAAGCTCCCCTTCTCCTCGGGCTGTAGGAATGCTTGTGAAGTCCCAGTGGGTT
>CM056388.1:7651559-7714059 GCA_029718625.1 Synaphobranchus kaupii | reverse complement strand
TGCCACCCCGCCCCCCCCCACACACACTCCCCCTCCCTCCCTCCATCTCTCCCTCTCCCTCCCTCCCTTCCTCCCTTCCTCCCCCCCCCTCCCCCTCCCTCCCTCCCTCTCTCCCTCCCTCCACCCCCCCCTCTCCCCCTCCCTCCCTTCCTCCCCCCCCCTCCCCCTCCCTCCCTTCACACTGAGTCCGCTCTTCTCCCCCGCAGGTCTTCACAGTGCGTGACTAAAAAAAATAATAAAAGAGAGAAAAAGCTTGTGAAATTATTCATTTAAAAAGGTGTAAAAATATCTGACAATATCACTGAATTCTCCCGTTTGATGAGCTCTGGATGGCGGGTGGCGGGTGGGGGGGGGGGGCGTGTGGAGGAGAGAGGGAGAGTTCCCAGGATCCTCGTTTCCTTAATAACGGTACATTATTCCGTATTAGCAGAGATCTTGGGTGTAAAGGCGGCCCTAATTGCTGGGCTCTGTAGAGCCTTTGAAATGGGGAGGAATACCTTGATGAGGGAGTTCTCAGGACTGATCAATGACCCGGTTAAATTCCTGCGGTAGCGGCACTTTGAATGGGTCTCTGTGCCCGCATGAAAGGGCTTTTCATCCTTCCTGATTGGCAGGAGAGCAGTTTTACTCCTCCCACAGTCATCTGCAGAAAGCAACCGTGTCCGTGGAGAAGCAAGTAACAAACTACTGAAAGAGTCAGTGAGTTACCCACACGCTGAAAGAGTCAGTGAGGTGGCCACATGCTGAAAGGGTCAGTTAGTTGCCCACACACTGAAAAGGTCAGTAAGTTATCCACACACTGAAAGAGTCAGTGAGTTATCCACACACTGGTATCCTTTTGGGCGTGTGGTACAGATTCCGTTCTGAGGGATACCTGTGTATGCTGGTTTCCGCTCATAATTGAATTTTCATACGCTGCTGATTGTTCATAACGAGACTCTTTTAGTGTACATTTAACATCACATGGTGTGAGAAATAGCCGTGCATTGCATGAAGAGTAAATGTCTCGTGTTCTTATTTACGATCACATTTGCACTTATTCTGAAAAGTGGTGAAGTCTCAATGTTGAGCCTGACCACACTGCTCATCACTGCTGGTCCAGTCGAACCCTGTGCCGTGGGGGCGGAGTCCAGTCGAACCCTGTGCCGTGGGGGCGGAGTCCAGTCGAACCCTGTGTCGTGGGGGCGGAGTCCAGTCGAACCCTGTGTCGTGGGGGCGGAGTCCAGTCGAACCCTGTGCCTGGGGGGCGGAGACTGTTCCTCTTGTCTGTTGTTTCCCTGTGGCTGTGTATCCTTCACCCCCCCACCTCATTGAAAACTAAAAAACCTGTTCCTGTGTGTGCCCCCCTCCCTCCCTCCCTCCCAGAACCAGAGCAGGAGTCGACTCCCACCTGCCCTGCTCCTCCTCAGCCTCCCCTAAGCGCTGGAGTTCACTACACCTTTGTGTAATTGGAGCAGAGTAAGGCCTGACCGCATGCGTTTGTGCGGCTCACGTGCTTGTAGCTTCGCTGGCTGTTTTAAACATCAGGTCCCAGGATGCTTTGCACCTCTCCACCAGCACACACTCCTGGCAGAACAATCATTTAAAAAAAACAAAAAAACATTTGTTTGAAGCTAATTTAGGCAAATGTAGCATAAGCAAAGCGACGCACCATCCCATCATTACTTCTGAGTTAAACAGGCAGTGCGAATTGTGTGCAAATTGGTTTTGTAACCGTGCCAACGCATGGGGAGTTTAAAAAAAAAAAAAAAGACAAGAGGAGAATTAGAAAGAGTGTAAATGTTTTGTTATTAGATTGTGTCTCATTAACAAAGAGTGCCACCCCCACCCCCTGTTAGGGAAACAGACTCCACAGCTGCATCCCACAATGCCAATTACACCAGCAGCTGTGCTGTGGGACCCCCCCCCCCCCCCCCCCCCCCTCCCCATCCCCCGCCCACCCACACACCCCGTAGTCATTGTTTGCAGAATTTCATTTAAGCGTGTTAATGAATCCACCACACAGCCGAAAACTATTACAAGCCATGGCGTTCTGTCATTAAGAAAAGCGACTGAACCGAGCCGGGCACGTGCACACATTCAGACAGGATTTCACCCACGGCTAAAATATGATGTGCTTGGACTGAGCCACCAGTGCCACCTGCCTGATTAAAACCCAACTGCCCTCTCTGACTCCTCCCACTATCCTGTCAGGGGGTGGGCCTTAAGGGCGTAGACTTCAGGGATTCAAGAATCACTAACTTCTAATGAATGTGGCTTTATCCTCTCATCCACACTGTGCCTGTATTTCCTGTTATCATCCACGAGTTACATTCTACTGTCTGCTGCAATCTACTGTTATTCATTAGTTTGAAGGCCAGTTTATAGTCCAGCGACAGAGTGTCGCTCGACTGAAATCGCAGAACTCCCATGAACATTCTATTGTCGCTCTACATACACTGTGGTCGTTGTCATTTGCAAAAAGTATAAACGCACTCCAGCGACAGTTTACACTCAGGAGACAATGGAGGAAGAAGCAGCTTTAATAGGCTACATCTTATTATGTCTGCTGCTTTACCCCTTTTTTGGCTGAGGCCGCTGAATTAAAATTTAGAAATGTCAATGTCAAGAGCGCTGTATTGTTTGAAATATCATTCACTGTGTCTTTCATCCACCTGTAGGCTTTGAACGAGGTAGCAATAAAATGTTTGTAATTAAACCTCAACATTTATGCAACTCCTCATATTGCTGTTAGTTAACGGAACCACGGGTGCACACGTTAGGGATGTAAATAGCGACAAGACGGCACTCATTGGGGGAGCAGCGTAGGCTACAATTGTTCTCTAGAAATGAGGTTCAAGAATGTGGAGTAGGGGAGTAGGCCATTTCACTCGCTACATCAGAATGCCACGGATCAGATAGGCTACTGTTACTTGTTAAAGCCAATAACTTTAACAGCCTACATTAATAGCTAGCTAGCTACAAATGTGTCTTTGTAACCATTCACAATAGCCTATAGACTGATAGGCTTTTGGTAGCTTGTAACAGTGGAAGCGAGCTGCTTCTCGTTTTCAACAAAGTCTAGCTCAGCATCAATCGGTGAAATTACATTGTTATTATTATTAGGCTATTAATAATAATACTAATACTAATAATAATAATTTGAAATTGTACTAATTCATAATGCTATTCACACGTTTGCTGCTCGGTAGGTAAGCTATGGGTAGATAGGCCTACCCTATGACCGCACTTAAAAATTTTCCAACAAAAAAAATCTGTCAGTGTCCATTGGCTACAAACAGTTAGCTTATGTGCTAGCTAGTAAGTTCACAGCTCGAGTGAAGCCTCCGCTGTCCGAGACAAACGTTACCATAACAACAGAGGCAGCGACAGGGTCAAAGTTGAATTTATTTTATGTCTGAGCGACATCTTCAGCGACCGCCGCTGCGACCACAGGACGGCAGTATAAACCAAATGTCGCTGCGACCAGCGACATCCATCACACGTCGTCGGTCGCAGCAACACTGTCAATGGACTATGAACTGGCCTTGAGTGTGTGTGTGTGTGTGTGCGTGCGTTGGTCTGTCCTCTGCTCTTCAGATCTCCCATCTTTGCCTGCTTCCTTTCTTGTGTGTCCATTTGTATGAGCCAATCACATGGGGGGCAGTGGCATGAGGGCGTGTTGGTATTAATCTGTGTTTGCACCTTTCCGTAGGTACAGTGAACACCATAATTCATTGGACAGTGACACAGTTTTTGTTATTTTGGTTCTGTACTCTCCCATTTTAGTTTGAAAGGATACAATAATTCTCTTGATATCTTATTTTCTGGTACTCCTACATGTGATACTATAACCTCTCTGCATTTGAATGGATCTCTATGGGAATCACGCTGCTGCCAGATATGCAGTAGATATGGATGGATAACTTGAAGGGTTTCTTCTCCTGACTTATTTTTCCATAGAGTTCAATAGGAAAATTTGTGAGGAGAAACAACCCTTAAAGTGAGCCATCCATATCTACTGCATATCTGGCAGCTAAGTGATGTTTTGAGGCTTGTTTGATACCTCAGACCCTTGATGCCATTTCGCCAACCATATATTCCATACTGTTCCAGCATAATTTACAGCTAAATCTAGTCCCACTCCCCAATTCCCATAGAGATCCATTCAAATGCAGAGAGCTAATAGTATCGCTTGTAGGAGTACCAGAAAATAAGATATCAAGGGTCTTTTGATATTCTTGAGTCACGGACATCAGGAAGTGATGGCATGTAAAGGATATGCGACCAAATATTAAAAATGATGACTTTATTCTACATTATGTTAAACTGTCCAATGATTTTTGATGCCCGAAAATGGGGGGAACTATGTACAAAAGGTTGTATAATTTCTAAACGGTTTATCCGATATGGATGAATACCCTCAAATTAAAGCTGACAGTCTGCACTTCAACCTTATTGTCATTGTATCCTTTCATACTCAAAGTGCTAGAGTACAGAACCGAAATAACAAAAAATGTGTCACTGTCCAATGAATTATGGTGCTCACTGTATGTATACTGTACACCCAAACAATGAACACTGATGTTAGTCCTACTTAACTGAAACCAATTTTTTTATGAGCTGTTTTACAGTGAATATCAATGCTGAAGGAAACAGTGCTGATTTTAGCTTTTATACTGTACTATAATGTTCTCCAGAGATGAGATAGAGAAGGAAAGGATGGGGAAAGGGAAAGTGGATGAAGGGAGGGATAAAGAGAGGTTAGGAATAGAGGGAGCGAGAAAGAGGATAGAGACCTGCTATCTGCTAACCTGCTTCCTGTTAACATGCTAACATGCTAACTTGTTAACCTGCTACCTGCTGTCTGTTGCTCTTTTGTGTTTGTTTCCCATCTGTTTCCCTCACTTATTTCCCTCTTTCTCCTCTTCTTTCACTCAGTTACGTTTCACCTCAGAGAATCATATTCATAAAACACGTTCTTACTCTTTACCTTCACGCTCAATAGCTCCATATGAGAGAAAAGGCTCCAGGTGTATTGTGAGTTTAATAATGAATGTGTTATAGACATTCCTCTGAGCGAGCAGCATGTATTTTCGTAAAGGACAACGCCATCATTTCTTTCAGTGTAAAACCTGATTGTTTTGGGTTACATAATTAAATAATGCATGTAAAAGAGAGGGCAGAGAACAATTAATAACAAGAACGATAAAATACAAATGTAATGCAGTTTTTCCATGGTCATTCCCAATAATTGAATACACTGGGGACTCTTTCCCTAATTGAGGGCACTTCTTTTCTTGATATATCTGACATTTATTGATGATGTCATTGACATTAATGACGCTCCAGATTAACTGAAGCGGGTAATAGAATGTGGCTTAGATAGTGATTACTGCATTGTGTTTTCATGTTGTTCGCTCCTGATTTTCGAAGGGGAGTAATGATACTTCAAGGCCCAGTACTTAATCTGAACAATGGCTCGTCTGAACGAGTCTTATTGCCGCGTTCCTCACCGCGTCTCCGGATTCGCGCGTGACGGCGGCCGAGGTCGCGCGGACTCCGCCCGTCGGGAGCAAGGTTCTCAAATAAGGTTGCACGTTCTGCTCGTGATCCCGCTGACCTCTGACCCTTTTCCCCCCTGCCATTTCTCCCTCAGCCAAGGCTCTGTGTCAGAACAGCGAGGAGCTATCGCACCACCACCAGTGACAAACACCTGGATTCTTCAAGACGGAAGAGCTTTGCGTGGCTTTAGGTATTAAAAAAAATAAAAAACATGTTTTTTGGATCTTTCTGTTCTCAGTGTTCAGCTCTAATTATAGGACTCGTTTTTTGTAATGCTTTTTTTAAATTAGAGCTAAAATGAAGTTTATTTTTTAAAGGAAATTTAAATATTTGCAGTGGAAGCAGTCGTGTAATATTAATTATATAAGTGTTTAACAATGTTAATATTGTACTAGAATGTTTTATACATGCGCTTGCACTTTTAATACACACCGTATCATAGTAAAGGTTTGGAATGTGTATGAGTTGAAGCATAAATAAGGAGGACTGCTATGTCTTGCTGTGTGGACTGAATCTTGGGGGAACTTTTTAAATTGGTGGAGTGTAACACTGCAGAATCATTAAGAGGTACAGAATATTTTGCAACGAAAAAATGTGATTGTATTTTTGTCAAAACACAACAATGTTCTTACACCAAATCACACAAATATATTATTTTTGTGTAACACACTGCCAGTTGAACCTTCACCTTTGCTTGCCAAATGAATGTTATTTTTGCTTACAAAATTGATAAGGAAATAACCTTTAATTTAATAATCTGGGGTGAAATATGGAGAACAACAAAGGCACGCAATGTGATTTTTTAAAAGAAATGTGTAAATATTAAAAATATTAACCAGATATTTTTGCCTCAGCTAATATTTTCTCATATTAGATATGGAAAATAAACAAGAAAATACATGTTGTTTTGCCTTAAATTGAATCCATGAATTATGCCTACTCTGAAAAACCTTTTCAAAGAATTGTGGGAATTATTTGTCGTAGAAATACGTCTTTCAGGCCTAAATCTGTTTACTCGGTAGATTGTAAAGAGATGTCTGTTTTCATATTTTCATAAATGTTGGAAATATCTAAAATGGAGACGTAGTTTCAAAGTCCTTCACTTTAATATCCCCTCTCACAGTTTTTTCAGGGTATTCGAGTGATTGAGCAGTAAACAACGTTTTGTGATTTCCAAGTAATTGTAACTGGGTGTTTGTACTTTGAGAAAATGCAATCAAAAAGACTCGATACAAAAGAGTCCAGACTGAATCTGACCAGACAAGAAACTGTAGATTTTCACTCACCCAAAGCACCTCACCACCGCCAGACTGTAATAAACATTGGCCAAAACATTTGAGACCCGTTAAAGAAATTTTGCTGAAAAGAAACTATGCAGGGTAGTTATGGATCAGGCTTGGTTAACTTCTCTTTAGTATTTACAATAAGAGGTTTGTGTGTGTTTAAAAATCTTGTATCCTTTCTTTTTTACGCCCTTTTTTTCTTTTTCCCATGATGCAACTCTTTCATCACAGCAGCCTTCTACAAAGGGAGTGCAGAATATATGTCTGCAATTTCAGGGACTCTATTAATGTTGATGACTTTGACCCCTTTACATTTTTCCTCTATTGTGCGAGAAGGGACTCACAACAGTGGATCTACCAACAGAGGAGGTGAACCTTCCACTGGAAGTATGTGGTAGTACGAGGCAGAAAAACAGGCTTTGAGATGTTTCTCTCTTTATAGTTCAAAAAGGTCTGTTTTGTTTAAAAGGGAATAATTAATTCAGCAGCTTCGTGCTCTCTGCCGTGAAAGTGCTCGTGCAGGAAGACACGTTTCTGTGTTTGCAGCAAGGAATTTATAACATTATAGATTTAAAAGAAAATAATTCTTTCAAAACCACTACAGTGCCCTACAGTGCACTTCACTTTAAAACCCGGCAATTTGACCCCAAAATGAAGACTGGTTGTTCTCCATTTGAGAATATGCACACAACTTGATGGATGTGTTTTTCAGTGAATTCGAATTTCTCGCTAAGCCCAGAGCTAATAGTGGGTGCACGCCGCACGTAAAGGTCAAAGTTCAGCACAACAGGGCTTCCTTTCCTTTGCGGCTGGACCATCTAGCTTCTCCATCTCGCCTAATTCTTATCAGGGATCCTACTCACTGTGTGGATGAATTACAGAAAAGTGCGCCCAGCCCTGCCTGGTTTTCACAACATAAGCTTCTCTCCAGGACCCACCCTCCCACACACACACATACACAAACACACACATACGTGCACACGCACACACACACACACACACACACACACACACACACTTCTGAAATAAATCCAGCGGTCTTGTCACTGACTCCCTACTGTAGGAGTTGCACCGTTGAATGCGTCTGACAGGGAATAAAGTTAATTTTTCTTATTTTGCTACAAGCGGGGAATATTTTAATACCCCCTTTTCAGGTACTCACCCCGGTACTATCCGCTGAGAATCCTGGCATTTACATTTATTGATATTTGGCTGGTAGCTCATATAGGTTTGTTACTCTCTTTTCTGCACTTCAAAGAGAATGTAAAAGGCCTATTATGCTAATTCTACCCTCTTCTGTTGTATGCAATGAAAGCCACATAGTAATACTTTACAAAATGATAATTCACTCGTTCCAGGGGAAACGGGGCTTTTAAAAAAACAACATGTACAGCACAGAATAGAAGAGATTTCTGTTTTCCTTGCTGAAGCCGCCTGGGCCCAAATAACCCTGCACCAGGGAAATAATTACCTTTCAGAATAAAGGCCATCTTTATGAGCACATTAAAAGAGCAAGACTTTGTTTAATTTTAAAACGAAGAACAATTACTTTAAACCGCTTGGGAAGAGGGTGCCCGCAAATGAACACGTGCAGTTCGCAGCCGTGGCTCAAATAAAAAGCGATTTGTCCTCCGAAGGGTAACGACCGTTACACGAACTGAGCGGAAGTTTGGCGTTCTGTCTGACTGCCTGATCCCGATCTCTTCTCTCCAAATTCAGTGAGTAGCCTACATCTCTCACTTTTGATTGATGTTTGTTTACAGAGCCGTCCGGATTTCGCAGCGCGTGTCGTTACGCTGCCCTACTCAGGTGAGTCTTGCTTACACGGTGACGGTGGTGTGGCAGAGAAGAATAAACTCGTAACCACGACTGGTGACGGGCTTTGGTGTGCTTAGTCACCGGCAGTTTTTGTTCTTTTTTTCTGTGTGTAGCTACATGAATTATGCGTACACAGCCAGGCCCTCGTTTAAACGTTTTCTCTTAATTATTCAGTTTGTCCTGTCAATCATTTAGCACGTCAGTTTAGAGCTGCTGATATAGGAGGGAACCAACACACACACACACACACATACACACACACACACACACACACACACACACACTCTATCTAGATAGAATTTGCGTACCCCTGGTTAGGTCTAATGTTTTATATTGTATGCTTTTTACTAATGTCGGCTGTATTTGCGAATTCTAACTTCCTTTTTAATTAGTACAATGGCAGGTAACTGCAGATAATGACCTCTGTTTGTATAACTACTGTGATGATGGTTGTTTTTGTTATGGATGTACTCATTAATGACAATTTTTAGAATTAGTCCTACTGCAGCTATTGATGTAGTTACTACTACAGCCATGTGTAGTAGTAGTAGGCTAGTAGGTAGTAGAAGGTGTTCTAGCAGTAGGAGTCGTAGTAGTCCGGGATCATATCCAGGCTTGCAGTTTACAGTTGACTCTTTAGGCAGATGCTTTTACCCAAAGTGACTTTAAATGTCACTTCAGTGACAATGAGTTAAATGCCTCATTCTGGCTGGAATATAGGCTTATTACTAGCTGCTGATTGGTTAGAGATCAGTGTAGAATTGAGAGCTGATTGGGAACTGAGGATGTGCAGCTAGATGGCTGTGGAAAGATGAACGTTGGTCACAAGCAGTAGTACACTGATGGTTGGAAAACCATTAGGCTATATTGGAAATATTGTCCAGCCCACACTACGCAGGAGGGTGTCCAGGATTTACGGAATCAAGCAGCCTCGGGATTTATAGAATCAAGCAGCCTCAGGATTTATAGAATCAAGCAGCCTCAGGATTTATAGAATCAAGCAGCCTCGTTTGAGGGAATATTTTGAAAGTGTTTCCTTTAAACTGAACATGGCGCAGTCAAAGAGTCTGTCCTATTCAACTCCAGAACATTTACAAACCGCGTCTCATGAGGTCATTTGTTAAACCACCAAAATAGTTCCCCACTCCCCTGCTGGAGTCCCACCTCCAACCCTATAGATCCGAAACCTCACCCCTTCCTTAGGTACCCGTTTCAGTGATCGGCTTCACAAATCTGGCTGTGTTTATCAGCTCACACACACACACACACACACACCCCACCTCCGCAGGAGCAGGACCTGGAGGCTGGGCTCTGTACGGGGTGTTTTGATCAGACCTGGGCAATGTGGGGAGGGGGGACCCCAGAACCCCATTCTGGTGTCAGAGCCGTTTTGGGCTGTGGGATGAGAAACAGGACTCGGGGGTGAAACAGACCCCTTTCTGAGGGTCACGGGGTCAAGGGCACCTGGTCCCCCTGAGAAATTATGGAGCATGATGGGGACCAGGCACGGGGCAGAGGTGGGGCGGGGGGGGGGGCTTAATTTGGGTGTTCTCTTAATTAGAATAGTGAACTCAGAGAGGGGGCCAGTAGGCAGCCGTAAACCCCCCAAACCTAGGCCCAGCTCCAGTCTGTGATCCCAGACCTCGGGCACCTCCTGCCCCTGCCAGCCTCTCCCATCTAACCCCTCCTGTCTCCGGAGCTGCTGCTCAGAGACTGTGCTATCCCTGAGATTTGTTGTGCGCATGGCGCCACTCTGAATGGAAGCAGTTTCAGACATGCATAGATCGTTTGTCTGCTGCCTCTTGCCTGATTGGCGCATTACTTGTGTGTTCGGTCTGCGTGCTCACCTGCTGTATCGCGCTATCCAGGTGATGCTCTTTCACCACTAGCAGGCTTCTTGCCTCCAAGGGGATTGCAAACGTGCACAGCCAGGTAAAACATTCAACCTGTGCACCGTGGTTCAGCACCAAACCAAACGGGTAATATTGTGTTTTTCAGAAGGACTGACTTCTAAACTAAATCTAAAAGAGCTGCTTCTGTAAAACACCAGTACAAGCACCATTCCTGCCCCCTTAAAAAAAAAGAAAAAAGTTTGCTTTTCTCGTCACAGACAGCGGGACAAAATTGCCGTCGTTAACAAAACATCCAGCTGCTGCTACTTAAAAAATCTCCGCCATTATTGATAAGGCTGTTTGAGTCGGTAATCTAAACCATATCATCGCCTGCATAGTGGGGTTTGTGCAAAGCGGAATCACATGTCTGACTTCATTTCTGATAAATCAGCTCAGAAACCTCTCCATTATGTTTAATGCTATACACAACATTTTGTTTCTGAATCACATTCTTTCATTGTGGGTGCCGTGATAATTATTCCGCTTGAGTTGTACATTCGATGGATTGAGGGACCTGATACAAAAACTGCTTTGATAGTCAAGTTGTATCTTTCTTATGCTCTTTCATTATCAATGTGCATTTTTTAACAGGAGCCACGCTGGGGATTCATTATTGAAGGGGGGCTGCACAGGAATTGCTGAATGGTCTTGGAAAAGCGTTTCTTCCAATTCTGTGCAAATGGGGTGCAGCAGCAACACAGAACACTTTCTGAAAATTATGCAGGGCAGAGAAGGCGGGGCATATAAGGGCGGGGCAGAGTGGTGGGGCATATAAGGGCGGGGCAGAGTGGTGGTCCATATAAGGGCGTGGCAGAGAGGGGCGGGGCAGAGTGGTGGAGCATATAAGGGCGTGGCAGAGAGGGGCGGGGCAGAGTGGTGGGGCATATAAGGGCGGCGCAGAGTGGGTGGGGGGCAGTGGGTGGTACAGAGTGGTGGGGCATATAGGGGTGGGCAGAGGGGTTGGTACAGAGTGGTGGGGCATATAGGGGCAGGCAGAGGGGTTGGTACAGAGTGGTGGGGCATATAGGGGCAGGCAGAGTGGGTGGTACAGAGTGGTGGGGCATATAGGGGCAGGCAGAGGGGTTGGTACAGAGTGGTGGGGCATATAGGGGCAGGCAGAGGGGTTGGTACAGAGTGGTGGGGCATATAGGGGCAGGCAGAGTGGGTGGTACAGAGTGGTGGGGCATATAGGGGCAGGCAGAGGGGTTGGTACAGAGTGGTGGGGCATATAGGGGTTGGTACAGAGTGGTGGGGCATATAGGGGCAGGCAGAGGGGTTGGCACAGAGTGGTGGGGCATATAGGGGCAGGCAGAGGGGTTGGTACAGAGTGGTGGGGCATATAGGGGCAGGCAGAGGGGTTGGTACAGAGTGGTGGGGCATATAGGGGCAGGCAGAGGGGTTGGTACAGAGTGGTGGGGCATATAGGGGCAGGCAGAGTGGGTGGTACAGAGTGGTGGGGCATATAGGGGCAGGCAGAGGGGTTGGTACAGAGTGGTGGGGCATATAGGGGCAGGCAGAGGGGTTGGTACAGAGTGGTGGGGCATATAGGGGCAGGCAGAGGGGTTGGTACAGAGTGGTGGGGCTTGGGCTGGGCGATATACAACATCGATAATTATCGAATGCAATAACGGCCGTTGCCACGGTGTGGGGCGCCTTTCTTTTTGTCTTATTTTCTTTAAGTATACCCAATATACGGCAGTAAACATCCAAACTTCAGAGGCCGCGTGAAATGCTTCCGGAAAAAAAACATCACCGCTGATATCTATTGAGTGTTGATAAGACCAGCAGCAAGGTCGTACAGCTTTCACGTGATCATGTGATGTGTTTTTTCAATCGCATGAAAGGTGCAACGCCTTTCTGTGATTGTCCGTCTTATCAATACGCAGTAGACAGTGATGACGTGTCTGCAGGTTTAACTCCAGTCCTGGAGGGCCGCAGTGTCTGCAGGTTTAACTACAGTCCTGGAGGGCTGCAGTGTCTGCAGGTTTAACTCCAGTCCTGGAGAGCCACAGTGTCTGCAGGTTTAACTCCAGTCCTGGAGGGCTGCAACATCAGCAGCCAGGCCTTCATCGGCCTTGGAAACACGGTGTTTGGACTCTGCAGCCAATGAAACGCACCAACAACCAGCAGACTCTGCAGCCCTCCGAGACTGACACACCTGGTGTATGTCAATAAATACACAGTAAGGGACCCAGCAATGCCAGACCATCCATGCACTGGAACTGCGCCTTAACAGGGCACCCCCCTCAGCAGCCTCCAGCTTCTGATGGGAGGTTCTTTACGTAAGCTATTAGGTGAACCAAATAAATCCATCGTTTGGTTTTGCAGATGTTGTTTTTCCTAAACCTCCACCTCTGCATAGACTCTGCACTTTTTCAGTGACCTCTGACCTTAGGCTTTCTCCAGCGTGATCGTTTTATTGTACATAAGCGTTATTGTACAAAATCTGTTTTTCTGACATTGTAGACATTCCAACTAAAGCCACTTGTGTTCTGTAATTCATGTGTGTAGAAGATGGTTGGCCAACCTGGGAATTCTGTAGTGTAAATAACTGAGAGGTGCAAGGACTTTTAAAGATATTATTTCAATATCTTAAAATGTATTCATTTATCAGTGCAGGAAGAGTGTGATATTTATTTGTGAGGTGGCCAGTGCTTCTTCTTAGTACCCAGAGCCCACTAGGCCGGTCTTTGTCAGAAAGCATTGTTCCTTGTACATGTATGAGAAATCAAGGTGTACTTTTACCCCGTTATCCAACATTCCTTTTGCTTCTTTGGAAAGTAAAGATTCATCAGTGTTCAATGATTGTCAGGTTTCTTGCAGGTACAAAAAGTGATTATTGTCTTCATTTTTTGCTAATATTAGTATGGAGTTATTATTTTTAATACAATGAAGGAAGTCATGTTTAATTGACACAAGAACATTGACAATAATAAGAAGCAAACTCTGACAATGTGCATTGCCTCGGCACCAAAGGCTTGTGTGACCGAGCTAAATACACTATACATTCCTTCCAAACATAAATGATTAAGTACAGTATACAGCCTTTAAAATGCTGTGTTTAAGAAATGCCTGATGCAATCCTCTTCTGTGTTTAATCAACGGGAGGGATTAACAATACCTACAGAGATTTGAGCTTCTGTAGATCTATACATAAATGAAACGGAAACTCCTTGGGCTTATTGTTACATCTAACAATTCATTTAACGTGGACAGGCTCTCCGCAACACCTTTCATTTAAAATTAACGAAAGGTATAGTCTTCAGGCTGTGAACGTGCCAAGCCTGCGGTTGCTGCGGGTGCGCATGTTTGGATGAAACATTGATGAGCGCATTAAATAGGCTACGGAGCGCGTTTAATAAGACTCGCCATTTCGCCGTTTAATTGTTTGTTGGCCAGCCACGTTCTTCGACCGATCTGTGATCGGTAGCAGCTTCTTTGTGCTGTTTAGCGGTGCTAAAACATCCCGTTATGGGGGAGAGCAAAGAGCCGCCGTCAAACTATTCCGTCCTCGGGTCGTCGCCGAAATCCTGCTACCTGCTGAGTGGATCCTCGCTGGACAGACAGTAGAGTGAATTAATTGAAACGTTTGACCCTATAATGCAACTTTTATCATGTTAACTTGCTTGTGGCGCATTCAGCACTGTAAATATGGTGACACTATAACTAGATGTTTTCGAAATGTAAGTAGGATTTAATGGTGCGGAAATGAACGATCCCTGGATTTTAGTAAATATGCATTCGAAATCGGCGTTAGACAGTGGCACCAAACCATAGAAGTTACTTTTGGACTTTTGTTTGGATTTGAAATTCTTGAAATTGAATTCACCTGGACAAAGTACCGTCGTTATGCAAATATGCTTCCATTTCAAATCTTGGCTTCCCTGGCCACGTTCCTCTGTAGGCTACACAGGAACTTGAGTGCGTCTGTTGTGTTAAGAAAAAACATTCTGAAGTACAAATGTATAATTTATCATTAACTTGTGGAATTTGCGTAAATCCCGCGACGCGTTTCCAGCTTGGAAACACCTAGCTGTCTTGGTGAGTGTTTATGACAAAAGCTGTTTGTTTTATTGGTTGGAAACCTCAATCCTGTGCACTTAGCAAGCACTGCGAGTCTCTTACCCGAGGCAAAGCAATCCTCAGTTAGTTTTAAATTTGGCTTTCACATTTCATTTTAAAATTACGTTAAATTCTGTGCTTTTCCATTCAAGTCAATTTACTTTCAACCTTGGTGCAGCCTAAATATATTAACTAGGCCTACTGTTGGTCCAACAGTGTCGCTGACATAGTTTTCATTACCAGTGGTGTAACTAATAATAATAGAAACGAATAACACCCCTGTCCCTCTCTGCAAAGATGATACTTGTGCAAAGCTGAAAAAAGGAACCCATCAGAATAACATATTGATGAGTGAAAATCGACAACAACAAAAAAAACTACAAATTCCAAAAGGCCTTGCAAAGGGGAGCATGACTGGGGAATGTTCTGTTCGATCTTCTTTCACCATCGCTTTGTCTGAAAGTATCTTCTAAATGCCTACAATGAAAAGAGAAACAGTGTTATTCATTGGACTCAAACATTGTGACTATGGCCTACATCTGCATAATGCCAGCTTTCGTCTTCACAAGTAATGGATTAATCAGCAATATATGTGCATGTTGTCTTATGTATGCACAGTCAGGTGTAATACAGGTTATTTCCAAATGTGTTTTATAATTAAGCAGTAGAGACTCCTCCTTGCTCGTCTCTGCAATGGCCTCTCTCTTTTTGCCTGTCTCCCTGTAGTAGCAACTCTCTCCTTGCTGGTCTCCCTCAGGTGCTGTCAGGAATTCAGAATGATTCTACACGCACGCTACACACACAGACAGACACACACACACCCCTCCAGCTCATTCAGAATGTTGCTGCTCACCTCATCTACAGTCAGCCAAAATACACATATGTCACCCTCTCCTCATCTCCCTCCACTGGCTACTGACTGTGGCTCAACTAAAACACAAACCTCTAGTACTGGCCTGCCGCCTATGGCAGTAAGAGGAACTGCACCCTCTTCCCTGAAAATCTACCTTACACTCCTCCCATTGCAATCCATTATCAAACCTTACACTCCTGCAAATCATTATCAAACCTTACACTCCTGCAATTCATTATCAAACCTTACACTCCTCCAATTGCAATTCATTATCAAACCTTACACTCCTGCAATTGCAATTCATTATCAATCCATACACTCCTGTAATCCATTATCAAACCATACACATGTAATCCATTATCAAACCATTCACTCCTGTAATCCATTATCAAACCATACACTCCTGTAATCCATTATCAAACCATACACTCCTGTAATCCATTATCAATCCATACACTCCTATAATCCATTATCAAACCATTCACTCCTGTAATCCATTATCAAACCATACCCTCCTGTAATCCATTATCAAACCATTCACTCCTGTAATCCATTATCAATCCATACACTCCTGTAATCCATTATCAAACCATACACTCCTGTAATCCATTATCAAACCATACACTCCTGTAATCCATTATCAAACCATACACTCCTGTAATCCATTATCAAACCATACACTCCATACACTCCTGTAATCCATTATCAAACCATACACTCCTGTAATCCATTATCAAACCATACACTCCATACACTCCTGTAATCCATTATCAAACCATACACTCCTGTCAGTCCACTCCACTCTGCATCCACTGGGCACCTTACTGTCCCCTCTCTTACAGGCCCCTCCTCCTCATCTCCTGGTCTCTACTCTATCCAATAATGTGAGGAATGAGCCCCTCTCACACACACACACACACACACACACACACACACACACACACACACACACACACACACACACACACACCACACACACACACACACACACACACACACACACACACACACACACACACACACACACACAGCCACTGTCCATCTTCTGCTGCAGACTGTAGTTTTTACACCTAATGTTGACCTCTGACCCTTTTACATGGCTTCACTACAACCCCCCCCCCCCCCAACTACGCTGCATCTAAAACTCAATCCCATTTGCTACTTGAACCACTTCATTCTCTGTCTCCCTCTCACACTTTTTATGGTGCCTAAATATATTTTGTAGGTTTATGTATTTACTACTTGTGTGCAAGTTATGAATTAACAGCTTTGACCCTCACGACTTTAAAAGCATGGGTTCTTTGTAGGCACTTATTTAAGTGGCTCCGGATAAGAGCGTCTGCTAAATGCCTGAATGTAATGCAAGCTGTTTGGACTTTCTGTGCTGGTTTCTTAGGGTAGTGTGAACAGGCAGGGGAGGGGGGAGGGGGGAGGGGGGGGCTTACCTGAGCCCAGAGCTGTCTCCCCCCCTCTCACAGCGAGGTTTGGATAACTCTTCTATTTCGCCTCCGCCTGGAATAAAAAAACGGCTTCTCTCTCTCTTTCATCGGCAAGGCACAGGGCTTCAAACCGAAGATGTACAATATCTGTCCATTGATAAATAACTAATAATAATAATAATAATACGACATACTACTTATACTATCATTATTATTACCAATAATAGTATGACTAATAAAAAAATCTCACATTAACAATAATAAACGATAGTAATACTATTAAATTTCACCTATAAAGCACATAAGCCCAAAGACTTTGAGAATATTAATGTCATCATCATTATCAGCTGAACATTGAGAGTGCCGTTTCAACATGTTGTTTTAACCTGTCAAGATCGTTGTGATATTTTTATTATTTTATTTTGCAGATCAGAACGTTTTTTCTTTGTAAGAACCTTCATATTTTTGTACAGTGATTGACAGTTACAAACAATTTATTGAAGACCACATACTATTAGTGATACCCATGCTGGAGCTGTGATAATGAGTGATGTCATATCTCCTCAAACTCCCAACCTACAGGGAAGGTGAATTATGAATTTTATGTTCAGAGTACTGTGCACACACTGCTTATTTCCCGTGTGACCGTATACCTGAAATTTGCTCCTTTCATTTATTTGTGGACACATGAAAAAGACCATCTTTTTCAAAAAAGAATACCATGTGGTAGTTAAATTCACATGAGAATGAACATATAACCCCAGAGTGCAACTTTGTAAATACAACTATTACTTTGGTTCATTAATATTTATGCACATTATTTTAAATGTAAGTGATGAGTGAATTACATAATTAACTCAAAATCAAAGTCTTAGTGATGGAGGTTTTCTCTCATTATGTAATTAGAAATAACATGCATTTAACTCTTTATCTGGACATAATTAATTAGACTTTCCCTGTTAACTTAAAAGGAATCATTAGATCCAGACAAAACTTTGATGAAATTTAGAGTAACAAGTAGTAAATTTAGGCCATCTAATGAAAACACACTGTCCCACTTTGCAAGTCCAAATGGGATTAATATAATTAGCATGTATGCAAATCATGATTCGGTTAATTACATAACATTTTCATGAAAAATTAACAGCAGTGATTCCATAGCTAGTGCATTACAGTGTTCTGTATTCTGAATAGGTTAATAAAAAGATCATGCAACTTTGGATACTGACGTGTGTGTGTGTGTGTGTGTGTGTGTGGGAGGTATTAAATAATACGAAATTGTTCTAAATACCATGTTATATAACAAAATGTGTTGCATCGTTTCATAAGTTTATACGTGTCTCTTTCTGAGTTAAATGCAAAATAGGCCATCATATACTCAAATACATTAAAACAAGTGTTGAAATGTTGCATTGTGCAAACACACCAAATTTAACCAGAAATCCTGTGTTGACATACTGAATATACTTTAAGCAAATTTTCATAGAAGTCACACAAAAAAAAGCCCATATTGGACATGCACTGTACATGTTGGCAGAAAAACATAGATATAAAATTTCAGTTCACCAAAGAAAAACAATTTATCTTTGGGGAATGATTTGAAGGAAGACGGCTATTTTGACTGAGAAATCAGCGGTGTTGTGTTTGGCTGAAGGCTTCAGTGGGACGCGTGCATAGTGTTTACCTTCATAAGTCATAACATGAGAATAATCTATAATTATACCTGACAAGTAAAGGCAGTAATATTTAAAATGTAGCTAATATTTTACAGCCTGCTTTTTCCCCATTAGCAGGATCCCGCTGCCCTCTTTTTTAAATGTATGAGAGGGATTATGGTTCTATGGAGAAAAGGGCAGCTTTTTGCTAATATTACATGCAAATATACATCATATATTTCTGTGTCACACTAGAAGTAAAGGCCACACTTTATGCCCACTGTTATTTAGTTGTAATATAAATTTTTTCATATAAAAAGGCAAATGAAGTGCGGTAAAGGAACGGAGCTTTTTCATGCGGTCAGCTTGCTTGCATGCTTGCAAGGCCGAGTCAAGACAGGACGGTAGAGCACATAGAATGGAAGGCATTCATGTATAAATGCTTTTCTGTGATGTGTGAACCAAGACTATGTCAGATGACCAAATAAGTTTAGATTTTTTCACTGAATCCCGCATGTTCTTACGATTATATGTTTTTTATACTAACATATATCTGGCACCAAAAAAACAAATACAATATGAAACATTTTTTGAAACGTTGAAATATGTTTTTTTAAATGGCTGCATTCGTTGTTTGTCTAGTAATGCTCATTACAGTGCAGTGACTGTTATGGCAAAAAAAACAAAAACATATATATCAATGTTTTTCTGCAGCAAATTCAGCTGAACTGTCAGAAGCTACATAGGTGGCACTTTCTAGTCCTGCAAACAGACGTAACCATCGACACAAACGGCCACATTCAAACCCCTTTAGCCTCACGCAAGTAATTGTTTTTTCCGATCATAATTTTATTTCAAAGATGAAACATACTGCACACATGCCCCTTCCCCGAAGCAATTATCCATAATTAAAATGCTTAAAAGTCTTGAAAGCGACACAAAATGTCTTAATGAATTGGTTTTCCTGCCAGCGGCAGTTAAAATGATCCCTCTCCTGTTTCCTGCCGCATAATAGCCTGCAGTTTGTCATTTTCCCTCTTTTTACAAGTCTTCACTGCAATGTTAAAAAGGTCCCTAAAGATGGAACCAGATCGCTTTGTGACATCTTGCACTTGGGTCTGTCCAGAGAAAGCCCTTCATCCGTACGGATGCTAAATTTACTTTACGGCCCTGTGATTATTCAACTGTACCCACCCTTAAATTCTTTTAACACGGAGGCTCTGTTTCCTTTTTGGTGGTTTCAGCTGAAAATGTGACTGCTGACACTTGGATATAGCTGTATCGAGCTGTATAACCGTAGTTATGTCACGCAGTCCCACTTTTTTTTTTCCAGTTGTAAGGCGAGCCTTGGCGATTGATTCTTACTACGGTGTATATCTCTCCATGCCACCTCCCAGTTAAACTGTATATTGGGCAAACTTCCTTTTGTCCGTCTGTTTTTTTGTTTTTGAACAGAGTTGAAATGTGTTATTGGAAGCGCAGTCAAAACGTCCGTCTTTGAAGTCCGCTGCAGGTTAACGAAGTGCAGCTGCCGCTCTGTAGAACCCACACACTCCTGCAGTGAGTGTTTGTCACATTAACACAACAGACTGAAACTGCCGCTTAAGCGGAAGGACTAATGCATGGAAGATTCGATACAGTCGAGTCCACAGAGAGAATAATCACTCTGCAAGCACATGAAAATGGCTGCCTAATTTTACATACAAATATTATTTTATATCCTGTACATATACCGACATTCTGTATACATAAAAAGATAGACAACGTATATGTCTGTGACTGTTTTACCCACATGCGTGTGTGCGGATGTGTGCGTGTGTGAGTGAGTGTATAATAAGTGAGTGATTGTAAAATTCTTTACACACACACATGTACATATGACTGTTACCATGCACAGTATTTATATGTAAGGCACACAAATCTACACGCACAAAAATGTATAAAGCCATCTGTTGGTCTCCTAATCACAGCCAGTCATGTGACCATCTCCGTATTTTCTCTGACACCGTCGCGTTCCCTAATTAAACATGCGGAATGAAACCAGAACACATGTTAATTTAATGTAACAAAAATGTTGATTTTCATGCACTTTCCTTTTAAATATTTATCGAGTCGACTTGCATTTTAAGATGCATCAAAGCGTCTCATGATATGTAAATTCTGTCTATCCTACAGTTTCCCCTTCAAGGCTGGACCGATGCGCTCTCTCAAAATAAAAAAAGGGGGGGTGGGGGGTGCGGGGTGCGGGTGGTTTGGGCTGTTTATTTGCAGGCGCAGCTATTTTAATTGAATTTGAATTGCCTAAAAAAGACTCTGTAAGCACAGAAATACAAACGCACTGAATCATGATCAGTGGGAAGGGGCATATCATTACAGTAAATCACCCATACTGATGTCTCCTGTCTCATTTTAACATCACAGCAATGAGTAATTATTACAAAATGTGAGTGTGTGATAAATATCACACAGTTTGTCTCAAGCCACAAATTAATTAAAATTCAATGTAGGAAAAGGGGCAAAATGCTGCTTTAACACTGAATGTCTGGTCCGCAGTTTTATCATTCTGCTGTATCTCTACTGCGATATCTACTCTGCTGTATTTCTACTGATATATTTACTCTGCTGTATCTCTACTGATATATTTACTGTGCTGTATCTCTACTGATATATTTACTCTGCTGTATCGTGACTGAGATATTTACTCTGCTGTATCGTGACTGAGATATTTACTCTGCTGTATTTCTGAGATATTTACTCTATCTCTACTGATATATTTACTCTGCTATATTTATACTGAGATATGTACTCTGCTGTATCTCTACTGATATATTTACTCTGCTGTATCTCTACTGATATATTTACTCTGCTGTATCTCTACTGATATATTTACTCTGCTGTATCTCTACTGATATATTTACTCTGCTGTATTGCTGTATCTCTCCTGAGATATTTACTCTGCTGTATCCCTACTGTGATATTTACTCTGCTGTATTTCTCCCAAGATATTTATTCTTCTCTATATCTACTGTGATATTTACTTTTCTGTATTTCTACTGAAATATTTACTCTGCTGTGTTTCTACTGAGATATTTACTCTTTTGTATCTCTACTGTGATATGTACTCTGCTGTATTTCTACTGAGATATTTACTCTTTTGTATCTCTACTGTGATATGTACTCTGCTGTATTTCTACTGGGATATTTACACTGCTGTATCTCTCCCAATATATTTATTCTGCTCTATATCTACTGTGATATTTACTTTGTTGTATTTCTACTGAAATATTTACTCTGCTGTGTTTCTACTGAGATATTTACTCTTTTGTATCTCTACTGTGATATGTACTCTGCTGTATTTCTACTGGGATATTTACACTGCTGTATCTCCCAGTATATTTATTCTGCTCTATATCTACTGTGATATTTACTTTGCTGTATTTCTACTGAAATATTTACTCTGCTGTGTTTCTACTGAGATATTTACTCTTTTGTATCTCTACTGTGATATTTACTCTGCTGTATTTCTACTGAGATATTTACTCTTCTGTATCTCTACTGGGATATTTACTCTGCTGTATTTCTACTGTGTAGATGTACGGTGCCTGTGCCAGTGACAACACTGACAGATGGATGTACTGATGCCCTAGCAGTCCCATCCTCTGGTGGCAGTAAATTTAATTATTTGAGATGTGGATATTTGACCTGTTTTTAATGTAGCCTAAGTCTGTCTTCTGTGAGGTTATGTGACACAGTTACCTTCTCCTCTCTGTCACGTTTATTCCATATCCGTGAGTAAAGCTCACAGATGAAAGCCACGAGTACAAGCCTCTGAACGTACAAGCAAACTAAATGAGTATCATATAGCCGGAAGTTTCTCATAACCTGTTAACGTAGGCCTATTTATTACTTTGAGTTTTATTATAAATAGTCTATAGACCTACATAAAGGTGGATACGTGAAATGAAAGGTTGAAAAAGAGTAGCATGGTGTTTTAGTAGACTTCATTGTCAGTCTTTTTAAAAAAGAAAAAAAATGAATCGGGCTACTGTTGGCATGTTACGGTCAAGATCAAAACATGCTATTATGATTATTAGATTTTTGGTGTGATGTGCCGTTTTGAAAATATCGATATATGTGAAGTCTATTCATATATCCAATTTGAAATCATTCACACTGGATAGAAAAACCAAAATTAAATTTCAGTTAAAATCTGAGAAGGGGGTGGGTCAATGTTATAATCAGAGCCATAGATTTTTTTTCATGCGTCGATTGGAATCATCAAAACTGTGTGTCTGTCTCTCTGTCTGTCTGTGTGTGCGTGAGAGCCACACAATTATTTAAAAATAATTATTATTTATTTTATTATGCGACGTTGACTGCCGAAATGGTGAAGTTAAAGTTTTTTCAAAATGTAGGCCTATTTGTAAAGTGACTTTGTTTTACTGGTGCGATACATTTGAATTCACAAATTATGTGAATACATAAACAGCCATGTTCCCCTAAATGCTTTAAGTTCATCCTCTCAGTATTCATAACTCAATGTAAGAACGTGAATATCGTTGCTTACATCGCGTGGCATACGAAAAATGGATATCAAAAATACGTCTTATTTAGAAAAAGTCACAAAACATCAAAACACATTTCTCAGCGGATTGTGAGAATGCCAGCCCACTGAAGCTCATCCTTTGGGTAACATAATCTTGAAGGATGAACATCGAACTTTCTCAGTAAAAAAACTGCTCAAAATGAATGCCATTAAGAGAAGTGGGCTACCACTGGAAGTTAATTTAAAATCCATGTCGGAAACTCGCAAAACAATGTGAGGCAGAGAACATTTTAGACCGCATTTTTTCAGTTCAGTTCATGAACATCCTTTTCGGAGGCAGGTTTTCAGAAAGAGAATTATCACCGTTGTAGACCTGCTCCCTGAATATAGCCTACATTTAGCCTACAGACAACAGCTATATACAAATCTCTTTCCAGGAAAAGGTATTGACAGCACATTTTATGACACGCTTTACCCCCTTTTTTCGCCCTCTTGATTTACACAAATAACTAACCTTTTTCACTTGTGTATACACATATATGGTGACGTGAAATTAAAGTTCGATTATATTAATGATATTAATAAAATTCCATTCGTATAATACAAATCAAAAGTGATTTAATTCAACTGCAAATTAGTTTAATCACACAGCATATATTTATCACTCATAGACTAGCTCACGTGTCATGCGTTCAGCGACTGGCTTTGGTGCTTGTACCGTGAATATATTATGACTATTGAATAAAACCCGTTTCCTCCTTTAAATATACACCCTTAAACATATGTAGACGGCTGATGTTTTTTTATTCTGAGGCTGACTATTCGCTCGGAGCCCGTTCCAAACAGGCACATTTTGCACGGGCACTGCACTAGTAGTTCTAAATATAAATATATATGTACAGTTAACAATAAAACTGCGGATACTGAAATTGGAGCGTATTAAATTAATATATAGTCTTTCCTTATTAGCGTCGTGTGTTGTTGTATGTAGTGGCCCACAATAGGCTACTATCACTCAGATTAGATCCTTGCGGAACCTGAAGCGGTAATTCCCAGTTTCGCCGAAGGGTGGCGCGTGAGGCACGTACTGGAGATGCAGACATACACCTTGGCGGTACCATATACCTGCACACGTTTAGGAGTTTAAAGCAATTTTTCTGTTTTATCACCTCAGACCTGCATGTCAGATATAGACTGAGATATGGACATGTGCACCTAATGTTTTTCACTTTAAGAGTATATTTTAAAAGACCTATTTGAAGCTTGTTCAATTTAAAGGCTATACATAGCCTATAGGCTATACCTGTTAACATTCCTGACGGGCAATTTTTATTAGTATTTAACCTGGGAATATCATTTATACAGTTTAAATAAATTAAATAACTTGAATAAAACGTGTAGACAATGCATCCGACTTATTATATTTTCAACTTGATACATTATAGCCCCACATGTGTAGACTATAAAACATTATTGGATACAGAACCACTGACAATAGTTACGGCACATTATCTTTAACAATTAAATCTAGATTATCTATGTTTAAAAAAAAAAAAACTAAACAGAATGCATCCAATGAAGCTTACCTCGGAAGAACAGAGAGCAAAATGTCCTCAAATTCATTCATCAGTTTGTTCATATTTTTCCAATCGCGACCAAGCAATTGCTCGCGTCTGGGTGCACAGTAATATGGGTGGGCTATGCGCGCGCTTACTGTGCGCTCTTGTGGAAAAGCGAGCATTACATGAAAATTCACAGTGGTGCCTTTATTTCAGAGTAGTAGCCTACTTCTGGGAGAGAGGGGAAATTAGTTGTCTTCACGAGGATATAAATGCTTCAGCTGTAGGCTAAATGGAGAATTAAATGGTGATCAAGATGTACAGACAGAATAACCCTTCAAGAACTTGTGATGTTGCAAGAACACGATACCACATCCATAAAAAAGTTGATATTTTTCCTGTTAGCCACGATTCTGTTCGATTCAGAAGAATTGCATTTTATCCCCTACCCCACTCGCAGAGAAACTTTTGATACTCCTCTCACCCCATTTCCCTCAAGGGTAGTTAATTACATTGTTCCGTTATTAATTTGAGATCTTCGGAATGCTCCCTTTTTAACTGACAACTCGAAAAAACTTTTTAGTGTATATATATATATTTTTTAAGTCTAATGCAATTCTTAGATTTAAATGATCCATTCCCTCGCGGGGACACTGAATCGTCGGATAAAGATGTGTCGTGTGCTTATGATTTTCTCAGAAACAAAGGGAATGTGAAAATGAAAGACAAGAGCCAGCCAGATGTGATGACATGTTGTGAAGGGATACTCTCTCTCTCTCTCTCTCTCACCCCCTCTCCCTCTCTCTCCCCCTTTTCTCTAGCCTTGTTTGACTCCTCAGTTAACTAAGAACATTTCCTACTGCCGCCTGCCCAGCTATTGTAAGTACAACACTTTATTATCATCAGAGATTCAATAAATCAATTGTTTTCTGTTATGCTTTCAGCTGATGTATACAGGTAGACGGGAATGTACTTTATCACACGCCGCGGATTTTAAAACCTTTTTGATGTACTCTTATTTATCCAAAGAATGGGAATTTTTTTAAACTAAATTTAAACATTTTTTTTTACCATTAAGGTAGTATTGCCATGGCTGAAAGATATCGTTAAGCGTATTTAATGGGGTATAGTTTTATGGAACAACAGACCGTTGGAGATGCTGGGTTTTACATTTCAATTGAATTGAATGAGGAGCTAATTTATACACTATAAAAACAGCCATCGAATACAAATAGTCAACTGTGTGCATCGAGTACAAGTCACCGTTGTCTCGTGTTTTTTCCAATTTATGAGATTATTGAAATCAACTTTAATACTTAGGTCTGAACGGCAAGCTTTGATTGTACTACCTGTAGGACTCTGGCGGTCGTTAGAGTGATGGAATGTAGCGGTGTGCATATGACCAACACACGGGAAACTAGTACCGTATCGACGTTGTTTACGGAAAAATATAATGTTTATCATTTAATTAACGTACACATTTGCCTTAATTGTGCGAATCGTCCTATTTTTTTAGTTACTTTAACTTATTTGAGTTGGTCAGAGATGGTGTGTTTCAGCATTTAGGCTACAGTATGCCTAATTTAATGCCTGTAGTTTTTGTACACGGTAAGAGACATGATTCACTCACAGGGATTTGACGTTTTAGGTCAAGGTTACATTGTGCACAATGTGACAAACGCCAGAAACGTGTGTTCATGGAAAACTCACATCAGTCCACCCCAAACTTAAAATGATGGAATGACGAACATAATACAATTAAAATCTGTAGCCTATCTGATATTGTGTTAGCATGTAAAATATATTGTTAAAGACAAGTAGTCTAAAATTGCAAGTAGTCTAAACTTAATGACACACTTTTTTTCAATCACGAATAACGTTTGAATCCCATGATTTTGAATCAGGTAGCCTATATTTCTTGCATAGCCTACGCTTACAACACATCGACGGTGACGTATGATGGATACACGTGTGGTCACACGCTGTTAATTCCAGCAATATATTACGACAATAATGTGACATTTGTGGTTAACAAAAGCTATTGAATTTCATTAGCCTAAACAATACTTGATTGTACTTCACGCCATTCAATGAAGACGTAATTGCCTCAGGATGTCCACTCAAGTAGCTAGGCTACCTCCAGTAAGTAGACTGCCAATGCGACAAAAGGAAACTAGCTATATTTGACCGTGAAGAAATGTAATAAATCTTGTAACCTTTAAATTAGAAAGCAGCCGACCAGGTAAAATAATACATCGTATCAATAAAAAACACGCATTTTCAGCAAAATCGCGCAACTGGCACATCACACAAAATTCACGAAAAAAGAGCATGTGATTTCAAGACGAGTAGCTTATCTTTAAGCACCTTGATGACAAACAACTTGTTTAAAATATACGTTTAAAAGTTAGATGGTGGCGTTATGCTCCTCTTGTAGCCTACAACATGGGCTGTGCTTTCCATAAATATATTAAGTTAAATCAATGAGCTCCTCAATTTGACCTGACCAATTAATTGTTAATTGAATATAGCAGGAATATATCAGTTTCCTGCACATTTAAGCGAATACTTTACGCCGCTTCTCTTTTTATATAGAGTTGAACGGCTTGTGCCCCTGCGCTACATCAACCTTAGTAAAACGAGCTCTTAGTCTAAGTTGCACCGTCGAGTTCCCATAAGCAACCGTTGTCAAGGCTCACGCGAGGAGAGAATTGAGCTTTTTATAGCATTGCTGTTAATCCTTTCTATAACGGGCAGGCGGTCAGTGCAAATAAGAACACCTCAGTCTCCCTTTAATCGTTGTGCCTTCCCCAAGCATTTAGGTTATTTAAAACGGAGCGATATGGGCCGATGCCCTTGTGTCGTGCCCAATAACCTAAGAAGGGAAGAATTTGAGTTTTTCCCCCTCTGTATATGTTATTCATTAAGTTTTATACACGTTTGAGATTGTCATTGTTGGGTAGGCTACCGTTTTTTTTAGCTGTTTGTTTTACGATTTTGTTTGTTTTAGGCCATAATTGACAGTGTCACGGTAGCCCTGATAACTGAATAAATATGTGGTCACTGCACGTTTCCTCAATCGTTTTTGTTAACTTTATAGCAGCTAAACGTTTAATCAAGCGCTACGTAACATATTTGTGCAGGCTACGCTTGTCAGAAAAGCACGCTCCATCCGGAAGCAGCTTTAGAGCCAGTTGTTTGATAATGTTGTAATTTTCACTTGCACTTTGATCTTATTTTTCGCTCGATGTCTGTCTTCCAGCGATCGCCCCGTCTTTTGTCTCTTCCTTTGACTTATGCACAGTCTCTCCCCCCCAGTCGACACTCTTCCGAGCCCTCTCCCTCGCTCTTTCTTTCCTGTCTTGTCTGGGAGGGGGAGCCCTGGCTCTGTGCTTCGCTCAGATCAATGCCCTGACCACTCACTTTCTGATGTTGCACGACGGGAAATGCTTTGAATACTTGCGACATGGCCGCTCACATTGATTGCCAAGATTGACAGCACTTACCATCGCCTCCATCTGATTCTAAGGAGGAAGAGGAGAAATAACAAAACAGATCACAACAAAAGCTCCTTGCAGTTCTGACAGTTGAACTTCTCCGAAAGAACGGGATTCCCTCCCCATGGCCCGTCGAAACAACAGAAGTCGTTAGTTTTTTCGCCCCCCTCATTATAGCTGTAGCCTAGTCTTTTTTATTACAAACACCGGAACGGGATACCGTGTGGACCGCCGTTTGTTTCCCCCCCCCCAAACGGACAACAGTAAGGTAACAGTGAATCATTTAAACCTGTTGTTTCATGTTTTCATCTTGTATTTTCGTCAGATTTTTGTTGTTGTTTTTTTTTTTTTTTTTTTGCTGCGTAACAGTATTGACAGTCCTTACTGCCAGTAAGCAGGTTTATCCTGTTTACGCTTTTCTTGCCGCATTAGTTGTCAATATTAAGACTGGACGATATTTATGGTTTCTATTTTGATTGGGGAATTACATTTCTTAATATTAATTTCCTTGTTTTTCCATTGTCATCCTAACGATAAAGTATTGCATTTGAGGGTTTGTTTCGCCTACTTATCTCACGGTTTTGTTTATCCTGATTAATAATTTACATTAATTGAATAATGCAACTTTTGTTTCACTGCACGAAGTTTTAACCATGTGCTTTTGTCGTGGTTTCATGTTATTGTGTAATGCAGCCTGTAGCTACTCTCTTTGTGCATTTACGTTAATCGTGAAAACCGTGATCTTAAACAAAGCGGGTTTGCGACAAAAGCCAACCTCGATAGCATTGCGTTGTGATCTACACCTTATCGTATCCATAATGTCACGAACAGCATTAAGAAATCTTATGAAAGTTGGCTGGATGTAGCCTCGCGCAGACAGTCATGCGGGCTTGTAGATCCCCGCCTGGGACGCAGTTTCACATTTGTCCACAGAGCGGTACTATTCATTGACAATGACGTGGTGTCGCTAGGTATCCAACTTCACGTGTAAAATTGATTTGAGGCTTTTAAAAGTTTGTTTTAAGTTTTATGTGTTTTGAGCATTTTATTTCCAGTGGTACGTTTTTAATTTACGATGTTGGTATTTCGAATGAAACTCATTGATGTATATATGTGTAGGCCTATATGAAAAACTATATATTTTTTATTATCAACCGAAAAAAGGGAATTTTGTTAGCACTGTCTGAATAGCTTGAGATTTTTCTTAGACTGAACTTTCGCTGGAGGTCGCGCAAATTGACCTTTAAAGAATGCATAAGCCATAAATTAAAATAAACCCCTCATCTCAAAGTTGATCCATTGAGAGACAATACACAACCTGGACAAAACAAGGCTTCCTTCACCACTGACAAAAACTGCACGCGCTCCTGGATAGGGGGAAACTTGACAAAGTAAGTCTTGTACGGCGGTTAAACAATTTAGGCTAATTGCCTGTATCTTGACTTGTATCTTGCTACATTTAATTTTTTGTCAAAGTGTTGTTAAAGACAGGTGTGAAATTTATTGAACCCATAGTATAGAATTTAGAACCTTCTCTTGTAAATTAGGATTTGTATCATACTGATTTTTATACATTAGCTTAGGCTACTTTTAGTATTAGGACTTTATACATATAACCTCGTTCGGGATAATATCAAATGCTATAGCCTATTTTAGTTTGAGAAATTTGGGACTATTTGTTTTAGATGTGGCTTGCCTTTTGCAATAGGCTACGTATTATGGAGTGTGCTTTTGACACTCGTCTTGAGCGCTTCCTTGTCATTATGAGTTGTTTTATTTGGTTTATTTGGTGAAGTTGGGCATGCCTGCATGCGGTAGATTCTTGAAATGCTGAAAAGATTATTTGATGTGTCAGAATATTGAGAGGACTAAAATGAACGCAGTTTGAGAAACCTTCGCCTGGGAAACGGAGATAGCCCATCATTTTCAGGGTGTTTCCCTTAAAGACGCACACTTTTCAGATAAAGCCATATACTTGAACGCTGCGCGCGGCGATAATATTTTAATAAGAAACATGGTACGCTGTCGAAGACTGGAATTGAATAGACTTGTCTATTAAATGTTTGACCTGATAAAGACGAACTGTTTGCAATACAAATTTCTGAACAAATTAAAGATATTTTTTCATGGATTTTTGTGGATTTAAAAAGTCACCGGTATATATCTTTATATCAATTTCAAACGACATATTCCTTCAATTGTATTTTGAAATAGCCCTCCAAAATAAGTAGGATACAATAGGCTCATTGTTCGTAACCAATAGGCGATTGTGAAACCTTAATTAAACACAGCTTAACTTTTCATTTTTTTAAAAATTGTGTCCACTCCGTGATAATAACTGTCTGTCTTATAATAGGCCAGCATTCTTGTCCAATGCGAAAGGCAGTGTGAAAAACAATCCTCTGGCTTGTCCCTCTGTTGGGTTGAAGTTTGATCCCCTGACGGTATTTTGTTTTGAACAGTTGCTGTTAGCTCTGAGTAGAAGTTCCCTCATAAGGTAAGACGGCACCGGAGCCCAATGCAAAGTCCAAATGGCACATTTATAATTAGACTGCCAATTCAGCACATTGTCCCGACTGCTATACAGGGATATAGTGCACTGTCTGGGATTTCAATAGAGGGGAGTTCATTCACTCTGAGCCAGTCGAACACAGCCTGCGACGGTGGATTGAAGCGATCTTTTGATGGGCGGCGGACAATCGTTTCACCTCGCATTATGTATAAGGCATAACATTAACCCGACTGGGCACCCTCATCCGCTCGTTTTTATCCCCCTTTTCTCCGTTTCTTTCTCGCTCTCTTGTTTTATTTGATTAATTTCCCCATGGATTTCAAATATAAATAGAATGATTGTATCAATGAAGATATCATATCTCACCAAAGCAAACTTTTGTTAGAAAATGGGCCTACGTTAATCATTCTTAAACCAGAAACAAATATGATTCATAACACAAACACATCAATCACGTTACTATCCCGTCCTTTTCTCCTTTTTGTGTTTGTGTTGAAATCTCAAATCAAGTAGGACCTCGTTTTATTTTTTTCAACCGTACAGATTTAACTTTATTTCACTAAAATACTTCCCTCAAATAGGCTACTGTGCTCAAACCGTTATCTCTCGTTCATGGAAATGAAACGGAAGACCATTTCCCTTTCAGCTTTTGTAGATTTTCAGGAATTAAAATGTGTGGATTAGGTCACTTGTTTTGAGTATTCACAGCAAGTCTTCCGCAGATTCTTCGCGTCTTATCTGCACGTGCGTATAGTCTGTGAAGGAACTTGTGGTTTTGCTGGACTAAAGCACATTTCCGAACTGATTCCGGACAAAAAAAGATACCGACTCTCTGCCGCATATGGTTTCTGTAAATTCAGAGATTTGTAAGAAAATGTTGGCACACACAAACCGCATGAGGCTGCGCCTGTGAACGGTGGCTAACGTGTTTAAATGGATACCACATTGTAATCCGAGACAAATGAGACGTGTGTCTATTGATTGTGAGACTCTAAGTTTCTAACGAAGAACTGTAATTATGTAATGTAAAACGCTCAAAAACAAAAAAGACTCGCCATTATTTTCAACAGCTTTGTCGCATTTGTACCTCAGTATTACAGCCACTGTCTTCACTGATTGCTGTATTATTGTTATTAACATAATTATAATTATACTTGTGGAACACCTTTTGTTGTTGGCACAATTTTATAAGTTTATTTAAAATGTTTTTGGTGAATTCACTTATCAGTACAGGCTTTTTTTTTCCCCATTGTCGCTGAAAGATATTGTTTTTATTATTTTTTTTCAAAAAACTTCTTTAAAGCTTTATACATTTTTTTTCTTTATTGTAATAAACATTTTTTGACCACCACTTGATTACAATTATTACACAAAAAAAGGCCAGCCAGAAGAAAATACCTGAAGTAATTTAAAATTTTATCAAGTTTGCTTTTTTAAAATGTTTTCATGTGATGGAAATTTGCCTATGAAATGGTGTAATGATTGGAATGCCAGACCACAAAGACTCCTTTGCCTGGTTTGAGGTTGTTGTGAAATGCTAAGTACCCAGCATGCAATGCAGTAGACTACAGACACTCTGTGGTCTGAGATCACAGCAAGATAACGAGTAGCCAAAGAGAAGTGCTTCATTTCATGTCAAGCCCATTGTTGGATTTAAACAGGATGTTATATTGTGGTGCTGAGGTGGGGGTCTGTTAGCCTTTATGTCTGTTTTAAGCTAATTGAATGGTGATGTCCTCTCCTGGGACTGGGTGTGTTTGGCTGGCATCAGTGAGGAAGCATTATCAATGCAAAATTCAGCTGTTAAATTAACTTTGGATCATTTTCTTTGTTAGTTCTGTGGATGACACTGTGCGGCAGTGTACAGCAGCGGAGACGGCTGTTTTTATTGTACTTTGTCTCTGTTTTACCTGAGAAATGAGTCATCGCATTTCCACAGGTGCACGCACACACACACACACAAATAAATAAAAAAATGTCATTCCTGTCAATGACTGGATGTACATTCTCATCTCTGAGAAATTTTAATTACTTGTGTCCTAATTAGCTGACAGTATCCATAGCACTGTTCTGTTTTATCTTTGCTCAGTTCATATGTACATGTAATTTATGTACTCCACGTATGTAAGGTGCCTTTTTGTATTTCACGTTTTTAAAGTGCCAGATGTTTCCTCTCTGGTTGCACAACTAAAAGAATGACATTCCAGCGACTGATTTTTTTATTTGTTTTTTTGCATTGTGTATTTTTTTTGTACATTGCGCGATGATAATTAGAAATGTTAGAAATATAGGCAGCAATGCCCCATCGAGTCATCTGGTCCTCTCCCGCTCATGAAGTTTGCCTTTTGCAGTTTGTTTTCAAAAACATCTCAGAATATTGGTGGAGAAAGAATAATTGCATAATACCGAGCTGAATGCATGCCCATTATTCACCAGTCTGTAATATTATTAGAGAAAATTCAGCATAATTTCGTTGTATTGTTCAAATATGAAGTACCATTTGTTGATTGTATGTGGCTTAATAAAACACAATCATCAGTCCCTTGTAGAAAATTCAGCTGGTTGGCACTGCTGCTTTGCTCGTCAGTGGTAGACTCTGTAGACTGTGGCAGACTCTGTAGACTGTGGCAGACTCTGTAGACAGTGGCAGACTCTGTAGACTGTGGCAGACTCTGTAGACTGTGGCAGACTGTAGACTGTGGCAGACTCTGTACATTATGGCAGACTCTGTAGATTGTGGCAGACTCTGTAGACTGTGGCAGACTCTGTAGACTGTGGCAGACTCTGTAGATTGTGGCAGACTCTGTAGACTGTGGCAGACTCTGTAGACTGTGGCAGACTGTAGACTGTGGCAGACTCTGTAGACTGTGGCAGACTCTGTAGACTGTGGCAGACTCTGTAGACTGTGGCAGACTCTGTAGATTGTGGCAGACTCTGTAGACTGTGGCAGACTCTGTAGACTGTGGCAGACACTGTAGACTGTGGCAGACTGTAGACTGTGGCAGACTCTGTAGATTGTGGCAGACTCTGTAGACTGTGGCTGCAGGCTCCGTTTTAAAGCCTTACTGTGTGTTTTCATCACAGATCTTCTTGACAAACTAAATGTTTTTAATTAAATCAAATCTTGAGCATCGTATCCATCTTACAGTTTTATTTTTGTCGTGTGACTTTTCATAGAGTAAGCTATGAATTTATATGTTTTGTGTGTGTGTGTACACACACACACAAAACTAGTGTTTTGTTTCACATTATATTTTATTTTCCTTATTGTTTTTTTTATTACTCATGCTCAAAATTATTTTGAAAACACATTTGTGACCATTAGAGCACCGTTGTTTTTACTGTTAAAATGTTGATGGCGGTGTAGATATTAATCCATTTCAAATACATAAGTAATCCTGTGGAGGACACAAAATAAATATTAATAAGCATATATTACATTAGCGAAGCAGCAGTGGGGGCCGTATGTAGCATGGGAATCTCTGGGCCGGTTAAACAATCTCTCACCTTTGAGGATCACCTCTAAGATCATCTCTGAGACGGCCTTCGCCGTACGTTCCCTCAGCGATGCGGCAGGAAGTGGCCGTCGTCGGGGGCCGATTCCTCCTGACCACGCCCGTCCGTTAATTTCTCTCCACTTTATTCGGAACATTGCGCCGCCAAAATGTCCCGCGCGCCGCTGCGCGGCTGCCAGTGTCGTTATCGGGGAGTCGCCGATGTTGCGGGAAATGTTTTGGTTTTCCTCACAGGTTTTACCTTTTATATTCAGGAAAACGTATGAGATGAAAAGGTGAGAGGAAGGGTGGGGAAAAGAGGAATACCGGGAATAGCCGGCCAGACGGAGAGAAGCGGTGCTGGCAGCGGGAGGCGTACAGAATTCCTACCTGTCCTGTTGGCCTCTCCCGCGTTCGTTTTGAGGGTTACTGGAGTGCAAGGGAAGACGTGTTCCTAATGAGAGGAGGTAAACAACAGCAGGTCTGCAGGAAAGGAGGGAGGGATGGAGAGAGGGAGGACAGCGAGGAGAAGAGCTTCAGTTGAAGCACATGTTGCCACATCTGTCTTTATTAGCGTTTGCTAATTTGCCGCGGAATATTTTGACAATGATCAAAACCGATGGCCTTGGATGTGTTTATTTTGCAGGCTTCTTTTTTGTAGGGATCTGGTAATCTCCCGAATTAGCAAAAAATAAATAAATAAATTTAACCCTCTGATTTCGGTGGCATTGTAGAATTTTTACTGTCACCAGCCGCACAGTGTGAAGCAGTACATCAGCGCCCCCCCCCCCCCCGCAAAAGGAGGGAGGTTTTATTGTTCTCTTGCATGTGAACATTATCACAGAGTACCTTCTTTTATGTTATACTTGTATAATTTGGTGGCTGAGGGGAAGGGTCGTTGTGAGAGCGCTTGGCCTGTTATCTCATGCAGTGGTAGCCACTTAGAGATTGTGCATAGTGGACCAGGGCGCCTTTCTGTTTTTATGGAAAACTACAGCCCGGGGAACGTTTGAACAGCTACCTTTCACTACGGGTGGTACTGTAGGCTGGACCCAGCAGCACTGCATGTCTCTTGGAGCATGTGATTCCCAGCTCTGGACGGTGGACACCCACACCGTGTTTTGTGACGAAACAATATCTGAATAAACTCAAGTTTTGTTGCTGGGGAGAATTTGTTGCCCAGAAGGACGGGTTTGCTCTGAAATTGAGGAAATTCAAGCACCGTGGGGTTTGTTGCTTATAGAACAAGACTTGCAAGGTGATTTTAAAAAAGTGATGTTGCTGTTCAGCGGCGGTACAGCTTTTTGGGAATACCTTCTCGCCTCCAAAAAATTATTTAGTAGCCTACAGTCTCCAGGTAGATATATTTGTACAAAAAAATATGCATTGTTGATCGACTGTTCCAGTATGGTCTGGTGAATGCGCTGAATTTGATATTGCAATGTGAACACCACCGTTTGTGCTCACGCAGGAAGTTGCCATACACTGCCGATTGTAAAGAACCCCTCCTGAAACTCATTTCCTCTAAAAGTTTGTAGGCCAGCGAGTGAAACCTGATATATGGGACCTCTAACTCTGGGAGGGAGGACCTTGTGACTGGACTTAAAAATATTGAGGTAACCAATGCAAGCTGAAATAAAAGAGCGGTTGTGCTAGCAGGCCAAATTGTATTGTTGATCCAGTTTTAAAGGTGGTCTGTTCTCGATTTTACTCAGTTTTTCTACTTTCGGTGTCAATCGGTTCAGCAATTAGATGTTCAAATTTCAACAGTTCCAACCAGCACAGTTTATAATTGTCACTTGGAAGCCATAATGTAAACGTAATTTGTTTGCAAGTAGCACAAATTGTACATTTAACCTTAAATATCAAACGGAGACAATTCCTGCTCTTGTGGGCAGAATGAGTCTATTTCCTGTATCCCTTTCACACAAAACACAAAATGAATTTGAATACTCGGATACAAAGCACCGTCGGTCTGATTGAATCAACATGGAAGACATCTCTGACCCCAAAAAGCTGTTTATTGTATCTTTCAGCTCTCCTCCTGTGTGACACTTGGCCCCACGTTACAAATGCTTCTGGCAAAGTCGGTGAAACAAAGGTTGCAAACCTATGTCTTGTTTTCCTACCTACTTGGCTGCCGAGTGAATTAAATCTATACAATTTGGGGGAGTCTTTTAATCGCAGTGCAAACTGGGATAGATTGTTTTCTTTTTACGGCTTTCGTATTTTTTCTTAACCTTGGAGACAGATTCACCCTTTTCTGAGAACAGCACATTCAATCATGTGACTCTTGTGTTTCGCTTTTTTAAAATGGAGTGTGTAACCTTTCCTGAGCATTGAAAATCATGCACACCTGAGCCCCTGCTGGAAAGCAAAGAGAAACCCAAGGGGATAAGTACAATGAACATTGCAGATAATTACTTATGTAAGGCATTAGTATAATATTTCTGCATGGCGTCTGCCAGTGACTTGGCCTGTAAAAATGTAATAACCGTAGTATAACCTGTAAATTGATATAAAACATGATTTACGCTTTTCTTTATATTCCCTTAGGTATATTAATTGTATACATTGAGTGTTATGAGTTTGCTTCTTGTTATTGTTTGATACGTTGATGCTCGCTGCAGCTCTTCCAGCTGTGCAGTGTTTTATCTCGAAGGACGTGAGCGTAAGAAAAGTGCGCAGAGAAAGCTCATCTTATGATAATTTACACTTTGTGTTACAGCCTGTTATCCCCATTGGATGTGTTATAAGATAACTTGGCTGTTGCTGTGCACATTTTGTGAGTACAGCTATAGACCTGGTACAGAAGGAGCCCAAGGTAGCAGGAATGACCAGTGATTTAAATTATTTTTCACCTGGAAAAATACTTTACACATTCTACTTCAAACTAGTTAAAAAGGGGCAAAGTATTTTAAACGCAGTGCAATTTGCTCCTCCTACTGCCCAAGAGAATGCATTTCTGCTGTTTACTTGGATTTAGAAACAAAACAAAAAAAAAAAGCGACTTCAAACTGAGTCCTGTTAACCGTCTCGCACATACTACACACTACCACAAGCTAGCACACAGTAGGCTCACGCATTTTCATTTGGGGGAAGCTGTAATCGGCGCGATCAGGTGTAGGAATTAGTGTCATGTCCATTGTCTTGGGGAGGGCGATGAAGATCTCGCTGTGAATATGAAGATGACGCGGGGCGATTTCCATATCAAAGCGACCCGGCTCGCAGCCGCGCGCCCGTAATTAAAACGCGGGCGGTTGAGAGAGCGTGTGCGCGTGCTGACGCTCGAGGGGTTTGTTTAGGTTTTCGGGCGGCGTGCGGGCGGCCGGTTGACTCCTGCGTGCTGCTTCTCCAAATAAACTTATAATTTTGTCCAAATGTTTATGCCAGTCCACGCTCCACTGTGGAGTTTGTATCCTTGCCAAAACCAATTCACCACACAAAGTAAGGTTTTCCTTTACTAACTGCTCATCTGTGGCTTATCTCTTTTTTTTTTCCTGATTACTCTCTTGAAAAATAAGATTTGGCATACCCTTGCACCCGTATTGTTACTATAAAGATTAAAAACGATCTTTATTGTAATAATAATTTCCTTGTTACATCAAGATAATCATAACTGACTAAGCAGGGCTGTTTCATACTGACTGTAACGTAATTTTCCTCTGCTGGCGCTCCTGATTTGCATGTAAATAAATACATAATGCATCGCATTGACCTTGCAGAAATTTGAAAAGAAAAAGGGGTCAAACTGAGTCTTGCCGTCTGGGGGGTGTTGTGGCAGCTCTTCCTGTCCTTCCTGAATTCTTGGGCTCAGAAGTAGCACCATTGGGCCTGTTGTGAGAGAATAGGACACAAGATCAGTGTTGTGTGGGGCTCAGCGCTGAGCCCCCCTCCATGGTTTTCTCCAGAGCGGCCCCCTCCTTTGAGACGGACGTTGCCAAGGACTTTACCGCGAGGGGATGGCAGGAAAATAGCACACTGGAAACCACGAGCAAATCAGTTATTTATCAGTGTTTCCGGTCCCAGAAAATATGCTTTGAGCCCTGAGTGTACCTGCGCTTTGGGCCTTCGGGCTTCCGTTTAGACAAACGGCTGTGGCCGTGCCTCCAGTCTGTGCCGTTCTACAGGGACGAATAAAAGTCACTTTGTTAGCAGCACAAATCGATAATCATGTTTTCAGTGCCATGGAAAAAATAAATATTAATAATCCTGCAGGCTTAATTTTGTTTCTGGCAAACAGTCCCTCTTGAATTGAATTGTTTGCCGGCAGCCGTACCACCATGCACTCTGCTCCTACCGAATGGCTGAAGCTAAGCAAGTGTGGGCTTGGGTAGTACTTGGATGGGAGACCTCCTGGGAAAATTAAGTCGCTGCTGGAAGTGGTGTAGGTGTGCCAGTCAGGGGTGATCTCCCTTCTGGTCAAATATATTCCAATGCCCCAGTGCAGTGATGGGGACACTGTGCTTTAGGAGATGCTATTTTCGGATGGGACGTTAAACCGAGGTCCTGACTCGCTGTAGTCATTAAAGAACCCAGGACACTGCAATGAGTAGAGGGTTCCCTGGTGTTCTGGCTAAGTGCCAAACTTGGCTCTCTTAACCTGTCACCTGATCATCCCCTGGAAATTGTTCCTTCCCTCTCCGCCTCAGCTGTTGTGTTGATTCGTGTTCTGGAGCAAAATGGCTGCCGTTCATCACCCAGGTGGGTGCCACACATTGGTCGTGTTTGAGGCGAGTTTCCCCCTCACCCCTGGAAGTGTCTGAGTTTCTTGAAAGGAGCGTAAATAAAGCGTGTAAATAAAATGTGTAATAATGCCTCTAATAAGGGAAAGAAGTTGACTGGTTCTCTCCGAAGGAAACCTCAAGTTCACGGCAAAGGTTAAAAAGGAAAAAAAAGATTATGGTCGATGGGAGAAACGGCTGCTGCTACGTTTGTATGTTTGTAATGAAAATATAGCCTTCATAACAGATCGTCTTTGTGCGTGGGCTGCTAGGCGATGGGTTGTCATGGTGCGCTTCTAAAGACGAAGGTCTTCCGTCATGTGACCTCACTGAGATTAGGCCTTACCTGCAGTATTGAGGGCGCACGCCCTCGGTGTGGAGAGGTTTTACTCACCTGTGCGGGAGGTGGGGGGGGGGGGCTGGCAGCTGGGAGCTGGGACTGGTACCTGCCAGCGTCATGTGATGGGACGTGTAAAAGATGATCCAAAGTTGTGGCTAAGCAGGCGTGTCTCTGGCGTGACGTTGCGTGTGCGCGTGTGTGTGCGTGAGCGTGCGTGAGCGTGCGTGAGCGCGCGCGCGCGCATGTGTGTGCGTTTACCCCCTCCACTCCCGCCCTCTCTCTCCTCTGTCTTCCTTGCGAAGCTGTCACCGTATGATAGATCGCAAACTTTATTGCATGTAGGGGAGGCTGAGGGTCACTAATTGATCTAACATGATTTGGCGAGTGAGATTTACAGGGAAATGCTGCCGCTCTCCGCTGGGCTCGGTGATGGGCATCGGTTCTGGCTGTTTGGACTTCGCGTGTCATATTTATCCATTGTTGTTAGCCTGTAATTGAATGCAAACACAAATTCATGTAGTTGAGTGATTGAGAGAGATCACTTGGGGACAGGCGTCCTGAAGCAGTGAGCGTTCACACATTTCGTCCTGTCTCAGTAGCTTCAGTTTGCAACATGTTGTGTTCTTGTGTTTACATTGGCGAGTGTTGGTTGTGTGCGGGGAGTGTTGTGGTTTGTGTGGTGTGTGTACATGTGCATGCGTGTGTGTGTGTGCGCGTGTTCTGTTAGATCAGAGTACCTTAACCCATGGGCAGTGTGTTGGCAGGCCCGCTGGGTTGAGTCGGTCAGTTGCAAAGGCCGTTTAGTCAGGAAGCGCTCGCTCGGCACATTGATACATACACGTCTAAGCCGTAGCTGTCCAGGGAAAGAGTAACACTGGGGTCCCGTTGATACGCTGCACAAGTGTGACATGGATAACAGGGGTGATTTTTCGCAGAAAGGCCTGTAAGGGAACTTTTAAAGGGCATGGCTGGACCATCAGGAGTCATTACTGTGGGGCCTGAGAGAGCCGTTGGACAGGCTGACTCTGTCTGCAGTAATATTCACAGACTTCAACGTTTGAGCTCAAGCAGCTTGAGACGAGGTGCTACCTTAAAAACACATTTCAGAGGGTGCAGAAAAAAAATCCTTTATTCCTTAAAACATGATGTTTCAACCACCGAAGGATAAAGGCCATTGCTCTATGTACAGGGAGTGAGACAGGGAAAGAGCAGGAGGATAAAGATCTGCGGCTCTATGTACAGGGAGTGAGACAGGGAAAGACCGGGAGGTTAAAGATCTGCGGCTCTATGTACTGGGAGCGAGACAGGGAAAGAGCAGGAGGATAGAGATCTGTAAATTCTCCGAGCCAGGTGCTCTAAAGGACTGCCTGTACAAATATGTGCACAAGACTTTCAGACTTCACAATGCTTGCCTTTAGAGCACAGTATATTTCTGTATAAACTCCCAAGAAACTCCGTCACTGTTCAATTTCAATGGTGTTGCTTCAATATCTGTTAAATTTTTGTTCAACCTTTACCAACACATTTGAAATATTCTCATAAATGATAAATTATAGATTACCTGTACATAGATTACAGATGCATAGATAATTGCTTGTGGTTATATAAATATAGTTAATAATTAGATTGATGCGGCAGATTTGTGTTCTTGGTGCCAACATAGGGTCATTTAGAAAAGGAAAGCTGCCTCTGATTGGTGCATCTCTATGACCCCATTCTACCTTCACCTTTCCGGTTCAGTATTCTATTTCGTTGCTGAAGGTGACAAAGGAGTTTCCTCAGGTGAGCTTCCACCTGTATTGCACACAGTAACAGACACTGTCGCCTTTTTGCGTCTCAATATGCTGCTATACACCAATAAACCATATCCGGTCCTAAATATGGCCTCTTTTCAAAAAGAATGTATGTCCTCAAATCACGGTAAATACCCACCATGCATTGTGTTCTGGGGACGCGACGACGTTTGTGACTGGGGCTACGGGTACCTGCTTTGAATAACTTGGCCTGAGAAATTTTGGACATTAGCCTTACGTTGGCTGTGACTGTCTTGGGCCTGTTTTTTTTCACTGTGGTGTCCGTCTGTTTACGTTAGTATGAGCCTTTCCTCAGTGTGGGGTGGGGGTCAGGGTGTGGTGGGGGTCGGGGTGGGGTTGAGGGGGTGGTGGTCTCCGTGCTCCTGGGAAAATGTGAATTGATCTGAAAACAAAGACCTTTTAAAACAGAGAAAGTGAAGGTACGTTAAACAACACGACGTCATCGAGACGCAGATTGGACTTGACATCAGTTTATACGGCGTAGCGGGAGCGCTGTTTGCGGGGGGAAATGGATGAATTTCATGTACGCTTTAATGAATGTTGAAATTGACCCATGTCTCCTGTCACGTTGTTTTTGCGAGACAGTTCTGGTGCTCTGTATGTAATTTCAATTAACCGGGATTTATATAAACAGCCCGGTTGTGTATTAGAAGAAACATTCTGAAGGACATATATTTTTGTTCGTGGTTCTCCATCAGACTTACTTAATGTTTCGCTAAGTACAGACATTTCAGAACTTGCTCAAAATAAATCTTTTGATTCTTTTTCCAGAGGTCCAGAGGTTTTTTTTATTTTTTATTTTTTCCTGAATTCTGGCTCTGTTTTGTCTGCCTTCTGTTAAATAATTACTTCTGGATCCCGACAGTAAAAATAAATAAATGCATAAATAAATGAAAACTACCAGGTGACTGACACATTCAGATGACTCTCCCTGCTAAAGTCCAGGGATTTCCATGGGAGCGAATGGCTTGTATGTAACGGGATGATTGTACATTAAGCTACGGGGAAACAAGCCAGCGTCGCGCGTCTGCTTTCTGTGAGATTTCACGTCGATCGCGCCGTGGAGGCGGAAAGCGTGGCTTTCATCCATGCCTCTCTCTCTCTCTCTCTGTCCCCTCTCATCCTCACGGCTTTCATTTCCTCTGTTAACAGAGACGAGGGCTCTCCGCTCCCAGGGGAACTGCTCCTTGGACGCCGTTTCCACGGCTGCAGCAGCTGCCTGCCTCGACTGCGCATCGTGTCCGCGTCTCTGATCCACGTCGACGTCGCTCTCTCGTTTACTTTGGAAAGGCCCGGAAAGTAGCCGCGTGAAAAGCCGGGCAGTCGGCCCATTGTGTATTTCAGACGGCTCGCGTGACGCACGCGTGTGCTTGTGCGTGGGGTCTTTTGTCACAGTGGCGAGAGGCTCAGTCTGATAGCTGGAGTGAATGAGTGGGCTCTCTCTCTCTCGCTCTCTCGCTCTCTTACTCTCTTAGCCAGGGCCTTGTAATCTGTCCCCCACAGGAGCGCGCTCTGTCTGTCTGTCTGTCTGAAAGCCTGAGCTCAATCTGTCTGTCTCAAAGCAGGAGCACTGTCTGTCTGTCTCAAAGCAGGACCTCAGTCTATGTCTGTGTGTAAGCAGGAGCTCCGTCTGTCTGAAAGGAGGAGCTCGTGATGAGGGGAGATTCTGCCGTAACGTCACACGGCCACTTGCTTATAGGAAGAGCCAAGGTCTCCCAAAGCAGGCTGGGAAATTATATGGAAACTGGGAGGTATTACAGCAGAATTGGATCCGCCAGCGCCTTTGTGTGGAAACTTGGAACGGGTCGGTCCAGAAACGCATTACAGTCACCAAAACGGGAGGAGAGAGAGAGAGAAAAACCGGGAGACGGAGGTGTAGAATGCTGTGGCCAAACTTATGACAGTTTGTTAAACTGAGACCCCCCCCCCCCACGCTCCAAATCCAGGTCTTTTTGTTTCCTGATTTTCGGTGACCTACACTGAAGAGATGGGGGGGTGGTCTGCGTCTGCGAGCGGCGTATTTAGCAGACGTATTCACAAGTAGAGCTCGCCAGGAGAGCGCGGGGCGGAACGATCACCAAAAATGCACAACGTTTCCACGGTGACCGCATCCCTCGCATGGTCCAGGTTATCTGTGTTTGTATATTTGCTGAGTGCTGAAGTTCTGCTAAGGGGCACAATGGGGATTCGTGTTATTACGCCCGGTCCCTTAGTTACCCGGTCCCTTAGTTACCAAGCCTCCCTGCCGTGATGACGTGTGCTCCTCTGATGCACTCTCATTTTCACACAGTTTATACTCTGCTGTGCGGTGCTTTAGAAGATGATGATAATATTTCTGAGGCCAGTACTGTGTGTGTGTGTGTGTGTGTGTGTGTGTGTATGTGTGTGTGTCTGTGTGTCTGTGTGAGTGACTAAGGGTGTGTGTTTGTGCGTGTGTTTGTGAGTGATTGAGTAAGGGTGTGTGTGTGTGTGTGTGTGTGTGTCTGTGTGAGTGAGTAAAGGTGTGTGTGTGTGTCTGTGTTTGTGTGTGTGTGTCTGTGTGTCTGTGTGAGTGATTAAGGGTGTGTGTTTGTGCGTGTGTTTGTGAGCGATTGAGTAAGGGTGTGTGTGTGTGTGTTTGCTCTGGTCAGAAGTATGGCCTTCACTGTAGGGTCATGTTGGCCTGAGTGCTGTATAAGTTCTCCTCATAGGGCTTGGCAGATAACCGTGTAAGTTTTCATCGCGAGCCGAGGGCTCTGCCCAGCTCTCATCGTTTATTGATGAGCGGTCAGCGCTAAGTGTCCTTGCCACGCTGTAGTGGTGAGATCCACCAGGGCAGAAAGTATGTGTGCCAGACACTGGCGCTCGCGGTGGAGAAACTCAGCCGTGCGTGGCTCACGGCTCGCCTTTACACTCGTCCTTCCTGTTCGTCCCAACTGCTTCCTGTTAAGGAGGGTCTGAGTCATTACAGAAAGAGAAACGTTCCCCAAATGTGTTCCACATGACAAAGTGCTACTGTCCGGCCAATATGCTGGCATTGTACGGGGTTTCTCTCTCTCACCGGCGCGTATGAACCGCAGAACAGCATAAACACACAATCCCAGGCTCGGAAAATATGAACGTTGCACTTTGAAGAAAGCGGAAAATAAATTGAAATGAAAACCTGTCCGCTTCCTCTATAGTCGGTCTGAAAGAAATGTGCTTCTTTTATAAATAAAGGGTTTCTGGGTAAAAAGAAAAAAAAGCGTAACTGTTGAGAGTGAAGGCTTTGAGGAGTAAACTCTAAATCCCCCTGCGTTCAATAGCAAACAGAGGCAGGCTTTTGTTATTTCTGGCTAAATACCTGCTCTATCTCAGGAAACGGTCTCCAGAGTTGACTCTTTTGTCATTGCAGTTATAAAGTGGATACGCATTAAAACAAAAGAGAATGGAGTAAGTCTGAGCTTAGATATCTGACTGTGTGTGTAGGGCAGTGTAATTAGTGTTTGGGTCACTGGTTCTCCTCTAAGTCCTGGTTGAATTGTTGTGTTTGAACTTGAAGTGGGGGACTCTGACAGCAGCAAGATAATTTGCACCAATGTTACTTATCCATCTATCTGTCCATTTGCCAAAATTTAATGCAAGAATATGAGGGATATGATATCATAATTAGAGCTGAGAAAAGCCTTCTCTAGCCCCCCCCCCCCCTGCATGTTGTGGGCCCAGAATAGCTCTCTCTCACACTGGTCTTAAATCGCAGCTGCAGAGAACTGAAACTTTTAAAAAAAAATTTTAAGCAGAGACGTTGGGAGAGCCAAATGGAACGAGCAAAGTACAGTGTCTAAGATTTCTTCTTTTTTCCTTTGTTTTTTTTTTTTTTGGACGGTTTATATATAAAAAAATTAAAAAAACCAAGCCCAGCGTGTTCTGTGCTGATGTGGTGCAGGCCGTGTTCTGTGCCGATGTGGTGTAGGCCGTGTGCCGATGTGGTGTAGGCCGTGTTCTGTGCCAATGTGGTGTAGGCCGTGTTCTGTGCCGATGTGGTGTAGGCTGCATTCTGTGCCGATGTGGTGCAGGCCGTGTTCTGTGCCGATGTGGTGCAGGCCGTGTTCTGTGCCGATGTGGTGTAGGCCGTGTTCTGTGCCGATGTGGTGTAGGCCGTGTTCTGTGCCGATGTGGTGTAGGCTGCATTCTGTGCTGATGTGGTGTAGGCCGTGTTCTGTGCCGATGTGGTGTAGGCCGTGTTCTGTGCCGATGTGGTGTAGGCTGCATTCTGTGCCGATGTGGTGTAGGCCGTGTTCTGTGCCAATGTGGTGTAGGCCGTGTTCTGTGCCGATGTGGTGTAGGCTGCATTCTGTGCCGATGTGGTGCAGGCCGTGTTCTGTGCCGATGTGGTGCAGGCCGTGTTCTGTGCCGATGTGGTGTAGGCCGTGTTCTGTGCCGATGTGGTGTAGGCCGTGTTCTGTGCCGATGTGGTGTAGGCCGTGTTCTGTGCCGATGTGGTGTAGGCTGCATTCTGTGCCGATGTGGTGCAGGCCGTGTTCTGTGCCGATGTGGTGCAGGCCGTGTTCTGTGCCGATGTGGTGTAGGCCGTGTTCTGTGCCGATGTGGTGTAGGCCGTGTTCTGTGCCGATGTGGTGTAGGCTGCATTCTGTGCCGATGTGGTGTAGGCCGTGTTCTGTGCCGATGTGGTGCAGGCCGTGTTCTGTGCCAATGTGGTGTAGGCCGTGTTCTGTGCCGATGTGGTGTAGGCTGCATTCTGTGCCGATGTGGTGCAGGCCGTGTTCTGTGCCGATGTGGTGCAGGCCGTGTTCTGTGCCGATGTGGTGTAGGCCGTGTTCTGTGCCGATGTGGTGTAGGCCGTGTTCTGTGCCGATGTGGTGTAGGCTGCATTCTGTGCCGATGTGGTGTAGGCCGTGTTCTGTGCCGATGTGGTGCAGGCCGTGTTCTGTGCCAATGTGGTGTAGGCCGTGTTCTGTGCCGATGTGGTGTAGGCTGCATTCTGTGCCGATGTGGTGTAGGCCGTGTTCTGTGCCAATGTGGTGCAGGCCGCTTTCTGTGCCGATGTGGTGTAGGTTAGTGGTGTGTTTCCCATGCGCCTCTAAAGCCGTCCAAAAAAAATGGCCACGCACCCCAGATATGCAGGCAGAGATGCAGGGATGCAGAGAGAGAAAAGTATAAAAGTGTAGCTGGGAACCACCGTTTTTTCCGTTCTTCTCTTTTTGGATAAAATATGGAGAAATACAGCCGTTTACACTCAGGTTTAAACCACTGCTGAAGATTTAGAAAGGCTTGGAGAAACTCAGCCTGGAATACGTCCTGGGCCAGCCAGGGACTCGCCCTTGCCATGTTAAATCAGTGGGACATTTATTGGTTGCATGCGCTCCCAGAAATGGCATCAGTGCGTCCTGAGACCCGTTTGTATTGCAGCAGCAACTCTGTTTCGTGACATGGGACAGCAGCAATAATGCAGCATTGTGACGTGAGTCTCTAGGACTAGTATCGTATCATGACGTGAGACTCCGACATTAATACAGAATCGTGACATGAGTCTGTAGCACTAATGCGCTATTATAACACTCAGTTATCAGAAGGGAAGCGTTTCTGGTTAAATGTGTTTTTTTTTTTTTTTTGGTAAGAGTGGAAAACGGGCGAATATGCAGATGCATTACCTCAGGGGTTGGATCTCAGAGCCAGGGGAGAAGTAAACGCGCGCAGGGATTTGGGGTTTGAGCTACGGCAGCCCAGCCAGACCGCGCGCAGGGATTTGGGGTTTGAGCTACGGCAGCCCAGCCAGACCGCGCGCGCCGCTGATATCATCAGCCCGGGACTCTTCCTCCACTGCGTTCGGGCCGCACAGATACGACGCTGACTCGCGGCTTCCTGCTCAAACCCCTCATGGAAAATTAGCACAGAGACAACAGTGTGAAAGTGGAGAGAGAGAGAGGGAGGGAGGGAGGGAAAGAGGGAGAGGGAGGGAGGGAAAGAGGGAGAGGGAGAGAGAGGGAAAGAGGGAGAGGGAGAGAGAGAGAGAGAGAGAGAGAGAGAGAGAGAGAGAGGAAGAGAGGGAAAGAGGGAAAGAGGGAAAGAGGGAGAGAGGGAAAGAGAGAGAGAGAGAGAGAGAGAGAGAGAGAGAGAGAGAGAGAGAGAGAGAGAGAGAGAGAGAGAGAGAGAGAGATAGAGAGAGAGAGAGAGAGAGAGAGAGAGAGGGAGAGGGAGAGGGAGAGGGAGAGGGAGAGGGAGAGGGAGAGAGAGCGCGAGAAAGAGAGAAGGAGAGGGTGGGAGAGTGAGAGAGAGAGAGCGAGCGAGAAGGAAAGGGTGGGAGAGAGAGAGTGAGAGTGAGAGGTAAGAGAGGGAGAGGGTGGGAGAGTGAGAGTGAGAGGTAAGAGAGGGAGAGGGTGGGAGAGGAGAGAGGGGTGGGAGAGGGAGAGTGAGAGAGGAGAGGGAGAGGGTGGGAGAGAGAGGGAGAGGGGGAGGGTGGGAGAGAAAGGGAGAGTGGGAGTGGGAGAGGGAGGGAGAGTGAGAGAGGGAGAGAGAGACGGATAGACTTGTTTTCATTTGCTGTCAGTCTGTCACACACGGGTAATACAACTGAGTTTTACAGCAAATTGAACATGAAACCATCAGGAATATGTTCAGAGGCCAGGAGTTAACTGGAGAGGGTGGGGGTGTTGGGTGGATTACACATTCTCATGAACTTGGGAGAATGCACTGTTTCAGCGTGCAGTTAAAAAGGGGCCTCACTATTAACGCAATTTTCAACAGTGAGATTAGTGGGGTTCTTTTCTTCCCGTCAAAGCCAACTTTCTGGGGTCATGTGATACCCTTCCTTTTCTATAGAGTCTCTGGCACCGCTCTTAAGATGCGAGATAGACAGCTAGGTCTCGCCGTTTTTTACAATTTCACATCTGACTTCCTCCTTAAAATGTCAGTGGCTAACCTGCCTATTACTGGCTTTGATTTGAGCAGAAACATTTTTCTGCGCTCTGAAAGATATTAATGAAAAGCTTAAACTGTTCAGACGCCGTGGCAATAGGGTGCTTATCCCTCTGCCTTTCACCTAAGAAAAGACTCATTTTACAAACTCAACAATTTACTTTGTTGGACCGTGGCTTGTTTGAATCCCTTTTGAGCTGGGTGCGAAGTTGCAGGCAACTGAGAAATAATTGGTAGCAGTTATTCATTTTTGTGGGGGAAAAAAGAAGAAAAAAAACTTTCAGCTTGACTTGACATCTATCAGCCCTTGGATGTGTTCAGCTTAAACTATGGCTGTTTAAGGTAGAGCTTGGTGGGGCTTCCTGAGTCTTTGGACCTGATTTTCTAAGACCTTTAGCATGTGCAAAACCTTTTAGCACACGCAAAACTCAAAAACGTGACCAATATTGGGCATTGTATTTGTTTTGCGCCAATCATTGGTTGTGGTATTAGTTTTGCGTGTGCTAAAAGGTTTTGCACATGTAATCAGGTCCAAAGACTCAGGAAGCCCCACAAAGCTTTATCATAGGTAAATCAGGCCCTTTTTGTGTTCAAACATTTGGAAATGCCTCTGGTATTAGCCTTGTGTCTGACTGTTTTTGGGTCTAATGTGGGTGTGCCGTTTTAACGGAGGCTGAAGTCGATGTGGTTTGTCCCCTGGTAATTAACATGATACAGAGATGCTGTTCCTTTGATTCTGTCAGCCTTCATCCTCAATCATGACTCAAATGAAATGCTCAGTTTTTTCACCATTTCGATGGTTCGATCACCACCAAATTCGCTAGCCAAACTGAGTTGCTGATGAAAACAAACAGAAATAAATTCAGGTGCTGTTTTTTTTTTTTTAAGTGATAGTTAAGGGCTGATGTAGGCTTTTAGTGTGATTGTTCTGAAACAGGAAGTGGGTACTGAAGTGTGAATATGAACATAATATGAATATGAAGCTAAAACACAGCTTTCTGCGAAGAGAGAGAACTCATCGCCTCACAATCTGTTTCACAAACTCCTGCTACGGCCTCCTACCTTTTTTTTCTATTTTTTTTACATTTCTTTTGGATTTAACCCAGCGAAAGATTTGCCCCCTTTTTGGAAATGTACATTTATGTGAAAGGTGGTACGTGTAGATATATAAAATGTGTTACCAGATATATAAAATGTATAAGATGTGAGACTGTATGAGACTGCAAGCGCGGCGGTGGCGGTAGCTGATGTTTGTGTTGGAGGCTCGTCTGTTTTTTTTCTCTCTTGCGGAGAGGGCGGGAGAACAATGGGAGCCGTGTGTTCAGCCGTCTGAGGGAAATTAGCGGGAGACGTGTGATCTGACCCACCTGTCGCGCTGCGATGCGGCCGTAATGATGACCTCGCGTCCGTGTCATCCGGAGAGAGGCTGAGAGACGCGGTGTTGGGTCTCTGGGTGAGCTGCAGCTGGGCGTGGGGGTAGGGAAATTACCCCCTCTCAATTACCCCCTACCCCCCTGCTCCTACTGCATGAGGGGCCTGATAAGTGTGTGTCTGTGGGGGAGGGGATTCACTGACACAGACACCTCGTCCCCTGTATAGCCATTGGCCTTGTTGGGGTGATTGACAGATACTGGGGGGGGGGGGCCTCCCCCTCCCCTTCCCCTCCTCCCTGTGGCAGCTCTCACGCAGTGAGAGGCATGATGGGAAAATGAGACCTGCCCCAGTGTGACAGACAGCTGTATTGTGGGAAATGTATAATAGTTTGCTCAGCCTTGTGATGTAAGTTGTTATTACTGGATGTGTGGAATGGGAAAATGTTGATTATTTTCCTGAAAGTTTCACCATAAAAAGAGGTTTATGTCATGAAGGTGCCACTGTTGCCAAGCGGCTACAGTGGCACCTTTCCGGTACACGCATTGTTGGCTGACCTCCTGAGCACCAAGCTCTGGCGTGTGTGTGTGTGTGTAAGTTAGTTACAGTGTTGTGAGTAGGTTAGTTGCTGGGTTTGTTATGTGTGTGCATTGTGAGTAGGTTACTTAGTGCTGTGAGTAGGGTAGTTGCTGGGTTTGTTGTGTATGCGTGTGCATTGTGAGTAGGTTACTTACTGTTGTGAGTATAGGGTAGTTGCTGGGTTTGTTGTGTATGTGTGTGCATTGTGAGTAGGTTAGTTACAGTGTTGTAAGTAGGTTAGTTGCTGGGTTTGTTGTGTATGCATGTGCATTGTGAGTAGGTTAGTTACAGTGTTGTAAGTAGGTTAGTTGCTCGATTTGTTGTGCGTGCGTGTGCATTGTGAGTAGGTCAGTTACGGTGTTGTGAGTAGGTTAGTTGCTGGGTTTGTTGTGTGTGTGTTACCTGCTCCTGTTGAGGACAATGAATGCACAATAGCCTGGCTCTCACTGTCCAATGGAAAATGTCGAGTCTTTTCATGAGAAAGACTGGAGCTGTGACAAGCAGGACGTTTTACCCATGACTTCAGTCCTTAATAGTGAAGCTGTGTTCGATGATGATGATGATGATGAAGCTGTATGTCTGATGATGATTTCTCACCTGTTTGAGATGAGAGGAAAGAACATGAATTAAATTCGAATGAAGGCCGGCTTTGTTTCCCAACAAAAAAACTCTCCCAATCCCGTTTTTTTCCGAACCGCACTCTGTCCTCTGCCCAGCCCCCGCCCCCTTTTCCGTCATTATTCCGCAGTGTTGTTAGTCACAGAAAGGCGTCGGCCCCCAAAGCTTCGCTCCGATCTGCCATTTTCCCTCCAGACGTACGGCCGTGTTTCTGGAGTCCGTCTCCTGGTACAGTAGGGCGTGGCGGTGAGGAAGACCTCCAGCACCCCACCTCACAATGGCGCTTTTACGGAAAAACCACATGCATTCAACAGCTAAGTGACTGTTTTGAAGAACCATCTCCTGTTTTTATCCTAATTGGATTCTGCAGTAAAATATGCCGACGGGAAGCTCTTACCTTGTCCCACTTATTTATTGCCTGACTGGAGAAGTAATGTGACCTCCTCCAATTCAAAGAGTCCTTTTTTTTTATCTGGAGAGGAGTGTTAAACTCAATTATGCCAGTGATCAGTGATCAGTGGTCAGTGACTCAAACAGTTGAAAGGGGGTAATAGGGGGATGGGGATAAAAAAAAAAGAGAGCTGAATTCTCTGCCACACCCAACCCCCCCCCCCCCACCCCCTACATCAGGGCAGCTGTAGAGGCCTTGTCAGAGAGAGTGAGAGAGAGAGAGAGCGTCCCAGGCATGTCACTGTAGATTTGTGTCCTCCCCCTAAATCATTTCCCTCTCTAGAAGATTAAGAACTCGGAAATATTAGCGAAGCAATCATTCCCCACCCCGCAACCCCCCGCCTCCCGCTCAGATCCATTTGCATTTATGCACGTGTCAATCGCTTTAATGCTTCGGCATCATCGTGAAAAAAAATAATCCTGCCAATTTAAAATAAAAAAACAGCCGGGGTTGTAATGTTCAGAATCGTGCCCATTGTAAATATGCAGCAGGGGCTGTAATGATAAAAAACAGACCGGGTTATAATGTTAATTGTTCTGATGGTTAAAGCAGTTGTCGGGGCCAAGAATACAAAGTACAGCTGTCAGTCAGGACAGATTTACACTGTATCTGCTTCCATCGATGGCTCTCTCGCTCTCTCTCTCTCTCTCTCTCTCTCTCTCTCTCTCTCTCTCTCCCCTCTATCTCCTCTATCTCTCTGCCCCCCCCTCTCTTTCTCTCTCTCTCTCTCTCTCCCCCTCCCTCTGGACTCACCAAATATCTGCACCTCTTTTGAACTTATTACTCGAGTACTTTGAAAGGGAGTGGCGGGCCCCCTGAACCTGCGCCTGTGCCCCGGAACCTGAGCCCCCCCCCCAAACCCCCCCCAACCCAACCCCTCATTCCAAACTCCAAACTCTGTTGAGATTAAGACCTGACAGCTTTATGAAAGTACTCTCAATGAGAACTGCTTTTCTGATGAGAGCTGGTCGCTTAGTGAGGGAGCTGCACTGAGCTGTGTGCACTGTCTACAGCAGGCTTTGTGCTTAGTGTGCACTTTCTACAGCAGGCTTTGTGCTTGCTTAGTGTGCACTGTCTACAGCAGGCTTTGTGCTTAGTGTGCACTGTCTACAGCAGGCTTTGTGCTTAGTGTGCACTGTCTACAGCAGGCTTTGTGCTTAGTGTGCACTGTCTACAGCAGGCTTTGTGCTTAGTGTGCACTGTCTACAGCAGGCTTTGTGCTTAGTGTGCACTCTCTACAGCAGGTTTTGTGCTTAGTGTGCACTTTCTACAGCAGGCTTTGTGCTTAGTGTGCACTGTCTACAGCAGGCTTTGTTCTTAGTGTGCACTGTCTACAGCAGGCTTTGTGCTTAGTGTGCACTTTCTACAGCAGGCTTTGTGCTTAGTGTGCACTTTCTACAGCAGGTTTTGTGCTTAGTGTGCACTGTCTACAGCTGACTTTGTGTTGTAGGGAAAATACATTTCCTGCTTCAATGTTCTTGGATGGTCACCTAACACAATCAGCCTTACTCAATGATCAAGGGGGGTTAGAAACAAAGCCTGGTGACGACGGCACCGCTAAGGTGTGAGACGGGAGTTAGCCAGCTTACCTAGGTGACAATAACCATTTGGTTCCCTCCCACACCACATACAATGTCCATTTGTTTGCCTGTCACCCAATCAGGGACAGGAACCTGCATTCTATGTCAGCATTTTATTTCAGGTTGGGGTATAAAGCTTGTACCACACACAACACTATTTTGTGATTGAACTGCCTTACGATTACCCGGTATCTTGTATACTGTAATGAAGACTATTTTGCATTATAATTAAATTGCTATTGACCTAAACTTTGGAACTCCGAGTTTTACTTTACAAAGGACAGAATTCCTACAGTGCTCAGTGTGCACTTTCTACTGAATGCTTTGTGCTTAGTGTTCCCTGACTACAGCCGACTTTGTGCTTAGTGTGCACTGGCTGCAGCTGACTTTGTGCTTAGTGTGCACTGGTTACGGCAGGCTTTGTGCTTAGTGTGCACTGGCTACAGAAGACTTTGTGCTCAGTGTGCACTGTCTACTGCAGGCTCTGTGCTCAGTGTGCACTGGCTACAGAAGGCTTTGTGCACTTTCTACTGCAGGCTTCGTGCTTAGCGTGAACTTTCTACAGCAGACTTTGTGCCCAGTATGCAATGTACACAGCAGGCTTTATGCTCAGTGTGCACTGACTGCAGTGAAGTAACTTCTGGGTTGTGTGGGGGAGATGCCATCCAGATGACCTGTCGCCAGCGATGTCTTTGTATAATTCTCAACCAAAATGTATTTTTTGCTCCCCGAACGGAGGGTGTTTACTCTGAAAATTGCAATTCATTTGCAGATATGATTTGTGAAATATGAACTGGAATGGCGGACGGTGTGTCTCTAATGTTTGAACAAGAACAACACAAGTAATTTGCAGGGGCCAATGTGCCTGGTTCTAACCTGATCATTTATGGATCAATTGGTTCTATTCTAGTTTAATTTACCATGTGATTGACTTGCAGCTCTGAACTGTGGGGATACAGCCACACGGTCTGGCTTTAAATAACACAGTCATTTAAATACAGATGCTCTCGGCTCACACTCTATCTGCCATGAGTTTGCAGTCAGGAGACAATTGCAGGTTGATTATGTTGACAGAAGTTGCAACTGCTTTGTGCGTTTGGGAAAATTTGCATTTAAATGTTCTTGTATGCATCCAGCATTAAGTGTAGAAATAGAAGACTGATTTTAAGGATTGTCTGTTGGGTTTTTTTAATGGTTAAAAAAAAAAAAAAAAGGTTAAAAAAAGATTGCAACAAATACTGATGATTGGGAAACAAATGATTTTTCACTGGAACAATTTACATCACTAACTTTAGTATGCCTGTGATTTTCTCTCCCTGTATCTGTGCTATTCCCCCCCTGTATCTGTGCTATTCCCCCCCTGTATCTGTGCTATTCCCCCCCTGTATCTGTGCTATTCCCCCCCTGTATCTGTGCTATTCCCCCCCCTGTATCTGTGCTATTCCCCCCAGCTTTCAGTTGTGTGTATTACTGTGTTTGATGGTGTGACAAGCTTCTCATTTATGTGTGTGTGTTCTTGTGTTATTGTTTGTTGATTGGGTATGTATGTGTGTGTGTGTGCATGTTTACATGTGTGCATGCATGTGTGTGTGTGTGTATATGTGTCCATGTGTGTGTGAGTGGGTGTGTGTGAGTGAGTAAGTGTGTGTGTGTGTGTGTGTTTTTTGTGTGTGTGTGTGTGTGTGTGTGTGTGTGAGAAAGTGAATAAGGGTGTGTGTGTTCAGTAGTGTGCAGGGCTCCTGCTGGTTGTGTGATAGAGGATCAGTAGTGTGCAGTGTGTGTGTGTGTGTGTGTGTGTGTGTGTGTGTGATATAGGCTCAGTAGTGTGCAGTGTGTGTGTGTGTGCGCGTGTGATATAGGGCTCAGTTGTGTGTGTGTGTGTGTGTGATATAGGCTCAGTAGTGTGTGTGTGTGTGTGTGTGTGTGTGTGTGTGATATAGGCTCAGTTGTGTGTGTGTGTGTGTGTGTGTGTGTATGTGTATGTATGTGTGTGATATAGGTTCAGTAGTGTGTGTGTTGTGTGTGTGTGTGTGTGTGTGTGTGTGTGTGTGTGTGTGTGTGTGTGATATATAGGCTCAGTAGTGTGTGTGTGTGTGTGTGTGTGTGTGTGTGTGTGTGATATATGCTCAGTAGTGTGTGTGTGTGTGTGTGTGTGTGTGTGTGTGTGTGTGATATATAGGCTCAGTAGTGTGTGTGTGTGTGTGCGTGTGTGTGTGTGTGTGTGTGTGATATATGCTCAATAGTGTGTGTGTGTGTGTGTGTGTATGTGTGTGATATAGGCTCAGTAGTGTGTGTGTGTGTGTGTGTGTGTGATATATAGGCTCAGTAGTGTGTGTGTGTGTGTGTGTGTGAGATATATAGGCTCAGTAGTGTGTGTGTGTGTGTGTGTGTGTGTGTGTGTGTGTGTGTGTGTGTGTGTGTGTGTGTGTGTGTGTGTGTGTGTGTGTGTGTGTGACTTTTAGTGTTGCCGTCCTAGGCAGGTCTCCCTCCTGGAGAGACTGGTTAGAGCCGCTTGTGACCCTGCACAGAGCACAGAGCACAGAGCACAGAGCACAGAGCACAAAGCACAAAGCACAGAGCACAGAGCACAGAGCACAAAGCACAGGTTTCCTTCAGGTGTTCAAAACGTCCATTTGTGTGCTCCTCCCCCGATGGAGAGCGGCTCGCCCATTGTGATTCCACAACATGCTGCATGCTCTACCCATCGCTTCTTTTTCTGGGGAAGAAGAAGAAGAGACCCCACATTAACTAGTGCACATTAATGCAGCCCAAGTCTTCTAAAACGCTGTCGATTTTGACTGGTGTGGGGAAGGGGGGCTGTACTCCTCCCCACTTCGGCAGACATTGTTTTAATCCCTTTTTGAATTTAACAATGAAGGACGTTCAATCACGGCTGCTGCTACACCCTGGGATGGACAGGTACGATTTCACAGCTGTCAGAGGGGGGTGGGGGCTGTTACAGCTCCATCTTTAGGCTGGGGGGGGGGGGGGCGATTCTGACAATCGTTCGGAGCTCTCTGGAACAGCTGGGCCTGATTGGCCGGCTCCCAGCGCCAAATAACTCAATGACACGGTGGATTTTTCCAGAAATAAGGCTGGCCTCTGTGACGTGGAAGCCCTTCCTGCACGCCTCTGTAAGGCTCCTGGGAAAATGTTTAGGCCGGCTCAAGTAATCGGGTTATCAGTGGAGGACCAGGAGCCTCTTTTTCTCAGCAAGCAGGAATGGACCTGCTCTTACTGAGCCAGGTGACTCTGTTCTCACTCAGCTCAGTCTTGTAATGGCTTTATCTTTGTGGCTAATAATTCAGTCTGCTTTGTGCTTGAGTCTCTCTCTCTCTCTCTCCCTCTCTCCCTCTCTCTCTCTCAAATTGCAAAATGCTTTATTGGCATGAAATACATTAGTAAATATTGCCAAAGCGTACAAACAGAAATATAGAAAGATAACATGAATGTAATTTAAACAGAATAATTTCTATATCTAACTGTGGTAACAAAAACAACAACCGTTATGAACATCAGAGTAATAGTAGTATTATTTATTAATTATAATATTATTACTCTCCCCCTCCCTCTCTCTCCACCCTCCCATTATTCTCTCTCTCTCCCTCTCCTCCCTCTCCCTCTCTCGCTCTCCTGTCTGAGGGCATGTACAGTGCAGGGTGGATGTTGGGTCTGACTGCAGCTCTTTCTCTGGGACGGCCGAGCTTTGCCGTGGCAACCATGTTCCCGCCATAGCGTTCTGCCATGAGGCAGCGTAGGGCGCCCAAGAGCGCTGGCCTCGCTCGTCGGCTGTCGCCACGGAGATAGCGGGGTCCTCTCTAAGCTCACAGCGCGCTGCCACGTCGTCAAAATAACAAATTTAGCGAAAATCCCGCCGTCCGTAACGTGTGACTGGAGCGACACGTAGCGGGAATGGCGCTTTGGGGAGTTCAGCGGGAGGTGACGGGCATGTAGGGCCGGGATTTTTAGCGTTTCGGGAGCGTGTACAAGGCTCACACACGGAGACCAGCGACCTTTAAGGACTCTTCCGTTTAGTGTTCTGGGGTTCAGCCCGCGTAGTAGTGTTTCATTTCCCCGTGCAGATGTCCTGAGCCCTGCTCGGGTGCTGGGGTGCTCGTGTCCGCCCCCCAGGGTCGCTCAGCGATCGAAAACAGCAGCTTGCTCAACCCAGCCACTCTCGCTGTACATTGTACATATGGAGTCCAAGGTTGACTATTGATTCAAAGCCACTGTCACATGCCAGTCAAAGACACAGTGGTCCGTTATGCGGGGGGTGGGGAGGGGGGTGGGCGTAATGCGGGGGGTGGGGGGAGGGGGTGGGCGTAATTGGATCATTGGACAAGGACCCCGACAGAGAGGGGAACACATGCCTGGAATTTGAAGGTTCATTTGATTTTCGGGGAGCTTCAGATGCTCCGCCTTGGGCTGTGGGGTTGGGGGGGTGGAACAGGAGCAGCTTTTTCCCCCCACGTGAGGAACAGCGAGCTCCCGAATTATCGTCCCGGGAGGCAGATCTTCAACGCGCAACATATGGGCTAGATCCAGAAGCAGGGTGGCCAATCGGATTTTAAAAAAGCTGCTCCCGTGGTAGTGGCACAAAGGTCTCTTGTGCAAAATGCCCCCAGTTGTGTTTGCCCCCCCCCCCCCCCCCTCTTTAAGGGAGGGGTCTTCCAGTCACTTCGAACAGGAAATGGGAGCAGCTACTGGGCATGTGCCAGGGGAGGGGGGGGAGGTGAAGGACAGAGTAAGTTGTGGCGCTCCATGTTTTATTTGTGCGTGTGCGTGTGCGTGTGTTTCCATCACGGGGGACTTGGCTGATCCATCGCCCCCCCTATTGCCCGTACCTACCTAGCGGCCTGTGTCCGCCGATTGTTCCGTGTGTGCCAGCGTGCTTGTCGCTGCCCCCCATAGGCTTTGCGTGGAATTGCACGCTTCCCGTCCTGGCCCTCCCTCTGTGTGTCAGCCAAATAAAATAAATTAATTAAAAACCGGCCTGTGAGAAAGCCGCAGCGGTAATTGTGGGTACGATTATTTGGTAATAAAGCTGCTGGGAAACTAATAAAATGAGCTCAGAATTGATTGGAATTCTCTTTAATGAAACTATGATTGGCTGATTACAGCAGGGGTGGAGCTTTTTAAATGAGCGGCAATACTTGAGCTTTTTTCTGTTTGCGTGTATAACCAGCTTCTGCTGCTTAATACAATGGGCTCTCCGGCTATATGCTATAATAATCACATGATTATTGCATTTGCTTTGTTGTGGCTAATATTCACATGGTCACTCTTGCTGTTGTTAATAGTCATGATTCATGTAATTAGTTTGAATAAAATTATTTTATTCTTGAAGGCAAGAATAAAAAGCAAAGCAGTTTGCCTTTCCTGTTTATCGTAATTGTTTTCAATCGGTCTGAAATCACGCAGAGTCACAAACTAATTAAAATAGCTCTCATCCATTGGGACACGACAGGAATTTTGTCGGATCGGATTGTGTGTATTTCACAACCTCTTTTAACCAGGCAGTGCAACAGACTGTGTGCGTGTGTGTGTTTGTGCAGTGTGTACAGTGTGTGTATATGTGTTTACTGTATACTCCTTCCCTCTCTCTCCCTCTTTACATTACTCTCTCGCCCTTTCCAGTACTTCTATCCTCTCTATCGTACCAGAGACCCGGTTAGCCTCCTGAATCTTACCAGAGACCCGGTTAGCCTCCTGAATCATACCAGAGACCCGGTTAGGCCCCCTGAATCATACCAGAGACCCGGTTAGCCCCCTGAATCTTACCAGAGACCCGGTTAGCCCCCTGAATCATACCAGAGACCCGGTTAGCCCCCTGAATCATACCAGAGACCCCGGTTAGCCCCCTGAATCATACCAGAGACCCGGTTAGCCTCCTGAATCATACCAGAGACCCGGTTAGCCCCCTGAATCATACCAGAGACCCGGTTAGCCCCCTGAATCTTACCAGAGACCCGGTTAGCCCCCTGAATCTTACCAGAGACACGGTTAGCCTCCTGAATCGTACCAGAGACCTGGTTAGCCCCCTGAATCGTACCAGAGACCCGGTTAGCCCACTGAATCGTACCAGAGACCCGGTTAGCCCACTGAATCGTACCAGAGACCCGGTTAGCCCCCTGAATCATACCAGAGACCCGGTTAGCCCCCTGAATCATACCAGAGACCCGGTTAGCCCCCTGAATCTTACCAGAGACCCGGTTAGCCCCCTGAATCTTACCAGAGACCCGGTTAGCCCCCCTGAATCGTACCAGAGACCCGGTTAGCCCCCTGAATCATACCAGAGACCCAGTTAGCCCCCTGAAACGTACCAGAGACCCGGTTAGCCCCCTGAATCATACCAGAGACCCGGTTAGCCCCCTGAATCGTACCAGAGACCCGGTTAGCCCCCTGAATCATACCAGAGACCCGGTTAGCCCCCTGAATCATACCAGAGACCCGGTTAGCCCCCTGAATCATACCAGAGACCCGGTTAGCCCCCTGAATCATACCAGAGACCCGGTTAGCCCACTGAATCGTACCAGAGACCCGGTTAGCTTCCTGAATCTTACCAGAGACCCGGTTAGCCTCCTGAATCTTACCAGAGACCCGGTTAGCCCCCTGAATCGTACCAGAGACCCGGTTAGCCCCCTGAATCTTACCAGAGACCCGGTTAGCCCCCTGAATCTTACCAGAGACCCGGTTAGCCTCCTGAATCGTACCAGAGACCCGGTTAGCCCCCTGAATCTTACCAGAGACCCGGTTAGCCCCCTGAAATGCACGGATCAGTTGGCAATGACCTTAAAACCCTCTGTCCCCATTTAATTAGCCCTGTGGAAACAGACTAATGGAATAAATCAGCTGTTAATGAGGCCTCCGCTTCTGTTAAAATGTATAATAATGTGTGAGATGAGCTTTGTGTCTCTAGTGTTACGCTTCTTTTTAATTGCATTTATTTATTTATTTATTTATTTATCCTCTCTGTGTGGAATTGGAAATATTCACGGTAAACCACGGAACAAAAGTAGGTGTCACCATTTTTTCTCTCTCCCCAAAGCGTCTATTTGTGCGCTTGCTTTGGGCGCTGTGGCAGGGGGAGGGTGTTCTCTAAAAGAGGGGGATGTAGATTAACAGAAAGAAATGACTGTGTGTAAAACAGCTACTTCTCATAATAGCCACTGAAAAGAGGAATCAAAGGGCCAGGGGACAGATTAATGAGGTTCTAGAGAATTCTAGAGAAGTGGATTTCTAAACATTGTCTCGGATCTCGTCCCAAAGGAGGCCGCCAGAATAACTCAGTCTTTGAGCACCAGCCCTGGTTTGTGTCAGCTGCTGTGAGCTGGAGCCAGTGGCCATCTCTCCCCATGTCCAAACAAAGAGCCGTCTCTGTCTGTCTGTCTGTCTGTCTGTCTGTCTGTCTGTCTGTCTGTCTGTGTGTCTATCTGTCTTCTCAGAACACTCCTCTAGTTTTCGGTGTTGATTGGGGAAAAAATTAAATGTATACAGTATTTCTTTGTTTTTTTAAGATAAAACTTATCCAGGAGAACATAAATCATATAAATATAACCAATATATCAATAAACCAACCCGTTACAGTGACAACGATCATAGCCTCGCCTGGGTTAAATAAACCAATATTTTTATTCATAATATTTCTTCTGTTGCAGATTATTTTCATGAATTCAAAATCAACGAATCAGTGATCACCGGGTGCTGGGGCTAAATTCTCTCCGTTTCTGTAAGTAATTATTATTTTTTTTTGTTTGTTTGGTTTTGGTTGTGGCTGCAAAAAAAAAGCAGTTACATTTTTCACACACCCCAAACACTCTCACCCACACCAAACAAACTCACTCACACCAAACACACTCACTCACACCAAACACTCTCACCCACACCAAACACTCTCACCCACACCAAACAAACTCACTCACACCAAACACTCTCACCCACACCAAACACACTCACTCACACCAAACACACTCACCCACACCAAACAAACTCACCCACACCAAACACTCTCACTCACACCAGACACACTCACTCACACCAAACAAACTCACCCACACCAAACAAACTCACTCACACCAAACACACTCACTCACACCAGACACGCTCACCCACACCAAACAAACTCACTCACACCAAACAAACTCACTCACACCAAACACACTCACTCACACCAGACACTCTCACCTACGCCAAACTCACTGTGATACACATGTACACGCATGTACACGCGCACACACACACACACACACACACACACACACACTAATTACAATCTGAACATGTCACAGTGACTTTGTGAGACGTGGATCAGGTTTTTGACTGCAGCCAGAACTCTTCTTCACACGTAACCTTTCAGCGTTTTTAAGATCTCTCTGTAAAATAGTCTGGAAAAATACCTGTGCTTTGTGTGTTCTTTTCCAGGTGAATATACCTGTCCCTGTGTTCCTGTGCTCACTCCTAACATATAGAGAGCGCTTCACCCTCTCTGTGTATTATAGCCTGTTTATGGCTGTGAGTGGGTCTCAATAAGACCATTCAGGCCAATGAAGAAAGGGCTCTTTTACAGAAACACAGGTGTCTTTTCAGGAAGCGTTCAGTACATGCCTACAATGTGCCTTTGGTGGAGTTTTCGTAGCCAATAATAAAGGTCTTATCTGGAAAAATGTTGTTTTAGGCAACGCTGAGCAAACAATATTTAGTTTGCATTAATCTTCTGAAATATCAGTGGAAGAGGGTTTCATCAGAAAGGGACAGAATTATATTAATCTGGGTAAAAACATATGTGTGTCTATGACCCATATAATCATATCCTATCTAAAAGATCACAGCCGCACTCGTACCGATGTGTTTGTCTCTGCGATTCAATGTCGAACGCTCCTCCGGTTGGATAAATAGGCCGCTGTCTGCCCCTCTCTATCGCGTTTGCGGGGTCTGTTGGTGTTGGTAAGTCCACCGGCTAAGGCATTGTGAATAGGTGTAAACGGTCCGGGAAGCGGTTCACTGTGGGTTCATCCGTCTGACAGAAAGGGTTGAATAACAAAAGTCGCTGCAACGATTAGCGCCTTTGTCCGTCAGTCTTGTCACTCGATAGAAATTCTGCAGCACCGCTTTGTTCAAAGAATAGTAGAAATTCAATTGGTCGGGGAACCAAAAGGGCAGCGAAGTATCGCACCGCAATGGCCCCTGAGTGCTTTTTACAACGTTACATGGTTTACGAAAATATGATACGGCTTTCTGGTATGGGATATTGTTTTTGCACTGTTTTCATTTTTACAGCATAATTTTTAAAAATAATTCAGATCTGTCTAAATCTACACGTAGGCCGTAGCTGCAGGGATTTCACTATATGACGTCTTTTACTCAGATCTCCCTCGACTCCACTATTATAATTTTTAAACGTCTATTAATGAATTTTTCTGTTGTTTAAAATTTTCATACTGAAATTAATTAAAACGTTGTGTGTATATACTGTGTATGTAAACATTATGTACACTAAGAAACTAAGAAGCAGTGCCACATAGAATAAAATATAGACAAGGGTAATGACATATGAAACTCCTACCAATTTAATGTCATAAAAGCTAGTATTAGCCTGCAGGAATCATTCTGCCTTTCACTGCTGCCCGATTTACACAGAAGCACTATTGAGGCGGCAAATTGTTTCCACCCTTTAGGAATGTCTCTTAACAGCGATGTTAGTGTTGATAAGTTGAAAGTTAAGCATACTATTTTTGGGAATAAAACTAGCATTATTGGACTTTTGAAAAACAAAATAACTTCTGGTTGAGGAAAAGCAAACAACTTGTGCCTACTCGAGTGGCATTGATCCAGTCGGTACATTCACAGTGTATGCCTTGTTGCTCAATACGAGGGTTTATGAAGGTTGTGTGTGTGTGTGTGTGTGTATATGTGTGTGTGTGCGCGCACGCATGTGTGTGTGTGCGCGCGTGCGCTCTTAAATGTGGCTTGATGTTT